>NDFG01000330.1:164944-176624 GCA_002167245.1 Sporophila hypoxantha | reverse complement strand
CGCATCAAGCTCTGCCCCAGGCTTCCTTCCCTCCCCACCCTGCACACCACAAGACACCTAAAATTCTACTGGACCACCCTCCTGGCCTTGAGGCTGGCATGGGAATTATGGGCGGAAGCAGGAGGCATTTGGATGTAGGGAAGATTTATGACCAGGGCCAGCAGCTGCTGGCACAGGGAGGCGGAGGGAGAGGTAGCGAAGAAAAGCACTTTATTTTCCCAAAATCTCGTCTTTCGTAAACACTGTGAATTTGGTTTGGCCTTCCCCCCAGCCCCAGCCTCGGAGCATCCTTGCTCCTCTGCATGCCAATGCCTGGCTGGCTCTGGACTGGGAGCAACCAGAGGTGTGTTTAATGGTGTTTGACTCTTCCCAAGGCTTGCTGCTGGCCAAGGCAGCATTAAACACAGGGGAAATTGGAGCACATTACCAAATCACATCAATATTCCCAGTCTTCCTGCTATCACTCCTCCTTGCTCCAGCGAAAGCAGAAAGGCAAGTTTAGCAAAGCAGGCACCTGGATGGGATTCCAGCCTTGCCCAACCAAAGCTGCCATTGAAATAGGGGTGGTGAATAGCTTTGAGGCAAGGATTCCTGGCCAAATTTAGCACCAGCAGCCTGAATCCCACAAGAGGATGAAAAGTCTTGATGAGATTGTAATAAGCAGGGATACCTCACAATCTCGTTGACATGCTGTTCTAAATAGTTGAAGGATTAATTGTGCATCGAGAAATTAAAGAAGAAAGCCGTGCACATTTCCGACTGTTACAAATAACTGCTTGAGCAGCCTGGCTTCCTGGTAGATCACTCCATCCTCATTAATTCCTTTACTTCCAGACCTTGATGAAACTCAGCACATCCCTTGTGGTGTCCAGAGTGCCAAGGACCCCGTCAGGGGCTCAGAGACCCTGGCACACAGCCAGACACACCTGGGGATTTGATTTCTGCCCTGGAGCAAGTTGACCAGCTTTGATGAGGGACCTGAAAGTCACACACAGGTTGAATGTGTGTAATAACAAAATGACTTGCAGGCGTTGAAAATGTAGATTTTTAGGTTTTGGTATGGGGGTTTTGGGGACAAGATGGAGGAAACTTGGCATGTCTCAGCCTTCTTTCTTTTTCTTCTTGTTCTCCATTTTTCTGCAGTTGATGTTATGGCACTTTGGATTGGTTTTAGGTAGAGCAACTGTCTAACACAGGTGATAGTATTTGGGAATTAAGTAGTAAAGATTGTTTACGTAGTTTGTAGTTTATTAAAAAGACCAACATCACCTCAGGGCAGTCAGAGGCCTGTGGCTGCCCTGCTGAGCAGACTCTCAGCTGGGCAGTAAAGAAAAATTTTATAGATAAGAATAAATAAACAACCCTTCAAGACACAAAGTGAAGAGTCCAGACTCGTTTCTGCAGCCACAGGGCCGGAAGCAGAGACATCCGCACATCTCGGGCGCATCATCAACACAACCCGCAGGACAGACCCCAGGTGTTATTTAGCACCAAGAAAACCAACCAGGGCAGATGAAACACAGAGCAGGCTTGTTTCACTTGCCCATGCCCCCAGCTTGACCTGGAGAACCACAGATCACAGTGGGGCACACCCAGATTCCCAACCTCCAGACAGGAGCAAGCACCCATCTCACTCTCACAGAGGGATGAGAGCCACCATTTCGTCAGCAGAGTGTTTTTCCCCCCAGTTTTACTCTCTGCAGGGGCTGCCTGAAGCCACACCACGCCATGGTGACGCTCTTTCCACGGCGAAGAACGCTGGCCTCCCCGCCGACCACCCCGAAGACCAGGGGGTCATTGTCAGGTCCCTGGCACAGCTGGGTTCACTGAGAAACCTGGGAGACACAGACAGGAGGAAAAATCCTGAGCAAAACCAGTCAGAGAAGACGGAAAATGCTGATAAAACATTGCGGACGCGTCCAGGATCAGGTGTCGCAGGCATCTTTTTATGGAAATCTTTTCTTTAAGATTTTCGGTCCTGAGAAGCTGAGAGGCCTCAGGAAACAAAATGAAACAATTGGTTATCTGCTGCTGTGGAAGCAAACAGGTGATCTGTTGATTGGTTCATGTGGATTGTTTATAATTAATGCGAATCACACGTCAGCTGGCTCGGACAAGAGCCTTGATTCACAGAACTTTGTGATCATTCTTTCTATTCTATTCTTAAGCAGCCTTCTGATTGAACCTTTCTTCTATTCTTTTAGTATAGTTTTAATGTAATTTTATATTAAAAAAATAAAATCAAGCCCTTCTGAAACATGGAGTCAGATCCTCGATCTCTTCCCTCATCCAAGACCCTAGTGAACATTCCACAGGCAGTCTGTGGAAAGGACCTTGGGATACCACACCACGGTGCATCCAGTGCCCAAGGGGGCAGGCTGAGCATGGCTGACCACAGATCCTCTCCTTCCTTGCTTTATCAGAAGAGAAAAGCCAGCAACTTGGTCCAGCCCTGGCACCGAGACAGAGGAGCCCACACCTCCCTGTTAAGCTCTGCCAAGGGGCACCCCCAGCAGTAACAACACCAAAAAGCAGGACAGCCACGCAACCCCTGCCCCTCATTTCAGTCCTGGGATCCTCTTGAGCCCCTCAACAGCTCTTGGCACTCTCACAGGTTCAGCTGCCTTCCCTGTGTCCCATCCCGCTGCTCTCTGTCCCTTCAGTGAAACAGAAATGCAGATATACAGGACACCCAGGCCCTGAGGATGGGGAGGATAGACTGCCACATTGAGGATAGCATGAATAGATTCCCTGGCAGGATAGGATGAATAAGTGGATCCTGCACGTGGATTGTGGGGGATGAGTATGCAGACTTTCCTTAGCACTGATGGATTGTGGGGGGATAAGTGAGACATTCTCCTGGCCCACATGGATTTGAGAATGTGGGGAGCATGACGATGAGATTTCTCCTTGGCCACTGGAATTGAGATTTGGGAGGTGATGAAGATGAAATTTCTCCTTGGCCACGATTGGAATTTGAGGTGGGGACATGAGGATGAGATTTTCTTTGGCCCTGTGATTTGAGGGGAGGAATGAATGGCCCATGGGATTTGTAGAGATGAATGAGATTTCTTCCTTGGCCACTGTGGATTTCGAAGAAGGGGGGATGAAGATAGATTTCTCCTTGGCCACGTGGGATTTGAGAGATGGAGGGGAGCATGAAGATGAGATTTCTTCTTGGCCACTGATGAGATATGTGTTTCCAGCACTGATTGAGGGGGTCATGAGGATGCAATTTCTCCTTGGGCCACGTGGATTGAGAATAGGGGAGACAGTCTGTGTGAAGCCACCATGCCCCACAGATCTCTGGCCAAGGAGAAGAGATGCCCCAAATTTCATCCCTCTGGGAAAATGAGGGGAACTTTCCAGCCGAGCAGAGGGCAAAAAGCAGCAGCACAGTTTGGAGAGCAGAGTGAAGCTGGGCAATTCCCAATGATGTTGGTGCGACATCAATCACTGCTTGAAATAATGGAAAAGGCCAATATGAGATTCCCATTAATAAGAATTAAATGATAGGAAATAATTAATCCAGGTCAACACGATTTATGGAAATAGAGCTTGTCAAACAAAACCTGATTTTATTCTTTGTATGAGGTACAAACTTTGGCAGATAAAAGAAGAAATAAGTAGATTTCTGTGAGGCATTTTGCCTTCGCCCTGAGACTTGTTGTGATTAAAAATTGTAGTTGCCTTAGACATTGTGAAGAACATTTGAGTTGAGGAGCTGGCCTGGCAGGTTCCCAGGCCCACCAGCCTCATGGGGACACCACAGTGGGATTAAAACTGTTGGTCATGCTGGTACACATAACAGGGAGGGGACCCAGCAAACAGGTGAAAGCCCCTGGAAAATTGAAGTCTTTTGGGAAAAATTATTAATTCCAAGCCTGCAAGGAGAGGTTCCACACACCCTGCCTGCCAGACCACGGGCTCTTGGGACGGTCAGGAGTGGCTTTTAGGCTAAAAAGCTGCTTTGCCAAGGCTGCAGAGCTACAAGCTGCGTTGGACCTTCAGACTCGACTCAAGAGGACAGACAAAAAATTCCAAGAGCCAGAGAAATGTGTTTTCCTTTAAAAAAGAAAAAAAGGCTTTAAAGCTCTGAACTGCTCATCATGACTAAGAAGAGTGTAGATGACTCAGGCCATACTTGAGCACATTCCACGAGAGGACCAAAATGTGATACTGAAGCAATGAGCAAGCGCCCAAACCCAGACTAATTCCGTTTGGAGAGAACACAGTTTTCTTTTTAACAAGAGCAGCTAGAATTTAACCACTGGGCGGAAAAAACCCAACAAACATTCATCCACAAATGTGCAAGTGATGGATGGTTCACAACCAGAGCATTTTGAGATAGAGACAGAAAAGTGGCTTTATTCCAACCTGGATCAGGAGTGTCATCTGGCAGCATTCTCACCTTCCGTGCAGGCCAATCCCAAGGATACCACCCTACATTTCTAAAACCGTGGTAGCCCTGATATAAAACAAGGCAGCAGCTTGATTTTATGCTGGAGGATGCTCAAAGTCAGTCCTTAGCCAAAGGTTTCTTTGGCCCCAAGGAAAAAGTAAACAGACCCATCTGGGAAAGCCATTAACTATTGACAAATAAATCCAGGATCATGCCTCTTTGATTCTTGCCCAGCGGTTTTTTTAATAGAGAGAACAGTTTACCACCCTTTAAGATCCCATTCTAAAAACCCCACGACAATCATTTGGTATTCATTTCCCTCCAGAGAGTAGCAAATACTCAAAAGGTCGTTGTTGCACATCTTTGGAAGAGAAAGGATCTCAAAATTCCTGCTGACATAGGAAAACCTGTGTGCCAGTTTTAATAACAGTTGTGGTCTTGTAGTTGCAACCAGTTGTAGACAATAATAATAACTAAATAGCAATTAATAAATAACTAAAATCAACAAGCATTAATATTTTGGAATTGGCATTCCTAAATCAGGACAAACCTGTGCGAGAAGGAGCAGGCATTCCTGGGCAGAGAAGCATCATACAGCTCCCATTGGTGCCTCCTGTCAGTCTTTGAGCAGGATCCATGAAAAACAGCGCCTCTAGCTCAACCACGCCTCCTCTCCAAAATGGAGCAAAATCAGAGATTCTCAATTTCTCTGGGCTTTGATTTGTTACAACAAAAAACCTTCACTAGACTTAGCGCGGACAGCTCAGCAGCAGGTGTAGCAGAGAAAACCTCATTTTAAATAAACCCTCGCCAAATGACAAGGCAAGCTCCAAAACTAAGAGCTCTTTCCCCCTTCCCCTTATCTTCCCAGTTCAGGCAGAAATCCACCATCCTACTTCAGAAGACACTTCACTTCAGGAAAAAAAAAAAAAATATTAACTCGTATTAGGAAAATAAAAAAAACCCAATAAATAGAAGAAAGAAAAACCCAGCCTACAATGAGAAATGTACGACTTTCACAATTTGCTGTTGCTCCAAGTTTTTTCCAATTCCCCCAGCTTTAGGAGTGTGTATTAAGCTTCGACCAACTTTCACCCCACAGCAACAAAAGTTTGTTTCAGGTTTCTCTTCCATTTGATTTCTTCACACAATTTATTGTATTTATTGAATTTTTTCCTGTTTTCCCCATCATCCAGGAGCTGGACAGGGCCTTCCAAAAGGAGCAAAATTGACAGATTCCTCAATTTCTCTGTGCTTGATTTGTTAGAAACAAGAAACTTCACTAGAGCTTGGCAGGACAGCTCAGCAGCAATGTGAGCAGAGAAAATCCCATTTTTAAATAAACCCTCCCAAATGAGCACCAAAACCTAAGAGCTCTTTCCCCCTTTTCCCCTTATCTCCCAGTCAGGCAGAAATCACCATCCTACTTCAGAGAACCTCCTTCAGGAAAAAAAACCAACAAAAACGTATTACATGTGTATAAAATAACAAAAATAACAAATAAATAGAGAAAGAAGAAACCCAGGCCTGAAATGAGAAATGAGACTTCACAATTGCTTTGCTCCAAGTTTCCCCCCTAGCTTTAGGAGTGTGGTATTAAAACTGCACCACTTTCACCGACCACAGCGACAAAAGTTGTTTCAGGTTTCAGGTTCTCCTGTCCACTCGATGATTTCTTCAGCACCAATTTATTGTATTTATTGATTTTCTCCTATTTTTCCCCCATCACAGGAAGGCTGGACAGGGCCTTTCCCAAAAGGAGCAAAATGACAGATTCCTCAATTTCTCTGTGCTTTGATTTGTTAAACAAGAACCTTCACTAGAGCTTAGGCAGGACAGCTCAGCAAGCAGGTGTGAGCAGAGAAAAATCCAATTTTAAATAAACCCTCCCAAATGAGACACAAAACCTAAGAGCTCTTTCCCCTTCCCCTTATCTCCCAGTCAGGCAGAAATCACCATCTACTTCAGAGAAAACTCCTTCAGGAAAGAAAAGAAAAAAAAAACGTATTACAGTGTATAAAATACAAAAAAAACAAGTAAATAGAAGAGAAGAAGAAACCCAGGCCTCAATTGAGAGATGAGACTTCACAATATCTTTGCTTTTCCAAGCTTTCCCCCTAGCTTTAGGAGTGTGGTATTAAAGCTTCTCCACTTTCACCACCACAGCGACAAAAGTTTGTTCAGGTTTCTTCCACTGATTTCTTCAGCACCAATTTATTGGTATTTATTGATTTTCTCCTGTTTTTCCCCCCATCATCAGGAAGGCTCATGCAGAGGCAGAGCTGCAGCCCATCTCAGGCTCTCCCAAAGGAAACCCCTTTCCTCCTCCCCAGGGTCGTGCTCCAGGCCTCCTGCAGCCCCAAGCAGGGCTGAGGGAACAGGACAGATGATCTTCCTGCAGCACAGAGTTATGTGCTCCATTTGTTTCCTCTCAGGAATCAGACAGGGCACTTAAGTGTCTGATTCCAGCAGATAATCAGAATTTATCTTGTCTCCCTTTGCCTCCTTTCTCTCCATCACAGCTACTTCTCCCTCTTTCTCACACATACACAGATTTTCTTCTTTCTCCAAGTGTTGAACTTTGATTGACCTCAGGAGCCTTTCTTGTTTTCTTTTTGCTGTTGTTTTCTTCCTTATTCTGGTTTTATTATATATTTTTTTCAGGTTTGGCTGTTTTAGGGGGCACTTTTGGATCCCATTGAGGAACCCTGGCCTCAGCAGGGTTGCAGCTGTGAACATCTGCATTTTCTCTTTTCATTTTTTCTTGCCCTTCCACTTTGCCAAGGAGGGAAGGGAAAAGGGGCTGCACCCACCAATTCATCTCCACTGGTTTCTGCTCTCAGAGGAGGATGAAAAGGGCAAAAACCAAACTCAGTCTCTGAAGGATCCCAGAGCTCCTGGAGGTTCTGGAAAGTGCAGAGCCCCAGGGAAAGAATCCAGATGCTGACCCAGGCAGCAGGAAAGGCTGGGCTGGGAGGAGGGCACAGAAGGGGGCAGGTTTCTAATTAATTGCCGAATAAGCTTCACTTTTAAGAGTCTGATTCATCCCCATGCAGAGTTAATAGGAATTTCTGCAATGGCTTTTGGGCTCAAGGTTGAGGCATCAGTCTGCTTTAATATTGAAAAACATTTTATCCTGATTTTAACATTTAACCCTGATTTTAACAACCAGTTTCTCAGTGCTCACCAATTGAGCTCTGGGGTCATTTGTGTGGGCACAGCCACCAATTTTGGCTTCTCCACCAAGGCCCACAAGCTGGCACAGGGAACCAACCCTCAGCCATCTTCAACTCCTTCAACTAGCAGCAAAAATCCATTAAAAATCACTTTAGTAACCCCCCCTTACACAAAGGCCACTCTTAACTCCAAAAGTAAAACTTCCACCACATTTCTGTGCCATTCACACTCTCTGAAAAATCCCTTTGCCCAGGACTTTTCTCCTGGAAGCTGAGAAACCTCAGAGAAAAAAAGGAAAACAATTCTTCTCTCATTTGCTTCTCCTGTGTTGTGCTCATGTGGAATGTGTTTGGAGATTGTTTACCACAGGTGATTTTTCCATTGGATTCTGCTGTGAGTTAGTTTTGACTCTTTGGCCAAATGGGGCCAAGCTGTGTTTGGACTCTTTCCAGAGTCACAAGTTTTAATTATTATTTTTTTAGCATTCAGGAAGTATCCTTTCTGTATTCTTTAGTATAGTATAATATATATTCTTTATATTAATATATTATCACAAATGTATTTGGAGATGAGATTGGTTAGCCAATCAGGGATAGCCTGATTGGATCCTGGTGTGAGTTATTTTAACTCTTTGGCCAATCAGGCCAAGCTGTGCTGAGACTCTGGAAAGAGTCACGAGTTTTTCATTTATTATTGTTTGACATCTGAAGTATTCCTGTTCCAGTAGTATTTTTATTCGTTTAGTATTGTATAATAATATAATATGATATTCTTATATCTATATAAGTTATAATAATCATATATACTAGTATCATATATATATACTTATTATAATCTATAAATATGATATACATACTATCTATATATATATAGATATAATTATATATCTAATAGATATAATTAATATAATAGTATAGTATAATACAGTATAATAAAGAATATTATAATATATATAGTATAATATGGTATAATAAGATAATAAATTAGCCTTCTGAGAACATGAGTCAGATGCATCATTCCTTCCTTTTTTGGAGCTTCCCTGCAGATACAATACATTTCTTGGCTCCCTTTTTTCCCTTGTTGGGGGATGGACAGGCCCAGGCCCATTCCCTCCCCCCAGCAGCCCTGCTTCCTGCCCCAGTCACCCCAGCACAGTTCATTCACAGCAGGCTTGCCCCCTCACAGGGATTTGATGGATTTGATCTTGAAATTCCAGCCCTGTTCTTCTCATTTGTCACCTGCTCCCTTTTCTTTGCGCGGAATGTCATTTTCTCTTTCACCTCTCCAGAAAATATATAAAAAAAAAAAAATAAAAAAAAGAGGAATAGAAAGCTCTTCTGGAGATGCTTTCCCAGATTTCGAAAGGAAAAGATGAAATGCCAATATTTCTGTGCTGCTCAGCAAATCTGCTGAGCATATAGGGTTGAAAGAAAAGGATGGTGCTCCCTGGCCAAGGAAGTAAAGTAAAATCTAGTTTCAGGCAGGGGTCACAGGAGCTGCTCCATGTTTGGAATGAGGCTCCTCAGTTTCCTGCAGGGCACAAATCCAGAAAACCCCTGATGTGGAAGGGAAACACCAGCATGGGAGGGCAGCCCAACGGCCCAGGCAGGCTCGGACATCTCTGGCAGTCGCAAGGGTGTGACTACATTGAGCAATTCTGCCATGGACTGACTCCTCACTAGTAAAAGGTAAATAATCATGGATATATGTTCAGTTTTAAGACTTTGCATATTAGTTTTACACCGCCTTCCCTTGTGTTGTTTATCAGGCGTGTGGCCTGGGGCTTCTTGGGACATTTGGGAGGAATTTGGTTTGTCACTATGGCAGCACCTGACCTCCAATCAAGATTTAAGGAAGTTAAAAACTCCCATCACTGGACAGAAGAAGAGCAAGACAGAACTTGGAGGAAGACTAAGGGTTTAAAAGGAAAAACCTCCTATTGTGTGGATGAGCACATTGGTGGAATAAAGATCCTGTGCTCCCAGCACTGTATATCTTTTCTCGTATTCATCTTCTGTTGTATTTTGATAAGCGTTTTAATAACTTTTGAGATTTTTTAGGAAAGTGAGGATCATTTCTCACCAGGGTCTCTCACCTCCACATTCCTAGCATTGCCTGGCTGAACCAAGAACAGCAAAATCTCCATGCCACAAAGACATCGCTGAGCTTCAAACCCTTGGAGCTACACTCAGGGGCACCTTAAAGCACATCAGCTCCCAGGAGTGAGCCACCACATCCCCTCATCCAAGCATGATAGATGAGTAATGCAAGGGTTGAGTCTCCAATAAATGGCAAGACCTCATGGATATATGAGTTAATTGTAATAGAATTATAGGTTTTGTTTTACCCCCCTTGACTGCCTAGTTATCAGGGTGGCCTGGGTTTGGGGACATTTGGAGGACCATTTGGTTTGTCACCTATGGCAGCACCTGGACCTCCAATAACAAGATTTAAGGAAGTAAATACCATCACTGGTACAGGGAAAGACAGGAGTCAATGGACAGAACTTTGGGAGGAACTGAAGGGTTAAAAGGAAAAAAACCTCCATTGTGTGGATGAGCACTTGGTGGATGTCCTCTGCTCCCAGCACTGCTAATATTTTCTCGATTCAGTCTTCTGTTGATTTGATAAAGGCTTTTAATAAAAACCTTTGAAAATTTTTTGGAATGAGGATCATTTCTCACCAGGGTCTCTCCACCTCCATTCCTGCACTTCCCTGGCTGAACCAGAACAGCAAATCTCCGCCACACAACCATGCTGAGCTTAAACCCCTGGGAGCTAACCACTCAGGGGCACCTTAAAGGCACTCCCACGCTCCAGGGTGAGCCACCATCCCCTTCAGTCCCAAGCGTGATAGATGAGTAATGCAAGGGTTGAGATCTTCACAATTAAATGGGCAAATATCATGGATATATGTTCAGTTTTATAGATTTATAGTTTTGTTTTACCCCCCTTTGCTGTTATCAGGGGGTGGCCTGGGTTTGGGACATTTGGGAGGACATTTGTTGTCACTATGGCAGCCCTGACCTCCAACCGAGATTTAAGGAAGTAAAACTCATCACTGGACAGGAAGAAGAAGCCAATGGACAGAACTTTTGGGGAAGTCTATTCGGTCTTCTGTTTGCTATGTTTTATAGGTTTTAATAAACCTTTGAACATTTTTTTGGAAGGGAGGATCATTTTCACCAGCTCCTCTCTCCTCTCTCATTCTCTGGCTGGGACCAGAAACAGCAAATCCCTTTCATCCCAAGCCTCTCTCCCAAAGCAGGTGTCTGGTAGCTCATTCCATAAGCACAACCTCAACAGATCCTCCCTGACCTCCTTCTCACAATGGGCTCGACCACTTGAGCCAAAACTTTCCAGAGGGACTTGGCCAGGGAAGTTTCCACTCCTACAATTCCATTTGAGCTCAGCRTTACACGTTTCTCTTTCCAGCACCAGCTCCTCCACTCCAATTCCTGCACTGCAGAGCCAGCCAGACACCAGCATCTCTTTAAAAAGGCTTTCACAATAAATTCATGAAAAAAAAAAAGATTTTTTTTCACTAATAATGTGAGGGAAAAGCCTTGGACCAGCTGGTCCAGGAACCACGAGCTGCTGTCATGTATGGGAGGGAAAGGAGCCAAACACAGAGGTGACAGGAAAGAGGGAAAACAAATCTGTGCAGTCAAAACCATTTCTGAGGGAGTTTGTCAGGCTGGGAAGTGAAAAGCACAGCAGAAGAGTTTCTCCTGGCTCCTCAGATGCTCTGAGACAGAGCCTGTAATTTCTCTGCTGTGTTTGGTTATTTAAGTGGGGACTCAGCGTGGAGGCAGAATCCATAAGCAGAGCTGGCAGCCAGTGGGCAAACCTCAGAGAGAGGCACTGCCTGCCCTGCCCCCAGCTCTCAGAGGGGYTTAAAGCTCTTTAAAAGGGCTTTTAAAGCTGTTCAAGACTGACAGAGCAGCAGCAAAGAAGAGCTGAGCATTCCCATTTACAGAGGGCTCCTCTGGTTTGCTCAGAACTGATCACTTTGGTTAACTCTACAACACAAATGAGGGGAGGAAAAAACACAAAAATATCAATGGCACATGGAAATTTCTTCACATTATCATTAAAATA
>NDFG01000330.1:127007-154062 GCA_002167245.1 Sporophila hypoxantha | reverse complement strand
CACAAACCTCTTCCAAACCCACCTTTAGCAGGAATTAAAGCAGCACAGGTAACCACACAAACTCTCCACCCACCTTTAGCAGGAATTAAAGCAGTCACAGGTACCACCCACAACTCTCCAAACCACCTTTAGCGGTCGTTAAAGCAAGCACAGTACCACACAAGGGCTCTCCAAAACCCACCTTTAGCAGCGTGTTTAAAGCAGCACAGGTATCCACAAACTCTCAAACCCACCTTTAGCAGGGAATTAAGCAGCACAGGTACCACCACAGGCTCGTCCAAAAACCCACCTTTAGCAGGAATTAAAAGCGCACAGGGTATCACACAAACTCTCCAAACCCACCTTTAGCAGGCGTCCTAAAAGCAGCACAGGTATCACACCAAACTCTCCAAACCCCTTAGCAGGAATTAAAGCGAGCACAGGGTTATGCACACAAAACTCTCCCAAAACCGCGACCTTTGCCAGGGAATTTTAAAGGCAGCAACAGGGTATACACACAGGGCTCTCCAAACCCACCTTTTAGCAGAATCTAAAGCAGCACAGGTACACACAAACTCTCCAACCCACCTTTAGCAGGAATTAAAGCAGCACAGGTACCACACAAACTCTTCCAAACCCACCTTTAGCAGGCCCTAAAGCAGCACAGGTACCACACAAATTCTCCAAACCCACCTGTTAGCAGGATTTAAAAGCAGCACAGGTACCACACAGGACTTCTCCAAACCCACCTTAGCAGGTTAAAGCAGCACAGGTACCACACAGCTCTCCAAACCACCTTTAGCAGGAATTAAAGCAGCACAGGTACCACACAGGCTCTCCAAACCCACTTTTTAAACTCCATGGCGTTTCGTGCTGGTTGCTGTGCTGGTGCTGTGTCTGTGCAGGGCATGGAAAAGCTGAGGGAGTTGGGCCTGCTCAGCCTGTAGAGGAAAAGCTTCAGGAAGATTTTAGAGCCCCTTCCAGGGCCTGAAGAAGCTCCAAGAGAGCTAGAGAGGGACTTTGGACAAGGGCATGGAGGTACAGGACAGGGGGAATGGCTTCCCACTGATTTAGATGGATATTGGAAGGGAATTCTTCCCTGTGAGGGTGGGCAGGCCCTGGCACAGAGCAGCTGTGGCTGCCCCTGGATCCCTGGCAGTGTCCAGGGACTGGACAAACCAACAGTCCATCAAATTTCTTCCATAAAAGAATGCAAAACAACGAGTTATTTACAGAAAGTGTGTGAGAAAGTTCATTACAAGAATGCAAACATCAGAAGGCTTAGAAAATCTTAAAAAAATCAGGGTGACACTGGGGTATCTCCAAACCTGGACATTTGGGAGGACATTTGGTTTGTCACTATGGCAGCACCTGACCTCCAATCAAGATTTAAGGATGTAAAATTCCATCACTGGAGAGAACTTTGGGAGGGGCTGAAGAGTTAAAAGGTGAAATCTCCATTCTGTGGGTGAGCACATGGTGGGGAAAAAAAATCCTCTGCTCCCAGCACTGTAATATTTTCTCTATTCAGTCTGCTGTTGCATTTTTATAAGGTTTTAATAAACCTTTGAAATTGTTTTGGAAGTGAGATCATTTCTCACACTGCCAAAATCACTGATGCACCTTAGCATCACTGTGGTACTTCCAAACCTGCCTGGAAAAAAGGGAAGAATCACAAAATGCTCATCCCTGGGCAATTCCCTGACCAGCAGCACCCCAGAGAATTTCTCCCTGTCTGCTCCAGCTGGGATCCAGCAATTCCTGCCTTCCCTTCACTACAAACCCCTGGACATGGAGAATTTTTAAAAACTGAAAGGSCTTTTGTCTCCTTTTGTCTGGGAAGGAATAGACTGCCCCAGCATGAAAGAGGGAAGTAAATAAAATCAAATAAAACACCCAGGAGATAAGAAAAGGAGCTGGTGTAAAAGGAGAGGTTTGGGTCTGTTAAGATATTTCTGGTGAAAAAAGGGTTCCAGCACTTAAAAAAAAAAAAAAAAACACCCTTAAAAATAATTTCCTCTCCAAACTGCCTGGGTGCCTCATAATTACCAAGAATGATCACAGACCCATTCATTTGATCCTAAAATTAATACATCATGTTCGGAACCATATAGCATTAATTTATCACAAGATTTATGAAACTTGTACTTTTTTCCTAATGAGTTTTATGCAAATTCTCTTCCATCCATTGTTTGCACCCCTTTTTTTTTTTAAAAAAAAAAAAAGTTCTCTTGCAGAAGCTGCTCTGTCAGAAAGTCTCATTGACTTTTATTGATATCTGTCCTTCTCTCCTCATCCCCACAACAGGAGAGGGAAGGAGAGGAGCTCCAGCCTGGATGGGATCCTGTTCCCACCAGTTGAACCAACCATTCAAAACATTAATTTTAAAGGAAATTAACTGGTGGTTCACTCACACCTTTGTCTGTGAAGGGTCAGAGAACAAGAAGAGCAGCAGGGAATTGGGAAATTAAAGTATTTACACTTCCCAGAGTAGAAAGTCTATGTTTGGTAAGCTTGGAGAATAAATACAAAAGGTGGGAGGGAGGGAAGCATTAACACTGAGCATCATGGGGTCACAAAGGGGGGAAATCCCACGGGATTAATTTAATTTTTTATGGCAGAGCTGTAAATGCACAAGATGTCCCATCAACTCAGGTCTAGCACCTCACAAATCCTGAATTTTCCTGAAGAGAGGACAATCCCTAGGAGCACAGCCAAGATGGTCCAAAAGAGGCAGGACCACTTCCAATTCAAGCAGGGTAAGATGTGTTTCATTCCTGAGCACTGCCAAATGGAAATCAGACTGAGATCTGAAAATACCCTAAATATCAGGGGAATCTTGGAAAACCCAAATGTCAGGGAATCCTGGAAAAACCCCAAATGTCAGGGGAATCTTGGAAAAAAACCCCAAAATGTTGGGGAATCCTGGAAAAAAACCCAAATATCAGGAATCCTGGAAAAAATCCTAAATAATCGGGGAATCCTGGAAAAACCCAAAATGTCAGGGGAATCCTGGAAATAAACCCTAAATATCAGAGAAAATCCTGGAAAATACCCAAATATCAGGGGAACCCTAGAAAAACCCCAAATATTGGGGAATCCTGGAAAAAAACCCCCAAATCTCAGGAGAATCCTGGAAAATACCCCAAATCTCAGGAGAATCCTGGAAAAACCCTACATATCAGGAGAAATCCTGGAAAAACCCCAAATATCAGGGGAATCCTGGAAAAAAACCCCAAATTCAGGGGAATCCTAGAAAAAAAAACCCAAATATCAGGGGAATCCTGGAAATACCCTAAATATCAGGGGAATCCTGGAAAAATACCCCAAATTCAGAGGAATCCTGGAAAAAAACCCTAAATATCAGGGAAATCTGGAAAAACCCAAATATTGGGGGAATCCTGGAAAAAAACCCCAATTGTTGGGGAATCCTGGAAAATACCCCAAAACTCGGAGAATCTGGAAAAACCCTAAATATCAGAATCCTGGAAAAACCCTAAATGTTAGGGTAATCCTGGAAAAAACCTAAATATCAGAGGAATCCAGGAAAGCCTGGCTAATGCAGCCTTGATTAACACATCTGACACAAAGTTGGAACCCTAAATCCATACAATATCCTTTTCTAATTAACTYTGGAAGCCATGAAAGCCCACAAAGAACAAGGGGTGTTGCCATCGTTCCTTCCTGTCTTCTTCCCAGCTCCCTCAAAAAACATTCATTTTTTTAAACTAACCTAGACCTTCTACCCAAATCCCTCCAAAAATGTTCATTTTTTAAACTAACTTAGATGTTCTACCTAACTCCCTCCAAAAATCTTCATTTTTTAACTAATTTAGACCTTCTACTGAACTCCCTCCAAAAATGTTCCTTTTTTAAACCAACCTAGACCTTCTACCCAACTCTATCCAAAAATGTTCATTTTTTAAACTAACTTAGACCTTCTACCCAACTCCCTCCAAAAAATGTTCATTTTTTAAACTAACCTAGACCTTCTACCCAACTCTCTCCAAAAACGTTCATTTTTTAACTACCTTAGACCTTCTACCCAACTCCCTCCAAAAATCTTCATTTTTTAAACTAACTTAGACCTTCTACCCAACTCCCTCCAAAAATCTTCGTTTTTTAAACTCACTCAGACCTTCTACCCAATTTACTCCAATGATCTTCATTTTTTAAACTCACTTAGACCTTCTACCCAACTCCCTCCAAAAATCTTCCTTTTTTAAACTAATTTAGACCAAAGGAAACCCTTTGGTCACAGGTCTCAGCTTGGGAAAACAGGGGCACACACCCACTGCCAGCTCCCCCTGAGCACAGAAAACAGGAGGGCAGAGACCAGAAGATGCAGCCCTTGAGCTCAGTGCTCCTCTTTGGCCTTATCTCACTTTCTAGAAAAAAAAAAAACACCAGGGCGAACAGGAGAGGAGCAAAAACCCCAGAAATGGATTTAATGAGGTGCTTTGCTACTTGGTGTAAATAAATGATTTATGAGTAAGGCGACACGTGCGGGGTTTTGCATTTTAGCCAGGCGAGGTAACGTAGCTCCGTGTTAATTAGAAAAGAGAAGCTGTTCTGCAATTAATATGAGGTGGGAGATAAAGCTCATTAGGTTGCAGTGCCCAAGGAGAAGGTCTGCCAGGACTGCTGGGCACCTCTGGGGTGTCAGACACCCCCAAACTGTAAGGCAGGCACATCAGCAATGCTAATGGAGCACTCACAGGATGCTGTGGGCTCTTAGGGACTTCTAAAGRCCTTCTAACCCAAACCTCCTGCCAAGGGACATCTTCAGCCAGAGCAGGTTCCTCAGAGCCTTGTCCAACCTGGCCTAGGGATGAAGCACTGAAACAAGACGCCCTACCGTCAAAAAAATCCTTGCTTACACTTAATTTAAATCAATTCTCTTCCAGCTTAAAGCCATTACCCTTTTTCCCATTGCAACAGGCCCTGCTGAAAGCCCCTCTGCTGAACTCCACCAGCAGCCCTGCCAAGCTGAGGAGCTGATCAATATGAATGGGGGAGAGAGGGAAAAAAAAAAACCAAGAAAAAGCCAACAACAAAATAAACATGTCAGCAAATTCCACTTGTGCGAGAGGAGGGGATTCATTCACGTCTCGTTTGAAATCTCATCTGTGCCTCACAAAAGCTGAACCATCCCCAAAGCTCTCAGTCTCACAGGGAATACAARCCCTCCTCGTGCTACAGCTTCTGCCCAGCTGCTCTGCTCTCTGAATGGCTCGGGGGAACAAAAATCCAGCCATGCTCAGCCCAAACAGCACAGGGGGTTTTGCTCCAAAGTTGGGTTGGGTACCAGCATCCCAGTCTCTGAGAGGAATAGTGGATTTGCCTTTACAAGCAAGCTRTGGTAGATAAAACTAGCACTGCTGGTAGGTAGAACTACCACTGGGAGATAACAGAAACAATGGGGAGGGTTCCACTGATYGATGAATGGAAAAGGGTATTTGCTTTTACAAATAARCTTTAGGTTTGCTGATCAATGAAATTAGACATTGAAAGGTGAAAGAAACAATGAGGAAGAAAACCRCTTAAATTCCATAAGAATTAAAAATTAAAAGGGAGGGGTGTACATTAGAGGGGAATCTTTGGGATCAGGTRTTTTGGGAARTCYGWRCCTCTCAAGTASCTCAGAAATGGGGAAAGAGAGAAGGGAAATGTGGCCAGGAAATTGGGATAAAAGGAGGCTGYGTCCTCCAAAAATTTGAGAGATCCCAGGGGATGCCCCATGGCCTCTCCCTTTATTCAAATAAAGCCAAAAAAKAACTCCTCTGTCTCCTTTTTGGACATAAACCTCTGGTGTTTGTGGATTAATTTCCCTAACACCCCCAAGGCAGAGGAAATGGAGCCAGCGGTCAGGTTTTGTCTGCAGATCTCAGCTCCACGAGTGAACCGGCCTTGGGCTGTCACCGTAACTCTCTGAGGTTTCAAAACATGCACTGGGTGATGAATTCTGCCTCGTTATAATGGAGATGCAGTGAAATCCCTTCCTGATTTATCTCTCCTGAGCTGAGTTAGTACCTCCTGATCTCCAAGATATGGCTGCAGTAAAAGCAGGGCTTGAGCRACGGGGCAGGAATCAGAAACACAAGGGAGACAGTTTTGGAAAGGTTACATTTCTTCTTCCTGTTGTCATCTTATCACAGGGGTTCCATACTGTTGTCTCCTTATCACAAAAGTTTCATACCTTCTTGGTGTTTCTCGTGGSYATCTCCTCAGAGCACTGACTCTCTCTTCTTCACAAAGCAGCCAAATGAYWCCAGTTCCCKTCTCAAYACCACCYCACTCTTTTATAGCATCTTCTTCTCATTGCTTACAGCTGTGGCCTGTTAAAGTCAGGCCTGTTCCTAATCTTTGATAATTGGCCCAGCTGCCACTCCTTAGGGRTAAGATTACTTTCTACACTATCTTTRTTTTCTTACATTCTATCYCCCTACRTCTTCCTCCTTGCATCATAGAGTCGTGGCAGGATTTGAGTTGCGAGGGACCTTACAGACCACTTTGTTCTAAGGACACCTTCCACAATCCCAAATTGCTCCAAGCCCTGTCCAGCCTTGCTTTGGACACTTCCAGGGATGGGGCAGCCACAATGAAAGCAACAAAACCTTTGAGAGAACCAAGAGAGCCTCGGAAGTCTCTCCTCAAAGGTGACAAACATGCAGCCCATCAACCCAACTCCTCCAGGCACAACCCAGCTCCTGGGGCTGGCAACAACTCAGACAGAGAATTTCCTCCCRTGCCTCCCTCTTTGTCCCTCTGAAATGCCACAGAGGAGGTGGGGGGACCCTTGGCAGGTGGTGTGTGAGGCAGGAGCTTATCTGCAGCCCCGCCAGGGCACGCAGCAAATTGCCTGTTGATGAATGAGGCTATTTAGGAGCCGCTGGTTATTAATGAGGCCGACGTGCAGAGACATTGAAGAGCAGTCCCACGTCCCATTGTCCCCTCCCTGTGAGTAATGSAGCACCTCAGCTACAGGGCTCCACAACCAGCTTGGCCTGTTCAACAGCAGGAACAAAACAAGGCCCAGGGAAATGGATGGGGAGCACTGCACTGGTGATTCCAGTGTGGTGATAAAGCCAAGCTCCTCCAGGAGAAGTCTGGCAAAGCTGCAGTCTTTGGATGGAATTAAACCTAACCCAAGGCTCTCTCACTTATCCTTGTGAGCTCCCAATCTCTGGTTCTGTGCATCAAACCCACCCCAAAACCAGGGAAAAGCCAAACAGGAACAAAACAGGGCCCAGGGAAATGGATGGGGAGCGCTGCACAGGTGATTCCAGTGTGCTGATAAAGCCAAGCTCCTCTGGGAGAAGTTGGGAAAAGCTGCAGTCTTTAGGTGGAATTAAACCTAATCCAGTGACCAAGGCTCTCCCACTCACCCCTATGAGCTCCCACCAGCCTCATACAGCTCCCAATCTCTAGTCCTGTGCAGCAAACCCACCCCAAAACCAGGGAGAAGCCAAACAGGAACAAAACAGGGCCCAGGGAAATGGATGGAGAGCACTGCACTGGTGATTCCAGTGTGGTGATAAAGCCAAGCTCCTCTGGGAGAAGTCGGGCAAAGGTCCAGTCTTGGATGGAATTAAACCCAACCCAAGGCTCTCCCACTTATCCTTGTGAGCTCCCAATCTCTGGTCCTGTGCATCAAACCTACCCCAAAACCAGGGAAAAGCCAAACAGGAACAAAACAGGGCCCAGGGAAATGGATGGGGAGCACTGCACTGGTGATTCCAGCGTGATGATAAAGCCAAGCTCCTCTGGGAGAAGTTGGGCAAAGCTCCAGTCTTTAGATGGAATTAAACATAACCCAAGGCTCTCCCACTCATCCCTGTGAGCTCCCACCAGCCACATACAGCTCCCAGCCTCTGATCCTGTGCAGCAAACCCACCCCAAAACCAGGGAGAAGCCAAACAGGAACAAAACAGGGCCCAGGGAAATGGATGGGGAGCGGGTGGCTCCGGTGTGCTGACAAAGCCAAGATCCTCCAGGAGAAGTCAGGCAAAGCTGCAGTCTTTGGATGGAATTAAACCTAACCCAAGGCTCTCCCACTCATCCCTGTGAGCTCCCACCAGCCTCATACAGCTCCCAATATATGGTTCTGTGCAGCAAACCCACCCCAAAACCAGGGAGAATCCAAACCCCAGCAGCCTGAGCCGCGAGCAGCCGCGGTCCAGCCGTACTCGCARCCTGGAGCCCAGCAGGGCTGATCTCTGCTGAAGCCCAGGAGGCTTTCACAGGGCCATTGCCTCACTCTGCACGTCACAGATGTCTAAACATGGCCAAGAGGACAATGAGTGAGAAATAAAGAGGCTGTTTATTGCAAGAGGAAACCTTGGAGCAGAGCTCCACAGTGGCTGGTGGGAGAGCGAGGCAGAGCGTGCGAGCACACAGCTGTAAACTTGTTTCTGAGTTAATACACCCACGAGTGTTTTTTCTTTTCCTATGAAAGCACACTCTTCTGCAAACAAACATCTGGAGAGCTCTGTTACAGCTGGACCATTATCCCCAGTGGCTGGAGCATTCAATTAATTTAGCCTTTCTCATTTGCCAGTTGTCTGCAAATAGACTCGGCTTTGCAGGAATCTATTTGTTATTTGAATATATCCAGTGAATGGTTTATTAAAAACATATTTCAGGCCCAGGATTTCTCACTAATTGCTCCTACAACTGTCGCTCTGAGTGCTGGCAACTGGCAGCTCACCCCACARAAATGGTCACCGTGGTCAGGTGGGAATGCCTTTGCATTTTGATGGAATGCAATCTGCCTCTGGAAAGAGGTTTCCAAGGGGTTGTGGAGGCACCTGCACAAAAACACATCCTCACGCAAGCACACAGCATCCAGCCTGCCTCAGCTTCCCAAAAAAGCACTCAACAGCTGGTCCAGTGCTGTGATAGAGATGGACAAAGACTTGTTTCTTCATGTAGAGTAGCTGAATCTTTATTGTACACAGTTTATTTTTATATTTGGCATTAAAATGTACTTGTGTTTGAATTAATAGGTCAGCAAATTACTGACACTCAGTTTGTTGCAGATATCTTTTATGGAAAATCCTTTCCTTAGGATTTTTCCTCCTGAGAAGCTGAGAGGCCTCAGGAACAAAATGTAAACAATGATTATCTGCTGCTGTGGAATGCAACAGGTGGATCTGTGATTGGCCCATGTTGTTGTTTGTAATTAATGGCCAATCACAGTTAGCTGGCTTGGACAGAGAGTCTGAGACAGGCCTTTGTTATCATTCTTTCTTTTTTCTATTCTTAGCTAGCCTTCTGATGAAATCCTTTCTTCTATTCTTTTAGTATAGTTTTAATTAATATATATAATAAATAATAAATCAAGCCTTCTGAAACATGGAGTGAGATCCTCGTCTCTTCCCCATCCGAAGACCCTGTGACACCATACACTCAACGAGCTGGTCCAGTGCTGTGAATAGAGATGGACAAAAAAACTTGTTTTTTTTGTGTAGAATAGTTGAATTTTTATTGTACAATTTTATTTTTATATGATATTAAAATGTACTGGTGTTTGAATTTATAGGTCAGCGAATTGCTGACACTCAGTTTATTGGTTGGCAATGTTAGTGTACATGTTTATTAAATTTTTTTCTTTCTAGATAACTTCGTCGCAGACATCTTTTATGGAAAATCTTTCCTTAGGATTTTTCCTCCTGAGAAGCTGAGAGGCCTCAGGAACAAAATGTAAACAATGGTTATCTGCTGCTGTGGAATGCAACAGGTGCATCTGTGATTGGCCCATGTTGGATGTTGTAATTAATGGCCAATCACATCCCAGCTGGCTCGGACATGAGAGCCGAGCCACAAACTTTGTTACATTCTTTCCTATTCTATTCTTAGCTAGCCTTCTGATGGAATCCTTTCTTCTATTCTTTTAGTATAGGTTTTAATGTAATATATATCATAAAATAATAAATCAGCCTTCTAGCATGGAAGTCAGCATTCTCATCTCTTCCCTCAACCAAAAACCCCTGTGAACACCTCACAACAGTTTACTTTTTTTTTTTCCCCCACTATTTCTCACTGGATAGGCTTTTTATTAATATAGGTGCAAACTGTTTTCTCACAGAATAGATTGATTTTTATTCTTATGATCSTTTTCTCACAGGAACTTCTCAGGCTAGTTGCTAGCTTAGCTGAAATAGCAAGGTCTAATTTTATAAGGCTTTCCTARGGTTTTACATATATGAAACAGTGCAGAAATTATCACAAAGAGAACAAGAGCAGGGCTGAACACCACAATTAATTGACTTTAGGCAGAACACCACYGAAATCATCTCTCAGTCACTTCCACAGCACCTTAAAAGAATCCACAGGCTCCAGATTCAGGATGCTCCCTGCCCAGGTGCCCCCTCTGTCTCAGAGCCCAGAAACATTTCCTGCAGAGTTTGACCACAGCAGCAAGAGAGAGCAGGGTGAAAGGGAGGCAGTGAAGGGTTATTCACAAGACTGATGCAATCCCTTGGGTGTGCAACGAGCCCAGACTCCTCCTGGACAGGGTGCTACAAATTGTGGGTTATGCMGTGGCTGTGACATGTCTGAAATCACAAATCCTCCTACAGGAGCAGCTCAGACAAGGGGAAACAGCTTTAAAATRCCAGAGGATGGGATATTGGGAAGAAATTCTTCCCTGGCACAGGCTGCCCAGAGAAGCTGTGGCTGCCCCTGGATCCCTGGGAGTGCCCAAGGCCAGGTTGGAGCAGCCTGGGATAGGRGATTCCTGCTTGGAATGAGATGTCCTAACCCAAACCATTTTAGGATTCTATGATTCCCCTGGCCAAGGTGACCTGTGAGAGCCTGKCTGCTCTTTCTGCAGGCTGGGTCAGAGCTGCAAGGGGTGGCTGAGCCTGCACACCCCTCMTTACACAGTGTCCACATCAGCCRGTGCTCAAAAAAACCTCCCTCAGTCACATGGAMAAGCAAATCACATTTAAAAATAAAAAAAGCCTGCACACCCCTCCTCACCTGGTGTCCACATCAGCCAGTGCTCAAAAAAAACCTCCCTCGGTCACATGGAAAAGCAAATCACATCTAAAAATCCCAACTGAACACAAAACTCCACGCTCAGTCCCAGCTGCTGGCTTGTTTGAAAGCAAAAAGAAAGCAATCACTGAGGTTTCACAGACTGTTCTAAAAGTGGAAATTTATGAAGAGAAAAGTGATCCAGTAAGTCCCAGTTTCAGGCTTTTTTTCTTTCAATTGCTCAGAGTGAAGACTTTCAGAGCTTCTCTTTCCCCTGAAGCCCTGATTGAGGGAGAAATGGGTACTGACCACCAAATTCAGCATCTCCCTGCTACATGACCCAGCAGATGTCACACACATCCATTTTGTTCCAGCCCCTTTGGAGCAGCAGCTCCAACCCCAGTGCAAACCCAGCCTCTTGTAGAGCTGAACCTTTCCTGTGCTRTTGAACCATTTCTTGGATGAAGAAAACCCTCCCTTACTCTTTCCACCCAAAACTGATTTCCAGGCTGAATCCACATCAGCCCCTTGGCCCCACTGAAGGACCTTATGGATCTCCCTAAATGAGTCTTGGTGCATCACAGCTGAGGGATGAGAGACCCCAGAGGCTGATTTCCAGGCTGAATCCACATCAGCCCCTTGGCCCCACTGAAGGACCTTATGGATCTCCCTAAATGAGTCTTGGTGCATCACAGCTGAGAGATGAGAGACCCCAGAGGCTGCCAATCCCCATGGGATGAGACACAGCTAAAAACCACAAAAAAACCCCCCCAAATAAATTCATTCCACCAGTCCAACCACACCACAGACACTTCCATGCAGTGCTGCTTTGTGAGCTGCCAACAGCAAGAAATGCACCTTTTTTCCTCCTTCCCATTAAAAGAGAGCCATTCTTCTTATTTAAAAATAAAACCCCTTTTTTAAAGGTTGTCCTTTATTCTAGCCCTTGTCCTTGGCAGGATGCAGATACCCTGGCCTGGTAACTCCCATAAATTCCTCAAATTTGGGCTGAGATTGTATCTGTGGTTATTACAGAGTGATAATAAACCTTATCAATCAAGAGTGAACRCAAAAGGAATAAGGGAAGGATTTTCCTGAGAGTGAAAGTGCAAGAAATTCATAACCAACTTAATACCTGTACCAATAAGAGATRCTCATGAAGAATCTACTTTAAAACCAGTTTGACTCTTTCCATAAGAAAAAAAAAGAGAAGAAAAGAGAGACCCTGGGGTTCTCCATCACCCCAGGTATTTCTCATACAAAACCCCTGCTTCTCTTTCAGCTCCACCTCCACCTGAGATATAAATCCCAGGTTCCTCAGGTTTTGGGATATAAATAGAATATATATATTTTTAATATATATATTTTAATATATATATTTATATATATTTTATATATATATTAATATATATAAAATAGAATATATATAATAAATAGTCATACAATATAATATATATTTCTATTATATAATATATATATTTATACCTATTTTTAGATAGAAATATATATACTATATATAGAAACATATATACTATATTTTATTATATATATTTTATATATTTTAAACATTTATTTATATGTATTTTTTGTATAATAATGTATTATACCATATATATTTATAATCTTTATATACCTTATTATATCATATATATTTAGTACATATCATATATATTTGGAGTATAATAGTGTATTATAAAATAAATACTTATAATAATATATTCTATAATAAATAGAATTATAAATAATAATTATTTATTTATTTTGAATTATATATATAATAAATATATATATTTATAATTATATATAGAGGAAATATTTATTTTTAGAATTATAAATAATAAATGTTTATACATTTTATATATTAGAGATATTATTTATATATATTATAATATTCATAAATATATAAAAATTCTATAATAAGTAAATTATAAATAATAATTATTACTCTTTATATATTCTCCTCTCCCCACTGAGGCTGATGACAGACACAGGAGGAGCTGCTGAGGAATAACAAGTCCAGACATTTAAGGGTGCAGTGARTCCTGGAGCAGGCAGAGGGAAAACACCTTCCAGGAGCTGCTGTGGGCTGGATGGCAATTCCAGGCCAGCAGCTAAATGAAAAAAACAATCAAATAAACCTGCCCAAAGCAGRATTAGCTGGGCAGCTGGAGAACAAACCTGGAGGCACAGCCCACCATGGACATGGATGAGAACCAGGACCACGAGCAGCTCCCACCTGAACCCCAAACCTTGGGATGCCCCAAAAGGATGCTCTGGGATCAGCTGCTTTCCAGGAGAGGCTCTTCTCTGCCAAGCCCACTTCTCAAGGCCCCAGACACCCCAAAAAGGAGGGTGTTGTTCGGGAAGATCCCCTGGATGAGGCAAGAGCTCTCCTGCAAGGCATCAGGACGGGCTGGTGGTGCACGTGCTGCTCGCAGAACAGATCAATTCCGACAGGGAAGGCTCCTGGGGTTTACACTCAGGGCACCACCRGTGAATAAAACCAGTGAATCATTTATTCAGTCAATTCCAGCCATCCCTAACCACGAGCTGTCTGACAGCAGCCMACAGATTTCTCTGGTGTATTCTTATTTAAGGCAATAATCCCTGTGGATAATTCTGAGACTCCGSCTTGTTTAGAAAGCGCAGACTATAAAGATGTCTCAGAGATGTTTCACATGTTCACTGTGCCCYTTCTCCCCTTGTCTGAGCCATCAGACCAAGTTTACAAGCCAAACAGGGATAATTCCAAATCAGGAATTTGCTTTCTCTTGGCACTCTTGGCAACAACCATGGAAAGCTCTGTGGTGGTGTTCACAGGGCTCCCAGGACGAGGGAAGAGATGAGAATCTGGACTCCATGCTTCAGAAGGCTGATTTATTATTTTATAATATACATTATATTAAAAGAAAATGATATATTAAAACTATACTAAAAGAATAGAAGAAAGGATTTCATCAGAATGAAAAGAAAGGAATGGAATGATAATAAAATCTTCTGACTGACCACAGTCTGGACAGCTGGACTGTGATTGGCCATTAATTAGAAACAACAAACATGCACCAATCACAGATGCACCTGTTGCATTCCACAGCAGCAGATAATTATTGTTTTTCTTTTCTTCTGAGGCTTCTGAGCTTCTCAGGAGAAAAAAATCCTAGCAAAAGGGTTTTTCATAAAATATGTCTGTGACAATGCTCCTGCCTGTGACCTGTGTGGGAAGACGACCTGCACAGCACCAAAGATATCTGCAGACAAAAAATTCAGCCCCTACAGACATTTGCAACACTTGTCCAGCTTGTCCCAGGATCAGAGACAAGAGAAAGACYCCCTAAAGTGAGTCACAAGACTATGGATGGTGACAGACTCCCTGCTTCACTGTTTGGTGCCATCCAGGCTGATTTGAGTGGGTAAAAGGTATGGAAGGGAACAGGGATAATAAAACACCCAATAAATTCTGAAATTAAAGTTTCAAGAGCAAACACTCCACTCCAACTTCCCCTTCAGGACAACAGGCATCCTTTTCTCTCCCAAAACTCCCTTTGCACATCCTTCCAAGCTCTTTTTTCCCTCCCCTCACTGCAGCCAGCAYCTGCTGCACAGTGCATCTCCCCATCCCTGCCTTCCCAAAGCATTCCCGTGCTCCACACACACACTGCCACGTCCCAGCAGACAGAAAACACCCAGGTGACAAACACATGTTGGGCCAGGAGGAAAGGGGGGAGCAGAGGGGAGGCAGATCTGCAGGCTCTGATCCCAGGCGCCCGACCCCCTCCTCTCCCTCGTTATGGATGAGGGAAATTAGCTGTGACACTCATTAGCTGCAGCTCCTAATTAGTGAAAATTAATATTGGTTTTGATAGGAGTGTTGGCTGAAGCTCTCCCAGGCAAAGGCATTGTTGACCTTGTTACCCTGTTCAATAGCAAGTTGCAGCACAGAAACTGCTTCTCGTGGAGCCGACAGATTGCAGCTGCCTCCCACCCTCCACAGCTCCCTTCCCCTTCCCTACCAGCTCCAGGGGACACATCCAGCCCCTGCCAGAGCACCCTCAGCCCCATGGGCACCTGCACCCATGCCTGGCAGCATCCCAAGCCTCCCCATCCCTGTCTGCACCCCAAAATCCCAAGCCCCATCTCCATGTCCTCCATGTCCCAACAAACTCCWGACCCAGCAGAGGAATTGCTCCCCACCACCTCAGCTCACAGAAGAAATAAAGAGGAAGAGCTGCAGAGCAATGGCAGTGAACATTTAATAAGGAAAGGAATAGGGGCAGCATTCCTTGACCTCTGGGATTCCCCGCCCTTGGAGCTGGGGAATCCCACGGCGGCAAAGCACCAGACACCAGTAAACAAAGCAAAACATTTGCTACCAAAGTTATGCATAAAACCCCCAGCACAGTGCATTATTCACACATTAATAACAATAAAGATGTCAGGCTGCCAGATAAGAAGTTAATCTCCTTCAGAGCACAATTAAGGATGCCATTATCCAACCACCTGGGGCCTCTGGCRCGCGGTTTCATGGAAAGCAGGGATGAGCTCTGCCTGGCAAAGCAGCTGCCCTGTCACCACCCCACCCCAAATACTGACCTTGCACCTTGTTCAAAAGAGGCTGGGTGCAGATCCATGGCAGGAAAACTTCTTTTAAAGAGCATTCTCCACTCCTGGAGCAGCATCCCAGTGGAAGCTGTCCCTGTGCCTGCCTGGACAGCAGCACTGGCTGCAGGATACACCAAGAGCAAACCCAGAATTTGCTGGCCCTGGGGTGAACTTCTACTTCTGGGGGCTGGAGGGGGAATTACCACCACTGGATTCCAGCTGATTCCAGCTGGATTCCAACAGATTCCAGCTGATTTTACAGTGGAATTGTGCCTACACCRAGCACAGCAATTTTGGCTTTTGAGATGAGCTGACCAGCAAAATAAAAATAAAATTACAGCCGCAACTTACAACCTGAAATGCAAAATCAATCTCCTGCTTTTAAAATCCACGGAGGCCTCCCCTCTCTCCTAGGAGACATTTTCCCACCTATACCTGCCAGAAACTGCCTGTGGAGCACCCCAGCCCCAGTGAAACTCATTCTCCTGCCACTGTTCTGTACGGTGCCAATTTTCATGGCTCCACCAAAATCACCCTGTTGCATTGTCCTGAAACCAGCTTGGAATCTTGGAATTATTTCTGACCCTTTCAGGGGAAAGCAGGTGGGCAACAACTTGTGGATGATGCTCTCTGCAAGCCCTCACTCCTCACTCTGCACCTGATGGGAGCACAATTTTTCCAAGGCAAAGAACAAGTTGCAAATCCTGGGAGATAGGTGTTTTTTTGGTTTTGTTTTGGGGTGGTTTTTTTTTGTTTTTTGGGTTTTTTTGGGGTTTTTTTGTTTGTTTTTTGGGTTTTTTGGGGTTTTTTGTGTGTGTGTGTTTGGTTGGTTGGTTGGTTGGGTTTTTGTTTTGGTTTTTTTTGTTTGTTTTTTGGTTTTTTTTGTAGGTTTTATTTCTGGGTTTTTTGGGGTTTTTTTGTGGCTTTTTTGTTTGTTTGTTTTTGGTTTTGGTTTTTTGTTTGTTTGTTTTTTGGGATTTTTTTGTTATTATTTTTTCCCCCACCCTTCATGCCCCCAGGAAAGCTGCTGGCAGAGACGTGGAGGCAGGATGGTGCTTTCTGTGTGTTCCCCTCACCTCTTGCCTCACCACACAGCAGTGCTCCTTGGCAGGGAAATGCTGCTTCATCCAGCAGGATGTGTTTAATTTGATGCTGCTGTCGTGTGGGAAAAGGTGCATTTCCAGAGTCAGGCTTTTCTGCAGTGCTGGTACTTATTTTACAGTCTTCTGCCACATCTTATTCCTTCCCCTCTATTTCCCAAAATCATTAGTAACAACCATTAATCTCTGCCTGGGAGGATGCTCCTCGTTTCTCTCCATACCCCAAATTGTTCATCTCCCTTGGACTTTCTGTATTTCAAAATCTTTTTCTCCCCCCCCCCTCCTCTTCTTGTCAAATTAACTGCTTGAAACCAAAACAGCAGAGYGAGCAAAGCCACCACATCACTGTTTATGAAAGGATATTATGTTCCACGACACCAGCTCTCACCTCGAAGCTAATAATCAATTAGAAAGGAAAAATAAAAAGGTTTCTCCAGATCCAGGTACCAAATCACCCCCCTAATTGCTCACAGGCAGCAAGACAACCTCTGTGATACAATACCAGAGCAGGAGCCTGACAAAGCCATGCAGATGAATGGAATAAAATTGAGTTACTAACCATTAAATGTCAAGTGGTTGAAATCTTTCCCCCTCGTGTACCCAGCAATATTAATAAATCTTTAAGAGAGGGAGCTCACAGAGCTTTTTTCACTGCCCTGACCAGCGCTGCAAACAGAGCAGATGTTTTCAGAGTTGTCCAACAAGGCTTTCTTTCCCCCCTCCTGATGGCTACAGTTAATTCAAAAACCATCAATGCACCTGTGAAAAATGCATATTTTATGATTGCCTTTTTGCAAATATTAAAATGAATATTATATGTGCTATATTAGAAAGTTATGCTGTATCAATTTTCTTAAGTAGTGTGTTAAAGATAGTTTTAGGTTATAACATAATGTTAAAATAGAAACTATGCTATGTAAGATACATTTTTAAAAGAGAGGAATGAGATAGCAGCCACAGGACACCTAAATCTTTCAGAGAAAAAGAATTTATTGCTCATTTATCAAAAAAAAAMCCCTTACTTCTTCCTGCCTTGCTCAGCCCTGAAGATGCTGTCAGGATTCAGAGGAAGAAGTTGACACTGAAAGTTTTCTTCACTAGCCTGAAAATTCTATAAAAAGAGTCACTGAGAGTGTCATGGAAAGGGAACTCCAAGACTGTCTTTTTCCACCCTCTGCCATGGGCAGGGACACCTTCCACCATCCCAGGGTGCTCCAAGCCCCTCCAACCTGGCCTTGGRCACTTCCAGGGATCCAGGGGCAGATCCAGACTGCAGAGATCTCAGATGTGCCAACATTAGAAGCAGAGGGTAAAGGAGKTAGGGTTAGGGTTTTATCCCTTCTTTTTTAAGCTCTCACCACCCAGATACATCAAGTTTCTGATCTGGCAAAACACACAAGCATGTTCAGCAATGTYTGCAAGCAGGGCTTTTTTTTTTTCCTGATTTTTCACAGCTCACCTTTCCCACCAAAAATAAAATTATGAGCGTGTGCAAATGCAAGTGTTTTCCTCCAGAACAGGGCCCAACCCTTGGCTAACAGAATACCTCCACAAAGATACACACACACACAAATAAAATAAATTAATAAATATATAAATATATATAAATATATTTATATATAATATAAAAATATATAAATATAAAATATATAAATATATAGAGACCGATATAAATATAAATAAATATATAAAATATATAAAAATATAAAATATAAAAATATATAAAAATACATAGAAAACTATATAAATATAAATAAATATATAAAATATATAAAAGTAAAAATATAAAAATATAAAAATATATAGAAAACTATATAAATATAAATATATAAAATATATAACAATAAAAATATAAAATATATAAAAATAAAAATATACTATATATAAATATAAAATTATATATTATATAAAAATATATTTATCTATATTTTATATATATGTATGTATGTCTCCTCACTTGAATATATACACACATATCCATACGCATGTGCTTTCCCCCCCATCCCGTGGTTTTTTTTCCTTTGTTAATCCTGACTCAGACTCAGTGCTCTTTATCAGTTTTGCCACCCATGTTAATGCCTCCAAGCAGCCTGGAAGGCCCAATTTCCCTGAGCTGGGGCAGTGCTGACATCCAAGCCCAGGCATTCCAGAGGGACAAGGAGCAGGGCACAGCCAGCCCTGTACAGATAATTAATGCTGCTAAAGCCATGCCAGACATAAAAAACCACCCCAGCCCTCATTACCCAGCTCCCACATCTTTCTGCCTCTCCCTGGAAAGGGCTTGGCCCCCGTGCCAGGGCTCAAAAGGTGCTGAGATCAAACCTCTGGGTGGTTTGATGAGGAGCAAGGTTACCCTGGCATGTTAATGAGTCCATTTTGCAAATATACTTTCTTCCTTCTCCCTCTTCCCCTTCTTAAACATGAGCATTAATGTTACTGCCTATTAGCAAAGCAGATAGGAAAGTTTAAGTGATTGATGAAGTGATTAATTTAATGATGCAGGGTTAAGGGTTTGGGTGGGAGTGGGGCTTTTTTTTTTCTTTTTTTTTTTTTTTAAACCTTAAGTTTCCTGATGTTGGGAATAACTAATTTTCTAGCCTTAAGTTTTCATTAAAGATGCTGTACTTTCTGCAGCTCAACAAGTAATTTCATCAATGGGCCTTCAAATGACAGATAAAGGGCTTGAGTTGGGAGAGCTGAGATCCCCTCCCTGAGCTCTCCTCAAATATTGCTGCTCATTAGGGTCTTCAGCATGCTTAGAAACGAGGCTGCTCCYCTGGAGAGCTCTCAAGAACCCTGAAAATTCAGTTTTAGGCAGCAAACAGCCATTGGGGGGTAGATAAACACTGAAGAGGGAGGCGAGGTGGCCACAGCCTCCCTTAGTGAAGGAGAATCTCAGCAATGGCCACAAAGAAGGCTCAAAACCAGGCAATCTCCCCACAGCCAGAGCCTGGCACATCCTCCCTCTGGAATTACCCTTCCTAAAAGGTCTTTTTCCAATCTAATCCTCCTCCATCCAGCCTGCACTCCCCATTCTGTGTGGCACGAGATGAGGGAGAACCATCCCATCCTCACCTGTGAGCCGTGTTCGAAGGACTGGTGTTGGTCTCGTCGTGAGTGCGCTATGGCGTGTGTAGCGCCATGTGTGCGCGCCAGAATGCTGCAGGATGCTGCTCGCGTGGCTGCACTGGGTGCTTGGAGCCTCAATGGGCTGCAGTTCCCCCGGGCACCCCGCTGTTTGTAGCTGTGCCCATTCTGCGTTCACCTGGCGGCTTTGCGTTTCTCTCCGGCAGCCGCCAAGCCTTAAAAAGCGCTGAGCCTCTCCCCAATGTCGTCTGCCTGGGAGTGCCAGACGCAGGCACCTTTGCAGCAGTGGAAGAGGCGAGAGGACTGAGGCGAAGAGAACAAGGATCTACTCCATGTTTCAGAAGGCTTGAGTTATATTTTATGATATATATTACATTAAACTATACTAAAAGAATAGATAGAGGTGCCACACCAGGTTGACATAAGGGTGACAGACGACGAACACAGGGGCACAAAGTTGCCAGTGCCATGAAGGGAGGGAGGATCCCTTCATGGGATACTTGCCCCAGAAGCGGACAAGAGCAAAGACCTCGCGGAATGGGAGTGCGGGCTAGGAAGAGATAGGGGTAGCACAGGGAAGGATGAAGAAGGAACGGAAGAAAACAGGAGTCTGGAGAGACTATATATGGGGGGAGATTAAAGACCGACTGTGGAAAGAGTGAAACCGATATAGTAGGCAGGTGATGAGCGTGCCCTAAAGAAACCACATACAGATGCCTATTAGAGAGTGGCTGAGAGGAGGCCAAGGCTGAGAGGAAGAGCGAAGGGCATGCCGCATCTATAAGGCACAATGGTGGACGCCGGTGCACTAAAGAATTAGACCACTTTTTTCTCTCAGGAATATTTCCTTACAGAAGGGAACACCAAACCAAGCCTACTCTGAGAAGGGAGACCAACTCCAGACCAAAGAGATAAGGAGTCACAGTGGCCTCTCATGTTCTCTAGCCCACCTCCAGATCTCCCAAGACAATTCCCTAAGAAGAGCACGGTGAAGCGACGCACTCATGATATACCTCTCAGCTAGCTGGTCAGTGTCGGTCTCTACTGTGCTCTCACCTGCTGTCTCTCCTGCTCGGTGGCATATGACTGTGCTGCATGAGCTGAATCTCGCGGGGAGTACTCTCAGCGCCAGCACCTGGGTGTGCAATGGACTTGGTCCTGCAAGGCCTTGGCATCCTTGCTCATATGGGTTGGCGTCATAGGGATAGCCAGAGGAAATGAAGCCTCCTTCTCTAGGCCGACAGTGCAAAGGAGGAATGGTGTGTAATCAGCACAGGTAGTAGATTTGAGGCGAGATAGTGGGCCCTTCGGTGACTGCAACCTCGAAAGAATCCCCCACCAAGACGGCGAACTAGACAGTCCATGTGGCCACATAGTTCCTCTCGATATTAGGCCATTGTTTTAGGGTCTGTCTCCCATGCAGCACTCTCTGGGGCGCAAAAGTGCATGTAGGGAAGATGTCCACCACAGGACCAGTGAGGTGTCACTGCTTACTTCCATGTCAGCTGTGCAGAAGGGGCCTCGTCATATATGATTTGCGGCGGGGCCTGGGCAGGAGGCTATGTGCACTGCCGAGTTAAAAACCTGCGCCATGGACGTGAGTAGATACCAAACAATGAAAAGGCAGTCTCTTGTCCACACCAGGGCCATGCAGCCTGCCCTCTCTTGGGCTGCAGGTTTTGGTTGAGGGTGGAGTTTGTTTTTTTTGCCTTCTGAGCCACACATCTCCCATTGTTTCAGTGCCCAACACACCTGCGTCCCCCAGGAGGGTTATCTGTGTGGAGCAACCGATACCATCACCCTTCTCCCCTTATCCTGGCGCAAGGACCTGGTGTACCTTTATGCAGCGCATGTTGGCACTGATCCCGACGTGACAGTCGATACTGAGTCTGCGAGCAGCTCACGCTGCTTGAGCTCTCCTCCCTTGACCTGCGCAAGGCCAGCGCTCTCGACCTGCGATTCTGGAATTCCTTCAGCCTTTTAATATCTCCCACAGAGGCTCGCTGCCACCTCTGTGACAAGACAGCTGGCTGCTCTCCTTCTTTATCACTCGCGAGATTGTGTGCGTGCAGGGAGCAGATGAGCGAAGTTCTCAAGAGCACTGATTTAGTTTCGGCTCTCCCCGTCCCTCCTTCAAAGACTTGTACTGACAGTGCCCAATGAATTCCATTGAGAGCCATGGCCTGTGGAGCTGCCATTGTGTGTGAGATTGTGTCCGTGTGTTGCTCCTAGTTCAGGTTACGAGTGAGGTTCTCAGGTATGTGGACAAGAGAATTAATATCTGGTGAGGTGTTTGTGTAGGGGTTGCTCCAGCAGGACGGGTTCTGAGAGCGTGGCCATGTCAGTCTCGACATGCTGCATTGATCTCACTCTGAATCTCTCTTAAGTATGCCAGTTCTGTCCACTTGTGCTCTTCCTTGAGCCCAGGGCTCTGCAGATGTTTCATCATGAGTTGGGTGCAGCCAGAGGCAGAAGGGGCATGGGCGGTCAATGCTGCGGTCACTGCTGGGAGGTAGAGGGAAGGCTCCTCCAGGCCCATGCGAAGCGCTGAGCATTAGTGGATAGAGGGTGGACAGGGAAGGGAGTGGGCTGCAGCAAGAAGGAAGGATTGTATAGAACATATGAAGGCATAGACTAGTTTTTGCACCCCAAGAAGTGAGGTCGCTCTGGGATGGGGGTGCAGCTATTCTTGATTTTCCTAATGACACTTACTGCTGCCACCGATGTAAAGGACCTGCCATCAGGAACGTTCACAGGGATCTGTGCACTCACTGACCAAGTCACATAGATAGTTAAAAATATAGAAGCCTGTGCTATGTAAGATACCTTTTTTTAAGCCTATCGGAGCGCACTACCAAAAGGCAAGAGCGCAGAGGAACACCCCGAGAGAAGGAAGTGCCAGTCAGATCTCGGTCAAATTTAAGTGGAGGCAATATACGTCGGCTACTTAGTATGTTCTTGGCTGCCAAGCATTTCCTTCGCGGGTGAGCGTCCACCACTTGACAGAGACCAGCGCTAAGACACTCTTCTTTTCTAGGAATAGAGCAAACACAGTTATGTGAAGTAGGCTGTATTCTGCTTCTTATGTTTATATATCATACAACTTCCTGCCAAGACTCGCGTGGGCGTAAGATGTGGCAGGCCGATTATATTCCACAAGATCGTCAAAAGATTTAGGAACAACCATGGCTTCTATCCATCTTACTAGGCACATGGACAGGTTCTGGGCATACAAATGAGGGAGACTTCCAAGTGTTGATGCCCTCAGAATATAATGCCTTAAGCTGTATACAAACATGTGTATGCAGGGTATGAATATGCAACAGGCTGTTGCTTTTAAGGGTTAATCCTCTGTTAATGTGGGTCCTTTTTTGGGCTTATTTTTGCCCAGAAAGAGGTATCCAAACTATCCATAACTCCTTGTTTTTATTATCTTGTATTGTCCTAAATTCTAATTGTCCAAATTTGTATCACTCTAATTATACTACTATTTTTATAACCATGTTATTGCTATTAAACTTTTAAAATTTTAAAAAACAAATATTTGGTTGAGTTTTTCACAATGGATCTCCAAGCTCTGAAACAATTTAATCAGCCCAGAAGCAGGCAGGGATCAGAGAGCCAGCATCTTTCTTTTGTCTTTTTTTTTCCTTCCAGTGATGCATCTGGAGGAGCCTGGGCGCAGCTGTGGGATCAGGCAGGTTGAGCCCCTGCTCAGTGCCACACTGATAACCATTATCTCCAGCAGCAGCTTGAGTGGCCCAGCACCCCCAGGGACCTGTCCTGGGTGCCAAAGCAGCTCCCTGTGCGAAAGGCAGCAGTGTTGGAAGGGATGATTGCCTTGGAAAGGACAGGAACAAGTGTGGAGGATGGAAGCCTGGAGATGAAAAGCCTTCTGGGCCAGTGTCACAGACATCTTTTATGGAAAATCCTTTCCTTAGGATTTTTCCTCCTGAGAAGCTGAGAGGCCTCAGGAACAAAATGGAAACAATGATTATCTGCTGCTGTGGGATGCAACAGGTGCATCTGTGATTGGTCTCATGTGGTTGTTTCTAATTAATGGCCAAGCACAGCCCAGCTGGCTTGGACAGAGAGCTGAGGCACAAGCTTTTGTTATCATTCCATTCCTTTCCTATTCTTATCTAGCCTTCTAATGAAATCCTTTCTTCTATTCTTTTAGTATAGTTTTAATGTAATATATCTCATAAAATAATAACTCAAGCCTTCTGAAACATGGAGTCAGATCCTCGTCTCTTCCCTCATCCTGGGACCTCTGTGAACACCGTCACAGGCCAGTCCTTGCCTAGGACAGAAAATTAAATTAAATCATCCACAARTATCAGAGGGATGTGCTGCCTCAGATCCACGTGAGGAGTCACCCTGCCTGTGGAATACCACGCTCCTCTTTGGTTTTCTTGTGAAATTTTCAGGTTGGTGTGTGACACCCTGTCGCCTGCGGGACCACAATTATTTGCACAACTGTTTTGTTGCAGGACATCTTCTTATTGGAATCCTTTCCTTAGGACTTTTCCTCCTCGAAAAGCTGAGAGGGCCTCAGGAAAAAATGCAACATTGATTATCTGCTGCTGTGGAATGCAAACAGCGTGGAGTCTGTGATGGCCCATGTTGGTTTGTTTCTAATTAATGGCAATTCACAGCCCCAGCTGGCTCGGACAGAGGCAGCCAGCCACCAAACCTTTTGTTATCATTCGGTTGCTATTCTATTCTTAGCTCAGCCTTCTGATGGAATCCTTTCTTCTACTCTTTTAGCTATAGTTTTATGTAATATATATCATAAATAATAATCAAAGACTTCTGAAAACAGAGGCAGATCCTCATCTCTCCCTCAATCAAGAACCCTGTGAACACCGCCACATTATTGTCACCTATTATTTCACAATGTATTTCACAAGAAAACAAAGAGGGAGGTGGTATTCCACAGGCAGGGTGACGTCCTCACGTGGATCTGTAGCAGCACAGTTCCCTCTGCATACTTGTGGATGATTTAATTTAATTTTCCTGTCCTAGGGAAGGACTTGGCCTGTGAACGGGGTTCACAGAAGGTTCCAGGATGAGGAAGAGAACGAGATTCTGACTCCATGTTTCAGAAGGCTTAGTTATTATTTTATGTAGATATATTACATTAAAAACTACTTACTAAAAGAATAGAAGAAAGGGATTTCATCTAGAAGGCTACGATAAGATAGGAAAGGAATGGAATGATAACAAAAGCGTTGTGCCTCAGCTCTCTGTCCAAGGCAGCTGGGCTGTGCTTGGCCATTAATTTAGAACAACCAATGAGACCAATCACAGAGCACCATGTTTGCATCCCACAGCAGCAGATAATCATTGTTTCCATTTTGTTCCTGAGGCCTCTCAGCTGCTCAGGAGAAAAATCCTAAGAAAGGATTTTTCCATAAAAGATGTCTGTTGACACTGGTTCCGAGAAGCTTTTCATCTCCAGGCTTTTCCATCCTCACTCTGTGCCTGTCCTTTTCCAAGGCAAATCATCCCTTCCAACACTTGCTGCCTTATCGCACAGGAGCTGCTTTGGCACCCAGACAGGCTCCCTGGGGGTGCTGGGCCCACTCAAGCTGCTGCTCGAGATAATGGCTTATCAGTTGTGGCACTGAAGCAGGGGGGCTCAACCCTGCTTTGATCCCCACAACGCTGCTGCCCAGGCTCCTCCAGATGCCATCACTTGAGAAGGAATTATTTCATGACCTAGACAAAAGAAAAGCATGCTGGCTCTCTAGATCCCTGCCTGTCTTTCCTGGGCTGATTAAATATGTATCAGGAGCTGGAGAGTTCCATTGTGAAAAACAACTTCAACAAATGATTTTTGTTGTTTAAAATTTTAAAAGTTTACTTTTTAATAGCAATAACATGTTATAAAGTGGGGATTAGTAGTTATAATTCAGAGTGGATACAAAATGCTCTGCGGAAACTTAGAAATTTTAGGAAACAATAACGAAGATTAATAAAAACAGGGCAGTTACTTGGACTTAGTCTTTGCTTATTCCTGGCGATTATCTCGCCTGGAGGCTCAAAAAAATTAAGGCCCAACAATTAGGACCACATTACACAGAGGATTAACCCTTAAATGAAGGGGCAACAGACGAATTTTTCCACCTGTTGCAATTATTTCATACACCTCATACATGTGGATTGTTATCTGATAAATTTTATTTTTAACAAGGATTTTTTCTCAATATGAGTGGGAGTCCACGTCAAGTCAAATATTTGTTGTTTTGTTTAAGAAATCATCAATGTGCGCCTTCTTCAGAGGTTTGACCTGGGCTTGGTTTGAATTGAATAAAGGAGGAGAGGCATTCAAAGCAATTAACTAATTTTTTTCTGAGAAATTAGATGTGACATTAAGATTTTGTGCTGCTTTCTGATTAATTGTTGCTCTGATATGTTGTTGGCTGTTGTTGGTTGTTTTACTATAGGTCTCTAAAAAAGGTTTGTGATAACTTTTAGCAATAGGAGGGCACAGCCTTCTATATTTAACATTATTGTTAGAACCTAAAACTATATTTAACACACTACTTAAGGAGTAAATTAACTACAGCATCAGCTAATCTAACCTCACACCTACAATATTAATGTTGAGGATTAAAAATTATGCAAAACTAAATGCCACACGATCAGGAAATACACCATTTTTGGCGGAGCATCCATTGCACGGGGTTCGTTTGTTTATGGCAAGAACTTAGGGTGGAGGTCTGTGGTCATCTGAGCAGGGCAGGGCCACCAGACCTGGTTAAGAGGTGGCACTTGGTGTGTGTCAGCTAGGTCACATTGGAACCATGGGGACCAGGATATTGTGTTAGGGCTTCTGACATAGACGGAGATTTGTAATTTTTATGGATACAGAAATCGGGCACAATTAAAAATCAACTTACGAGCAGAGAGAGACTACTTTTGTATAGTTTATCATGACAGAAGGTAAGGTGATATGTTGGTGGCAAAGCTCTTCCAGGTCCCTTTATCTGCTTTTTTACGCGCTCTCTCATAGGTGGTGGGGGTAGACGGTTTCTTTTTGTCGCAAGACATTTTTATGCTGGATATTTTGCCTGTTCGCTTTATAGGTGTTATGTTTCTCCTGCAGTAGAGCTGAAATATAAACTCACGAGCTCTAGACACAGAGAAATTGATAAAAGACAAATTACTCGGTTTATCTGCTGCTGTGGAATGCAACAGGGTGGATCTGCTGATTGGTCTCATTTGTGGTTTGTTTCTACGTTATTAATGGCTGTTAGGCGGCAATTTCAGTTCTCAGAACAATAATTTGGTCTCAAGTA
>NDFG01000330.1:94847-114421 GCA_002167245.1 Sporophila hypoxantha | reverse complement strand
TAATACAATATAATATAATACAATATAATATAATACAATATAATATAATACAATATAATATAATACAATATAATATAATACAATATAATATAATATATATCAGCCTTCTGAGAACATGGAGTCAGATTCCTCCTCTCTCAGCTCATCCTGGGGACCTGACAAACCCAACAGGACACGCTGCTGTCCCCACCTGGGTGACCATGCCCCTGACACAGCACGGCCTGAGGGCAAGGCCAAGTGCCTGCTATCACCTCCAGTGCAGTGGGTGAAGCGTTTCCCCCTCTCCTAAGACAACATTATTCCGAGATGTTCTCGCTAGGATGGAGGGAAGTGGAATTGCACTCGTCTGAACGGCCTCTTTTGTCACGCATTTTGCGAGGCGTCGAGGCATGAAAGCTTTCAGAGCTTGAACCTGGCTGGGTCCAGGCTGGGTGGTTATAAGGCTACTTACAGAGCTGACATGATGGATCATCTTCATTTCCCCACTCCTGTCCTGCTCACAGCAAATCCATTTGCTGGGCAATTAGACTGCAGTCATTACATTATGCTAAGGAGAGGCTCCTTTGGCAGCAGCAGCAGGGACCCTGACCAGGAGGAGCCTGGAGTGCTGCCTGCCCATTCCCAGCCACTRTAAATGCAGGGCTGTGGTGGAGTTTGAGGGGCCCCAGGACGAGGGRAGAGATGAGACTCCMTGTTTCAGAAGGCTGATTGATTATTTTATGATATATATTATATTAAAAGAAAATTATATACTAAAGAAAGAGAAAGGAGACATCAGACGGCTAGAAAGGAATGAATAATAAAATCTTGTGACTGACCAGAGAGTCTGACACAGCTGAACCATGACTGATCATCAAGTAGAAACAATTCACATGAGACCAATCAATGATGCGCCTGTTGGTAAACTATCTCCAGACCACATTCCACAGCCATCAGAAAGTTATTTACATTTCTTTTCTGAGGCTTCTCAGCTTCTCAGGAGAAAATCCTAGCAAAAGGATTTTCATAAAATATCACAGTGACACAGGGCCACTGATGAAGGCAGGAATGATGTATCTGTTTCCATGTTCTCTAATTTATTACTTTATGATACTATATTATATTAAAGAATACTATACTATACTAAAGAATACAGCAAGGATACTTACAGAAGGCTAAAAAGATAATAATGAAACTCCTGACTCTCTCAGAGTCCTGGCACAGCTTGCCCTGATTGGCCCAAAGAGTGAAAACAACTCACTGTTCAGGCAGAATACCAATGAAAACACATTCACCGTGGCCGTAAACAATTCTCCAACACTCTTCCACAATGTGAGCACAACACAGGGAGAAGCAAATGGGATAAGAATTGTTTTCCTTTTCTCCGAGGCTTCTCAGCTTCCCAGGAGAAGAATCCTGGGTAAGAATTTTTTCAGAGATGTAATGCCACACCCAGCTGCTGAAAAGCAAATCCTTGTTGGCAGCAGGGCACCTTCCAGCTTCCGGGCAAGGTTCTGGATTAAGCAAAAGGCCCTTGACGGATGTCGGGAGAATTCTGCTTGAGGCAAACAGCAGCAGGATGGAGATGGACAGTCCCTCCTTCTCCGTGCAACACTCTTCCCCATGGGGTTTTATCAGTCATTTCCCATTTTCCAAGTAAACACAGGGTGATAGAGCTGCGTGGCAGCTGTGCATGGACTCTCCATGTTCTGGGCCCATTGCCACTACAACCCAACCATCCCCTTCCTTCCTCCTCATCCTCCTCATCCTCCTCCAATTCCCTTCCCCAGAGCTCCCACCCCAGCTTCCCTCTGCGTGTGTGTGTGTTGTGGTGTTCCCATTTTACTTCTGGGTGGAAAATAACTGACTGACGGGTCATGTCCACCTGAAAATTGCTCCCCCAGACCTAAATGAAAACAGATGGGATTGATGATGTTTTGGGAGAAAATTAATCAGCCTGGGACCGGCGGGCAGCGCCAGCAGCTCCCTTGGGCCCAATCTCGCCTAATGAATTCCGAAGCTCTCTGTCTTAATAGCTCCTGACAGACTAATTTACTCTTGTAAGTGATTAGAGGGGAAAATGATCTCTTAATGTGCTTAAGATCCCTTTTGGCATGGCAGAGCAAGCAGCTGGGAGCTGCTGCTTTGAGAGGGAGGGGATGCTTCAGGGAGGGATGGGCGATCTTCAAACAGACCTCAAAAATACAATTTTTTTTTTTTTTTCCCAGGAAACAGTTGCCCACATACAGTTTCTGTTCCTCACACTCAGGATTCTCAGAAAGGGGTCTTTCCAGATGCTACATTTTATTTTTTTTTAAAGTTTAATAAAGCTGACTCAGAAAACACCTACCAACAGCAAGGAAACACAGAAGCAACTTGTGTGTCAACACTTCCCAGGGCTGACATTTCCCTCGGAAACTCAAAATCTCTCAATGGTGCCAATATTCTTAAGAGTCAATTATAATGCACACGGTGCAATACAAAGTTTAAAAAATAAAATAAAAAGAAAATTCAACTGCCACAGTAAATTCAGAATGACTTGACTGGCATAAGACATGTCTCATGGGAAGCAGGCTGGAGAAAATTCCCTGATTTTCTCTGACAAAATACTGGAGTGTCAGCCCAATTCATTGCAGGGATTTCAGGTCAAGTGCATTGGAGAAGCCTGTGAGGAACTTTCCATGCACAGCTGTCCAGCACTCCAGGGCCTCTCCTGAGGGTTGAGCTCAGCCACCACGCCTGCACCATCCACCCAAACCAGGACTCCCCATCCTGCCTGCCTGCTCAGACACCACCCCAAATCCCACCACGCTGCACCATCCACCCAAACCAGGACTCCCTATCCTGCCTGACTGCTCAGACACCACCCCAAATCCCACAGGGGCCAGCAATTCCTGGCCAAGGGCACCCTAGAAGGGGCAGAAGGCTCAGCTGAGCAGTCCCTGGAGATGTCCCCAGACCCTCAGCAGCTCTGAAGGGGATGTGGGTGCAGAGCCCTTCCTTCAGGAAGGTGCTGCTCGGGCTGCAGGTGGGAAAGGGACCTCCAGAGGCTCCATCCCAGCCTCACAATCAATTCCTCCYCCATTAAAGGGCAGTCAGGAGCCCTGATTGAAGACCACAAGTTTAATGGACTGAGAGCCTGGGTCGATTTCTGCATTTACTAAAAACCAATCTCCAGCTAAAGAAAGCAAGGAAAGGAAAGCTCCATCTGTCAATCAGAAGAAAAACATTCCTCTTCCATACTTTTCCACAGGGTGGTGGCAGCCGGGGCCCATCCCACTTACCCACAGGCGTGTCCTCGTTGATCAGCAGGTAGGTGTCAAAGAAGTAGTTGATGAAGTAGGGCAGACGATTGCCCTGACCTGGGAAGAGGACAGAAACAAGGAGTTATTTCCAATTTAATACCAATATWGCCRGATGGAACATTCCGGAATATTCCRGGCTCSTCTGGCCCTTGCTGCTGGRCCAAAGGTGGCAGCTGTGGTGGTTTCACCTCAGAGACACCTTTGGCTGGCTGGATATTGCAGTTGGGCGCTTGGGACAAGTCCAGGCATGCAGGAGCTCAGGTTTACCTCTGATGGAAAGGCTTTAGGTGAGGTGAAGGAAAGGAGTCGGTTCTGCTGGAGGGTTTCTATCCAGAGCTTTATTCCTGGCCCACAGGCCTCTGAATCCAGCAACAGCTCCAGCAGAACCACAAACCGTGTGGTCGCTGTGTCTTTTAACCCCGGGGAGAGGGGCAGGGAAGGGGGTAGGGATCCCACCAACCAGGTAAAGGGGGGAAGTCTCAGGGGACAAATGACACCTGGATAGCCCAATGTCCCCAGGGCTGAGAGGCATCTTYTGAACTCTGCCAATCACAGACGCCCTTGCTGGAAATGCCAAGCATTGAACGGACAGCTCTCAGCGAAGGGGCAGGAGCGGGAAAGAAACCGAGATACGCTTGAGACAGGCTATTTATAATCGACACTGCAACATTTTCCCAAGGCTGGAAGGGCTTGGAATGCTCACCGGCAGGAGAGCACCTCCCTCCACCAGCCTTTTGGATTGGATGTTCCAAAGGCAGAGAGGAGGGGAAAGCCGACAGGCACCAGGCCCCGGGGAGCATGACAATTACTGCTTTAGCCGCACGGTTAATACCTTGCTTTGCTCCCACAGCTGGAGTCCTTGTTGCCTTGTCAGGCACCCCGGCACAGCCCCGTGCTCCTCCCTGTTGCCATCCCCGGGCTGCCTTTCCCTTAAATTGCCTCTTTCAGCCTCTAATCACCGTGGTGGGCGTTCGACTCCTCTCTCCACTCCCTCTCGCGAGCCTGCCCCTGGCCCGCAGACCTCTGTGATTAGGCAGGACAGAGCCAAGTGCAGAGCACGTAGCGAGTAGTGGACAGAGGTCAGGGAAAAGAGGCAGCCAGGAAGCGGTCTGCTGCAGGTGAGAGAGGCGCAGGGAGAGGACATCACTCAGTGATTCCCCAGGAAGGTTTGGTGGGGCGTGCTCAGCATCCAGGAAAGCAGAACAGACCAAACCTCAGCAGCCCTCTTTGGCCTGCCAGCTCGCCAAGGGAAGGAGATGCTCCTGAGACCTTCCAAACACAGCTCCCAGGTGTTCATCCGCACCAAACAATCAGCAGCCTCTTGGCCTGCCCAGCTCCCAAGGGAAGGAGATGCTCCTGAGACCTTCCAAACACAGCTCCCAGGTGTGCATCCCACCAAACCAGCTCCTGGGCATGGGGGAGCAGCCTGGGCTCCCCCAGGGCTCCCTCTGTAACAAGACAGGGATTTCTCAGCACTGCCCTCTTTCCTGAGGCACCAGKGTGGTTAAACACCCTGAGAAATGGGAGAGCCCTGGAGGCAGCACTGTTGCAAAGGCACATTTAAATCCCAGCCTCTGGAGTTAAAGAAAAATAGAAAGGAACCTGACAAAATGGGTAATTTGAGAGCTGAGGGCATCTCCAGGGGCTTGGCAGCACGCTTGTCACCGCCTGCCACGGGGGCCAGCAGCCTCTGGGAGGGGAAAATGAGGCTGAAACACCCCCAGCAGCCCTTGGCACACAGGAGCTGCTTCTGCAAAACCTTTCTGTCTCAAAACACATCCCYTAATATCACCAGCACGCTAAAAGCAAGGTGCACTTGCCAAATCCAGCTGCAGCAGGTGCTGGGAGSTTTCCAGGATCTGTGTGCTCTGGGAGCAGGGAGACCTGCCCTGGGAGCTGCTGAGGGAGGGTTTGGGGGCAGGACCCTGCCCTGGGCTGCAMATCCCAGGATAAAGCTGGAATTTCCTTCTCAGATTGCCACAGTTACYCCTGGGATGTGCCACCCCTGGGACCCTCAGCACCAGGCAGGGTCCCCCCAGCACAGGAAGGACATGGAGAGACCCCAGAGGGGGCCATGAAGAGCTGAGAGAGTTGGGGCTCCTCAGGGCTGGGAAAAGTGGAGAAGGGAGGCTCCAGGGACACCTTGGCTGATGGAGGTCTCTGCCCATCCCCTGCAGCCATGGCCAGGCAGGAGCAGGGAGACCCCACTGCCACCCCAGAGCTGAACCTGTCCCAAAACMTGTCCCAAAACMTCCTGCAAACACTCCAAACCCACCCAGCCTCCACCTCCCCATCACATCCCAGCTCATGGCTTCACCAGGAGCCCTGCAAACCTCCTGGCAAGAGTGTCACAGACAGATTTTCTGGAAAATCCTTTCGCTAGGATCTTTTCTCCTGGGAAGCTTCAGTTTCCCCATGTTTTGCTGCTTTGGAATGTGATTTGGAGAATTGTTTACCCAGCATGTGAATTGTTTTTACTTGATGACCAATGACAGCCAGCTGTGTTGAGGCTGTGAGCAGTCACAAGGTTTTATTATTCATTCCTTTCCTTTCTAGCCTTCTGATGAAATCCTCTCTTCTATTCTTTAGTGTAGCATTTTAAATCTAATATATATCATAAAATAATAAATCAGCCTTCTGAAACATGGAGTCAAGATTCTCATCTCTTCCCTTTTTGGGGTTGCCTGCAAATTCCACAGCAGAGCTGCTCCATCACCTGCAGTGCCCAGGATGTGTGGCAGGGTGTGAGAAACTACAAAATCAGAGGGGTTTGGGAAAGCTGCAAAAGGCAGGCCTCAGAGACAGCAGAACTGTGATTGGAGCTAAGCAGCAGCCATGAGATTGGTCAGCAGAAAAATTATTTAAAAAGTAGGAAAGCAAGGACAAATAGAACAATGGTCTGTGTATTAATGCTTGTCTAGAATAACTGTCTAAGCTACAGAAAAGTTTATCTAGAAAGATATTAAGAAGTTTTAAGCTTAATAATGGAGCTCTGTGCATTGTGTTTAAGGCTTACAAGCAGGTATTGTATTCAAAATAAGCAAGCATTGTCTTAACCAAAGGGATGTGTGCTTACAGTGCTTGGATAGAACTCCTGTCAATGTGCTTYTGCTTTGTGTGATTGGTCAAAAAACTTATAAAGTGAGTTGTAACATTAAATTCTTAGTCTGCTGCCTGGGATGTGAGCTGMTGGCATCTTCCCATTGTCATAACCATGGAATGAGACTGATGCTGGAAAATAAAACAGCTCAAGGCACGTTCCACAGCCTGTCTCTTATACACATCTAGATGTGTATAAGAGACAGGAGCTGGGCTGGCAGGCCCCACTTCCAATGGGACAGAGTGGCAAGTGACCTCTCAGGGAGGTAAAGGACTTGTTTTTTCCTTTATTTGTTCCCTTTGCAGAGGAGCTGCAGCTCCAGTGAGGCTCTCCCTGATCCAACTCGACACCGGAGGGAGATTGACTGCGCCTGTCACTCACAGCTAATGYCATCCACTGGCTGCCTCATCAGCCTGCCAATCTGGGCAAGCCATCTCCAGCCTTCAGGAGGGGAAAAAAGGGCAAAAAAAGCCTTTCTTCCAAAGGGCACAGTGCTATCAGAGGGACACACACTGGCTATTGTTTATCAGCAAGAGCCACACAGGCACCCTGTCCCCACACCAGCACCCAGGGGGGATAGAACAGTCGTGTAACAATCCCAATTTTCACGGGGCTTTGCTGCACATTTACAGCTCCTGTGCACCCTGTGAGGTGCCAAAAGCTGGCCCAAAAGGGACATTTTCTACACCAAAAGGCCATTGTCCCACCAGCTCCCTCCCCATGCCAGGAAAGACCCAGAGCATCAGYGGGAAGAGCTTCTTGTGGAGGCTCTTCTGGCCCTCAGCCCTGCCTTTCCCCCAGCTGGAATTAGAAAAGAGGTTTTGCAGCTTGGRCAGGAGTTATTTCCCCCTCCCCAGCCCATATTTAAGCACAGTTCAGGTCATCATTTTGCTGCTGAAAGCAGGGGGAGAGCCTTGCCAGCAATGTTCTGCTGCCACACAAGCTGACAAGCTTCTGGTTTACATCCCTGCCYGTGATCCCTCCCTCTCTCCCTCCAGTTTTCTTTAGGTTTTATTGGGGTAAATTGATCCCAGGGCAGGTCCAGCACCAGCTCTGCCTTGGTCAATCCACATCTGGAAGCTTCCAAGGAGGGAGGTGGGGGATTCCCACAGGCAGGGATGTAAGAGCTTGGAGAAGGTGGGATCTACCAGCAGGGTTAAGGATGATCCTGGTATCTCAATGAAAACTCCTCTTGCGGAAACTTCCAGTGGGATGACCAACGGCAAGAGCTGGTGCTGAAATCCTGCCATGGTTAGATTACATCAAAAAACCTTAAAGAAAACTGGAGGGAGAGAGGAGGAGGGATCACAGGCAGTCATGTAAGAGCCTGCAGGAAAGGGTGGATGTCCCAGCAGGGTAGATGCTCTTGGGCAATCTCAATGCAAAGGCTCCTCTTAGCGAAACTTCAATGTGATTGACCAAGGCAGAGCTGGTGCTGAACCTGCCATGAGGTTAATTTACATCAATAAAACCTAAAGAAAACTGGAGGAGAGAGAGGAGATCACGGGCAGGGATGTAAGAGCCTTGGAGAAGGGTGGATGTACCCAGCAGGGTAGATGATCCTGGGGTATCTCAATGAAAGCTCCCTACCTTGCGAAGCTTCCAATGTGATTGACCAAGCAGAGCTGGTGCTGGACCTGCCCTGGATCAATTTACCCCAATAAAACCTAAAGAAAACTGGAGGAGAGAGGGAGGATCACGGGCAGGATGTAAACCAGAAGCTGTCAGCTTGTGTGCAGCAGAACATTGCTGGCAAGCCCTCCCCCTGCTTCAGCAGCAAAATGATGACCTGAACTGTGCTTAAATATGGGCTGGGAGGAGGGAAATAACTCCTGCCCAAGCTGCAAAACCTCTTTTCTAATTCCAGCTGGAGAAAGTGCAGGGCTGAGGGCCAGAAGAGCCTCCACAAGAAGCTCTTTCGACTGATGCTCTGGGTCTTTCCTGGCACGAGGAGAGCTGTGTGGACAATGGCCTTTTGTGTAGAGAAATGTCCCTTTCGGAGACTATTGGATTTGGCATCTCACAGGGGCACAGGAGGCTGTAAATGTGCAGCAAAGCCCCGTGAAAATTGGGATTGTTTACACGACTGTTCTATCCCCCCTGGGTGCTGGTGTGGGACAGGGTGCCTCTGTGTGGCTCTTGCTGATAAACAATAGCCAGTGTGTGTCCCTTCTGATAGCACTGTGCCCTTTGGAAGAGAAAGGCTTTTTTTGCCCTTTTTTCCCCTCCTGAAGGCTGGAGATGGCTTGCCCAGATTGAGGCTAGGACATGATGAGGCAGTGGATGACATTAGCTGTGAGGTAGAGGCGCGCAGTCAATCTCCCTCTCGTGTCGAGGCTGGCTCAGGAGAGCCTCACTGGAAGCTGCAGCTCCTCTGCAAAGGAACAAATAAAGGAAAAAACAAGTCCTTTACTCCTCCTGAGAGGTCACTTGCCACTCTGTCCCATTGGAAGTGGGGCTGCCAGCCCAGCTCCCTCCTTGCAGTGACAAACTGGACAGGCTTTGCACGGAGCCAGGGACCTGGAGGCCCTGCAGCTCAGCAGAATTCCAGCCCTTCTCTCCCAAACCCTGCCCAGGGCTTGGGTTGCCATCTCTGTGATAAGCAAGTGCTGGCACAGCTGCTGGGCCTGGCACAGGGATGAGGGATGGGTGCTCTGCATCGTGTACAGATCACGAATGGGATGGGACTGCTGATGGAACGTGCCTTGAGCTGTTTTATTTTCCACAGCATCATCTACATCCCATGGTTATGACAATGGAAAATGCCAGCAGCTCACATCCCAGGCAGCAGACTAAGAATTTAATGTTACAACAATCACTTATAAGTTTTTTGACCAATCACACAAAGCAGAAAGCACATTACAGGAGTTCTATCCAAGCACTGTAAGCACACATCCCTTTGGTTAAGACAATGCTTGCTTATTTTGAATACAATACCTCTTGTAAGCCTTAAAAACAATGCACAGAGCTCCATTATTTAGCTTAAAACTTCTTAATATCTTTCTAGTAAACTTTTCTGTAGCTTAGACAGTTATTCTAGACAAGCATTAATACACAGGACCATTGTTCTATTTGTCCTTGATCTTTCCTACTTTTTAAATAATTTTTCTGCTGACCAATCTCATGGCTGCTGCTTAGCTCCAATCACAGTTCTGCTGTCTCTGAGGCCTGCCTTTGCAGCTTTCCCAAACCCCTTCTGATTTTGTAGGATTCTCACACCCTGCCACACATCCTGGGCACTGCAAGGTGATGGAGCAGTCTCTGCTGTGGAATTGCAGGCAACACCAAAAAGGAAGAGATGAGAATCTTGACTCCAGTTTCAGGAAGCTTGATTTATTATTTTATGATATATATTGTCTACACTACGAATAGAAGAGAGGATTTCATCAGAAGGCTAGAAAGAAAGAGTGAATAATAAAACCTTGTGACTGGCTCACAGCCTCACACAGCTGGCTGTCATTGTCATCAAGTAAAAACAATTCACATGCTGGGTAAACTTAATTCTTCCAAATCACATTCCAAAGCAGGAAAACAGAGGACGCTGAGCTTCCCATCCAGAGGAAAGATCCAGCGAAAAGGTTTTCCAGAAAATCTGTCTGTGACACTCTGTGCCAGGAGGTTGCAGGGCTCTTCGTGAAGCCATGAGCGGGATGTGATGGGGAGGTGGAGGCTGGGTGGTTTGGAGTGTTTGCAGGAGGTTTTGGGACAGGTTTTGGACAGGTTCAGCTCTGGGGTGGCAGTGGGTCTCCCTGCTCCTGCCTGGCCATGGCTGCAGGGATGGGCAGAGACCTCCATCAGCCAAGGTGTCCCTGGAGCCTCCCTCTCCACTTTTCCCAGCCCTGAGGAGCCCCAACTCTCTCAGCTCTTCATGGCCCCCTCTGGGTCTCTCCATGTCCTTCCTGCTGGGGGGACCCTGCTGTGCTGAGGGTCCCAGGGTGGCACATCCCAGGGGTAACTGTGGCAATCTGAGAAGGAAATTCCAGCTTTATCCTGGATTTGCAGCCCAGGGCAGGTCCTGCCCCCAAAACCCTCCCTCAGCAGCTCCCAGGGCAGGTCTCTCCTGCCCCAGAGCACAGATCCTGCGAAAGCCTCCCAGCACCTGCTGCAGCTGAATTGGCAAGTGCACTTGCTTTTAGCGTGCTGGTGATATAGGGATGTGTTTTGAGACAGAAAGGTTTGCAGAAGCAGCTCCTGTGTGCCAAGGGCTTGGGGGTGTTTCAGCCTCATTTTCCCCTCCAGAGCTGCGGCCCCGTGGCAGCGGTGACAAGCGTGTGCTGCCAAGCCCCTGGAGATGCCCTCAGCTCTCAAATAACCCCATTTTGTCAGTTCCTTTCTATTTTTTCTTAACTCCAGAGGCTGGGATTTAAATGTGCCTTTGCAACAGTGCCTGCCTCCCAGGGCTCTCCCATTTCTCAGGGTGTTTAACCACCCTGGTGCCTCAGGAAAGAGTGCATGCTGAGAAATCCCTGTCTGTTAACAGAGGGAGCCCTGGGGGAGCCCAGGCTGCTCCCCATCCGTGGCCCACGGAGTGGAGCTGGAGATCTCTTCGGGCGACCTGCTGAGGTTGGGCACCCTGGGAGCTGTGTTTGGAAGGTCTCAGGAGCATCTCCTTCCCTTGGCGAGCTGGGCAGGCCAAGAGGCTGCTGAGAGTTGGTCTGTTCTGCTTTCCTGGATGCTGAGCACGCCCACCAAACCTTCCTGGGAATCACTGAGTGATGTCCTCTCCCTGCCACCTCCTCTCCCGCAGCAGACCCTTCCGGCTGCCTCTTTCCCTGCCTGCTGTCACTCTCCTACGTGCTTCTGCACTTGGCTCTGTCCCCTAATGAGGCTGCGGCCAGGGGGCAGTGTCGGAGAGGGAGTGGAGAGGACGAGCCCGTGATTAGAGGTGAAAGGAGCAATTAGAGGGAAAGGCAGCCCGGGATGGCACAGGGAAGGAGCACGGGGCTGTGCCGGGTGCCTGACAAGGCAAAAGGCTCCCAGCTGTGGGAGCAAAGCAGAGGTATTAACCGGTGGCCGAAAAGCAGTAATTGATGCTCCCGGGCCCTGTGCTGTCGGCTTTCCCCCTCCTCTCTGCGTTTGGAAAATCCCAAATCCAGAAAGGCTGTGAGGGAGGGGCCTCCCTGCGGTGAGCATTCCCAAGCCCTTCCCAGCCTTGGGAATGTTGTAGGTGATATATAAAGCCGTCTCAGCTATCCCCGGTTCTTTCCCCTCCCTTGCCCCCCTTGCTTAGAGCTGTCCGTCACCTGGCATTCCAGCAAGGGCGTCTGTGATTGGCAGAGTTCAGCAAGATGCCTCTCAGCCCTGGGAAATTGGCCTATCCAGTGTCATTTGTCCCTGAGACTCCCCCCCTTTACCTGGTGGTGGGATCCCTACCCCCTTCCCTGCCCCTCTCCCCGGGTTAAACGACACAGCCGACCACAGGTTTGTGGTTCTGTGAGCTGTTGCTGGATTCAGAGGCCTTGGGCCAGGATATAAGCTCTGGTAGAAACCCTCCAGCAGAACCGACTCCTTTCCTTCACCTCACCTAAAGCCTTTCTCATCAAGGTAAACCTGAGCCCCTCATGCCTGGACTTGTCCAAGCGCCCAACTGCAATATCCAGCCAGCCAAAGTGTCTCTGAGGTGAAACCACCACAGCTGCCACCTTTGGCCAGCAGCAAGGCGCAGAGAGCCCGGAATATTTCCGGAATGTTCCATCTGGCTATATTCGTATAATTTGAGAAATACCTCTTGTTCGTCCTCTTCCAGTCAGGGCAATCGTCTGCCCCTACTTCATCAAACACTTCTTTGACACCTACCTTCTGATCAACGAGGACAGCCTGTGTAAGTGGTGGGCCCCGGCTGCCACCTACCTCAGGCTCCTGTGGAAAAGTATGAAGAGAAATGTTTTTCTTCTGATTGACAGATGGGCTTTCCTTTCCTTGCTTTCTTTAGCTGAGATGAGTTGGCAGTAAATGCAGAAATCGACCCAGGCTCTCAGTCCATTAAACTTGTGGGTCTTCAATCAGGGCTCCTGACTGCCCTTAATGAGAGGAGATTGGATGTCTGGGCTTGGGATGGAGCCTCTGGAGGTCCCTTCCCACCTGCAGCCCGAGCAGCACCTTCCTTGAAGGAAGGGCTCTGCACCCCACTCCCTTCAGAGCTGCTGAGGGTCTGGAACATCTCCAGGGACTGCTCAGCTGAGCCTTCTGCCCCTTCTAGGTGCCCTTGGCCAGGAATTGCTGGCCCCTGTGGATTTGTGGTGGTGTCTGAGCACAGCAGGATGGGAGTCCTGTTTGGGTGGATGGTGGAGCATGGGAGATTGGGTGGTGTCCTGAGCAGTCACGCAGGATGGGGAGCCCTGTTTGGGTGATGGTGACATGGGCATTGGGTGGTGTCTGAGCAGTCAGGCGGATGGGACCCTGGTTTGGTGACTGGTGGAGCAGGTGGTTGGGGGGTCTGGCAGTCAGGCAGATGGGAGCCCTGGTTTGGTATGTGCAGCGGGTGGATTTGGGTGGTGTCTAGCAGGCGCAGGAGGGAGCCCTGGTTTGTGGATGGTGCAGCGTGTGGATTGGGTGTGCGAGCAGCAGCAGGAGGGAGCCTGGTGGGTGGTGCACGTGGCAGCTCACCTCAGGGAGAGCCCTGGAGCTGCTGGAACAGCTTCATGGAAAAGCTTCCTCACAGGCTCCCAAGCACTTGAACCTGAAATCCCTCATGGGAATTGGCTGAACTCCATATTTGTGAAAAATAGGGGATTCCTCCAGCCTGCTTTCCATGAGACATTTATCGCCATCAAGTCGCTTCGAATTTACTTGTGGCATTGAAATTTTCTTTTTTTTTTTTTAACTTTGCATTGCACTGGTGCATGTATAAATCTGACTCTTAAGAATATTGAGCACCTGAGAGATTTTGGTTCCGAGGGAAATGTCACCTGGGAAGTGTTGACACACAATTGCTTCGTTTCCTGTGCTGTGAGTGTTTCTGATCAGCTATACTTAAAACTAAAAAAAAATAAATGTAGCATCGAAAGACCCCTTTCTGGAATCCTGAGTGTGAGAACAGAACTGTATGTGGCACCTGTTTTCCCTGAGGAAAAAAAAAAAAAAATGTATTTTTTGAGGTCTGTTGAATCGCCCATCCCTCCCTGCAACATCCCCTCCCTCCAAGCAGCAGCTCCAGCTGCTTGCCTGCCCGATGCCAAAAAGGGATCTTAACAACAATTAAGAGATCATTCTCCCCTCTAAATCACTACAAGAGTAAATTAGTCTGTCAGGAGCTATTAAGACAGAGAGCTTCGGAATTCATTAGGCGAGATTGGGCCCAAGGAAGAGCTGCTGGCGCTGGCCGCGCCGTCCAGGCTGATTAATTTCTCCCAAAACATCATCAATCCCATCTGTTTTCATTTAGGTCGGGGGAGCAATTTTCAGTGAGACTGACCCGTAGTCAAGTTATTTCACCCAGAAGGTAAATGGGAACACACACCACACACACACACACACCCCAGCACACAAAAAAAGGGAAGCTGGGGGTGGGAGCTCTGGGGAAGGGAATGGAGAGGAGAGGAGGATGAGGAGGAAGGAAGGGGATGGTTGGGTGTAGTGCATGGGCAGACATGAAGAGCCATGCACAGCTGCCACAGCTCTATCACCCTGTGTTTACTTGGAAAATGGGAAATGACTGCATAAAACCCCATGGGGAAGAGTGTTGCACGGAGAGGAGGACTGGTCCATCTCCATCCTGCTGCGTTGCCTTCAAGCAGAATCTCAATCCGCAAGGGCCATTCTTGCTTAATCCCAGAACCTTTCCGGAGCTGTGAAGGTGGCCCTGCCTGCCACACAGATTGCTTCAAGCACTGGGTGTGGCATTACATCTCGAAAAAATCCTTCACCCAGGATTCTCTGGAAGCTGAAAGCCTCAGAGAAAAGAAACAATTCTTATCCCATTTGCTCTCCCTGTGTGTGCTCACATTGTGAAGAGTGTAGTTGTTTACGCCACAGTGATGGTCATTGGTACGCCTGAAAGTTTTTCACTCTTTGGCCAATCAGCAACTGTCAGACCGAAAGTCAGGAGTTTCATTATTATCTTTTTACCCTTCTATACTCACTGCTGTATTCTTAGTATAGAGAGGTGTATTCTTTAATATAGATTAGCTATCATAAAGTAATAAATTAGAGAACATGGAACAGATGATCATTCCTAGCTTCATCCAGTGGCCCTGTGTCCACTGGGATATTTTATGAAAATTCCTTTGCAGGATTTTCTACCTGAGAAGCTGAACCTCAGAAAAGAAATGTAAAAACCTATCTTGATGGCTTGGATTGGTCTGGAGATTAGTAGGGTACAACAGACGCACTCATGACTGTCTCATGTGAATGTTTCTACTTGATGACAGTCAGGTCCAGCCTTGTGTCAGACCTCTGGTCAGTCACAAGATTTATTCATTCATTCCTTTCTAGCCGTCTGATGTCTCCTTTCTCTTGCTTTGTATAAGTAATTTTCTTTTAATATATATATATATCAAAAATTAATCATCAGCCTTCCTGAAACATGGGAGTCTCATCTCTTCCCTCGTCTGGGCCCCTCAAACTCCACCGACAGGCCCTGCATTTAATGTGGCTGGAATGGCAGGCAGCACTCCAGGCTCGCTCTGGTCAGGGTCCCGCTGCTGACTGCAGAGAAGGACCTCTCCTTAGCATATGTAATGACTGCAGTCTAATGCCACAAATGATTTGCTGTGAGCAGACAAGGGGGAAATGAAAGATGATCCATCCATGTCAGCTCGTAAGACCTTATAAACCACCAAGTCCGGACCCAGCCAGTTCAAGCTCTGAAAGCTTCATGCCGTCGACGCCTCGAAAAAGCTGACAAAAGAAGGCCCCGGTCAACCGAGTGCAATTCCACTATCCCTCCATCTAATGCGATGGAACACTCGAATAAATTTGTCTATAGAGAGGGGAAACGCTTCAAACCCACGCACTGGAGGTGATACGCAGGAACTTGGCCTTGCCCTCAGCCGTGCTCGTCCAGGCATCCGTCACCCAGGTTGGACAGCGCATCCTTTTTGGGTTTGCAGTCCGCCCAGATGAGCTGAGAGAGGAGAATCTGACCCATGTTCTCAGAATGCGATATATATTATGATATATTGGTATATATATTAGTTGTATTATATTATATTGTATTATATTATATTGTATTAATATGAATTGATTATATAATTTGTTTATATTATATTGATATTAATATATATATTGTAGTAAATTATATGTATTATAATTTATTGGCTTATTATGATAATGTATTGTATTTTAATATTATATATTATATATGCTATACCATAGACTATAATACTAAGATAACTATAACTAAACTAATATATACAAACTATATATATGAAAACTATATCTAAAGAATACAGAAACCATACCTAAATTAAAACTAGTAAATTATAAAATATAACTAGAAATAAATATATATTACCTACTTATGTGGAAACAATATGTTATGATATATATAACTAATTATATATATTAATATATTCTATATATATATTACATCAATATTATATTATATATACTTATATCATAATGTCATATTATATATATTATATTAATAATATTATATTAATAATTAATATTATTATATAAATAAGCTATACCATAACATATATACTATAAACTATAAACTAAACTATATAGACTTATAACATATATAAAATAAAAGCTAAACTAAAGAAACCGCGACACCTATAACATATAATATATATGTATTATTAATAATTACATATTACTATATATATTAAAAATAATAATTATATTTATATATATATATTATCTTATATTATATTAAAATTATGATTAATTAATATTAATTTCATATTTATTAATCATATATATTAAATATTATATTATAGTTATATTGCTATATATCAATAACTAAATAACCTTGAACTATAACTAAACAATTATAGGTATAATATATAACTAGAAACTATGATAACATAATACTATATAACATAACTATAAATATAAAACTATATAAAACTATACTTAAAGAATTACAAGAAAGGATACAACAGAGCCTACACAAAACTGATAATAAGAAAAACTCGTGACTGACTTCTCAGAGAACTAACAGATGATGGTGATTGGTCATAAAGTAAAAATAATTCATCATGAGACCAACAACAATCACTGTTGGTAAAACAATCTCAAAGCACAAAAACCAGGGAGAGAAGCAAGATGAATAAATTGTTTTTTTTCCATTTTGAGCGCTTACTGTCTCCCAGGAGAAGAAAGCCTGGAGAAGAAAGGTTTTTTCAGAAATACGAAAGGGATTTCAGAGAACACTATACAGTGACAGTGTCCCTCCTCCCTGCAGCTCGGCAAACCTCAGCCTGGTACTAAAAACCAAGCAGAGGGCCTACTGCTCTTTGGTCAGGCTGCATGGGCTGTAGAGCATGGTGAGTGGCAGGAGGGTTTAACCCACAGGGTAGACATCTTAAGCCCTTCCCGAGCCCAACTGACAAGACCATCATGATTCCAATATTGCAAGTTCCCTGAAGGCTGCTGGGGCGAGCAGGGCATGGCACAAGGGGTCCCTGCTTGGGGTGCCATCCCTGAGACCTCGCTGGACAGCACTGGCACAGCGCGATGGCGGCTTCCCACAGAATCCTCCTGGGCTGCGTTTGATCCATCATACTCCTGGACTATAACGTCTGCAGCTGAGCTGGTCAGCTCTCTTCACCCATGCAAGCTCACTGGGATTGTCCCTGTGACTGGTGAGCCCACTGCTTGTCCCCCAGATTTGCTGCCTTCTGAAGCTTGTCACTCCTATCCTCAACATGGGCACCACTTAAATTGGCTTCTCTGCTCTTCTCTTCTCTTCTCTTCTCCTTCTCTTCTCTTCTCTTTCCTCTCTTCTCTTCTCAATCGTTCTCTTCTCTTTCTTCCTTCTCTTCTCATTTCTCTTCACTCTCTCTCTCTTCTCTTCTCTTCTTCTTTCCTCTCTTCTCTTCTCTTCCTTCCCTTCCTTCCCTCCCCCCTTCCCTTCCCTTCCTTACCCTTCCCTTCTCTTCCCTCCCACTTCCTCCCTTCCCTTCCCTTCCTCTTACCTTACCCTCCCTTATCCTTTCCCTCCCCATCCTTCCTTCCCACTTCCCTTCCCTTCCCTTCCTTCCCTTCCTTCCCTTCGCCTACCCGATTCCCGTTCCCTTCCCTTCCCTCCCTTCCCCTTCCCTCCTCCCCTCCCTCCCTTCCCATTCCCCTCTCCTTCCTTTCCCTTCCGCGTCCCTTCCCACTTTCCCTCCCTTCCCCTCCTCCCTTCCTTCCTTTCCCTTTCCCCCATCTATATTATCTTTTTTGTGTAGGCATTGGATTGCAAGTGTGTTGAGAAGGAATTTTGTGTACAGAATTCTTAGACACTGTATTAGTTTTTGTATTTACATACACAGTCTCACAAGCTCAGTGCAGTTTACCATCTATTTACTAACAAAGCTACAGAAACAATTCTTATCTATCTCTACAAGCATTTTTGAAATGAAAACCAATTTAATTGAAGAAATGACAACTACAATTCATTTAACCTAACCCACGAATTACTTATGTCTGCAAGTGAATTTTTCTGTTAACATTAGCAAACTAACTACTCCATCAAAAAACTACTACTTCCAAAACGGTAAAGAAAAGGACTAAAAACTCTGATCTTAGCTTTAAATATATTAACTAATTCTAAAACTTTTAAACTCTTAACGTTTCTAACCACCCTTCTATTCAAGCTACACACCTACAATTTCGTCTGTTCTCAATTTGAAGCCTTCCTCTGCGCAGCCTCAGGTCAAATGCAGTGTTCTTTCTAAGGTCTTTGAGCACCAAGAAAACTGAAACTTCTCACATCCAGGGTCCCAGAAGCGCCCCTCAGCACCACAAACTGTACCCTGGGACCACGGAGAAGCCCAAATCAGCATTGCCTAGTGGCAGGAGCAGTTTACAAAACAGTGAAGCAGTGCAATGCCCATTCATCGTGACCTGGCTTGTGCCTGCTGCTCCCTTTTTTCTTCACTCCTGGCTCTCCCAGAGCCCTGCTGTGCTCTCCATCCTGGGGTGCACCATGCCACGGGAGCAACGGCAGATGGATGGATGGATGGATGGCGACAGGAGAATTCATGTTCTCTGTGCAGCTTTTGCTGAGGCTTTGCAAACCGCTGGGGTAAGATATCTGCGCTAATATTGAATAGGCATAGCGTGAACCTGTGCGTCCATTGTAAAATCGTACTCCTATATTTGGCTGGAGCAGGTGCTGCAAACTGGATGCTCACACTGCCCCCGCAGCCCAAGAGGAGCAAGAGGACCACTGAGAGAGTGGCGCACCTTTGATGGCCCAGGTCCAATAAAGGTTAGGTTGTGTTGACACCCCTGTGCCGGGTGCTGGGACACAACAAATAGTTCACAACAGTTTGTCAGCAGATATCTTTATGGAAACATCCTTTCCTTATGACTTATCGCCCTGAAAGCGAGCAAGGCCACTCAGAGAGAGAGAGTAAACATTGATATCTCTGCTTGTGAATGCAGAACGGTGGATCTCCGCTGATTGGCCCAGTGTTGGATTTGTCTACAATGCTAATGCCATCACAACCCAGCTACCTTGGACAAGATCGACCACAAACCCTTATCATTCTTACTATTCCATTCTTAGCCATACCTTCTGATGAATCCTTTCTCTATAATTTTAGTATAAGTCTTTAAATTAAGATTATATCATAAAATAATAAAATCAAGACTTCGAACACGAGTCAGATCCATCATCTCTCCTCATCAACAAGAACCCCCTTGGAACACGTCATCGTTATTCACCAGATATGTCACAATTTTTCACAATTGTCACAAAGAAACCAAAAGAGGAGCGTGGTATCCAACAGGCAGGGTGACCTCACGCCGTGAGCCATGAGGACAGCACATCCATTCCTCGAATTGTGGATGATTTAATTTAATTTTTCTGTCCTCAATGCAAGACTGGCCTGTGCACGGCTGCTCGCCAGGAAATCCGAGAGATGCAGGGAAAAATCTGAACTCAATGTTTCAGAGGGCTGATTGTTAATTTATAATATCGTAGTAATGTAAAACTATATCTAAAAGAATAGAAGAAAGATTTCACGAGAGAAGCTAGATAAGAATAGAAGGAGGATGGACACAAGAGCAAAAGTTGTGGCTAACTCTCT
>NDFG01000330.1:66007-86116 GCA_002167245.1 Sporophila hypoxantha | reverse complement strand
AGGACAGGCAGGGAGGTTGGGCAGCAGCAGCCACGGATGCTTCATGGTATCCGTCAAACAGAGAGCACTGTCAAGCCCGCACTGACAATTGGGACCTGTGTCCCTAAATCAGTGCTCGGGTGCAGGCTGTGCCACAGGGGAGCCCTTCAGGATATCAATGCTTGCTTCCAAAGTCCTCTGGCCATGGAAACCAGGGATCACCTGCTGGAGGGCGTCCATTTTTTCCTTTCTGCTTCCCCAGTCACATTTCTGGAAAAAATCCCTTTGGCCAGGGTTTTTCTTCCCGGGAAGCCTGAGAAGCCTCAGAGAAAGGAGAACAATTTCTTATCTCATTGCTTTCCTGTGTTGTACTCAGGATTTCTTCTCCTGGGAAGCTGAGAAGCCTCAGAGAAAAAGGGAAAAAATAATTATTCTCATTGCTTTCTCCTGTGTTGTGCTCACATGTTGGAAGTGTTTGGAGGATTGTTATCCACAGGTGATCTGTTCAATATGTTTTATGTGAATTGTTTTGAGCTTAATGACCAATCACCAATCAGCTGCTGTCGCGGATCTGGAAAGAGGGAGTTTCATTATTATCTTTTTAGCCTTCTGTCTGATTATCCTTCGGTATTACTTAGTATAGCATTCTTTAATGATAATATAGTATCATAAAAATAATAAATTAACCTTTCTAGAAAACATGTAGTCAGATTCATCATTCCTTCCTGCCACCGGGGGCAACCACCACAAATACAAACACCCAATACAACACATGCCCAAGCTCCTCTGCCAGAGAGGACAAGCCACGGTGACCTTGGTGGCCAGGAGAGGAGCACTCCAGCAGCAGAGAGAGGAGTTGTGTGAGCCAAGGAGTTGCCACAGCAGCCAGCTGCCATCACCCAGACTTTGAGATGGTTGCAGCAGCTCGAACCCAGAATCACTTGCAGAGCACCAAGTTTGCGAGGCAGACCCCTGGAACCTCTTCACACCACCTGGGTGGCACAAGCAGGGAGCACAGGAAGATCCAAGCCTTCCCCATCCAATTTTAACACAGCACGTGGCTCCCCTGCTAAGAACACAGAATTAAACAGCAGCAGGGACTGCCAGCACAGCCACATCCTCACTGTGGTGCTCAGACATCAGACCCAAAGATTTTTCCAAACCAGCCCCAGAAAAGCTCAGCCAAGTGCCCTCTGCAAGTACAATTGCACAGGGGATTTATCTTAGGTTGCTTCGAGAATAATAATTTAAAATTGTTTATCAACATGTGAATTGTTTTTTACTTAATAACCAATCACAGTCTAGCCTGATGTCAACAAAAAAAAAATCACAAGTTTTCATTAGCATTCTTGTAAACGCTTTTAAGAAATCCTTATCTCTATTCCTTTTTTAGTACGCATATTCCATCCTAGGATTTATACGTAGTGATAGTTTTAGTATAAAACATTCTTAATATATAGAAGCTAATATAATAAAATTAAATAATAATAAATAAAATCATAAAATAGCTGTTTTAAAAGCACAGTAGAGCCAAAATTCTTCAATTCCTTCCTTTGTCCTTGGGACGCCCAAAAATACCACACATGGGAGCCCTCCTGGAGCTCCTGAAGGAGCTCCAAAGCCACAGGCTACACCTATGTTTATTATTTAGCTGAGGATGGGTCACAGAAGACAGCTGCCTAACAATCTTCACCAGCAGAAAGGGCCCTGAAATTCTAATTTCTCCTGCTATTTAGCTACGGAGAGTCTCTCTGGGATTTGAAGAGTCTCGTGGCCTAGACAAGAAAAACGGTGCTGTTGGTGTTGATTTTGTGCAGCTTACAAAAGGTATTATCAGTGGCAAGCCTGAGAAAACTTCAGTGTAATCATGCCCATCACCCAGAAAACCACAACCAGGGCAGAGAGTTTTAAACTTCCACCCCACAACAAGCTGCTGAACTTCTGCTTCAGTGTCAGCAGAAAGCATCCAAAAAGCCCAATTTTGTTAGTGTTTCTACAAAAAAATGCCACTTCCCCAAATCCAGGCATCCTGACAAAGCCCTTTAAATCCTTACATTTGCCAACCAAAGCAGAAATGGGTTCTTGTTGATTAGCAAAACACACCAAACATCTCAAGTTTCCCCCTGCTTTAATAGGTTTTGGGGAGAAGGGAACCTCAGCATCTTTTGTTCCAGACACCCCTGCACCCAAGCCCAGAAGGCAGAGCCAAGCGTTCTTGGTCTGCAGCCAAGAGAATGAGAGTGGAATAAAGCTTCCTGTGCCGTTCTGCAGTGCCAGAATGCAGAGGAAAACACTAACTTTCTTTCTCAAACGCACCACTATCAGCCCAAGCGTGAGCTGTGAACATTATTTCTCAGTTCACAGCCCATGTTAAAAAGCAGCCAGGGCAGTGGAGAAACAATTTATGTGAGTTTAGGAATAAGGCAGCTACAGCATTTCCCCTTTCGAGTCCATCTGATAAATCCTAAATAATTGGATATTCCAAGTCAGTCCACTTTCATTATGTCGAAGTAAGTTGCCTGAATGTCATTTTGATTTTTCTCTGTCTTCATTAATATTGCAGCTCTGCACTGGTCTTCGGAATGTTCACTCGAATATTCACACTTTTAAGGAACCGGCATCCAGAGTTCTGAGGAGAACTTAAAAAATGTGACTAAGAGCAGAGTAAATTGCACCTTGTGCGCTGAAAGAGCTCTTGGAGGAAGCACTCTGATTGCAGTTCCCAGCATCGATAATGTCCCTGGAGCTCAGGGCTGTCTCCTCCTGCTGCCAGGCTCTGATGATTAAACCAGAAGGTTTCACCTTTCTGCTGGGCAGCTGCTGACAGAGCCTCCAGAAAATCGGGAACCTGAGGGAACACCACCGTGCAAACAAATCCAGGTTTTCAAAGCTCAGAATCAGCTCAAGCAAGAGGTGTCCAGCCTGCTTTCTCCAAAATGCCTCTCCCCCTTCCCAAGCCTGGGAAAGTGGCTTTTTTCCTTGCTAACAGCACTGCCTGCATCCCTTTAACGTGCAAATCCCACCTGCTGCACCGGCTGGCCATGCTCCACCTCGGAGCTCCAGCTCTCAGGGTGCCTCAACAAGCACTGCCAGGCTCTTGCACCCTGGAGTGTTTATTTTAAAAATAAACTTTACCAGGCCGCTGCTCTGCACACACGAAAAACACGGCAATCGCCTGCCCGAGCTGCCCTCCCTCAGCCGGCTGGCCAGAGCTGCTCCACTCTGCACCTTTGCAGTCACCGCAAAAACCCCTGTGCCTTAACCCCCAACTGGCCTTCCCTTCCCCAAACAGCACTGTGATCTCAAGCTTCAGGAATTTCCAAAGAAATGACGATTTTCCAAAGCTGCTCAAAGCCTCGGAATTCCATCCGCTCGCTCCGTGAACGGAAGCTAAATCAAACCTCCAAAACTGCCACCGGGAGGGAAACTGGGGAGTGCCTCCCAAAAACTCTCCCTTTTCCTGCAATGAAAGTCCAAGAGGGACAGCAGTGCCCCTCCCCAGAGGGTTGGATGTGGAGAGGTGGGTGAGTACCTTCGAGTGTCCCCGATGTCCGCGGGACCCGCTGTGTCACGGACGTATTCATGAAAAACCTTTTTGCTAGGATTGCTAATTCGAGGCTTCTCAGGGAGAAAAAAATCTAGCAAAGATTTTTCATAAAATATTCCCAGGCTTCCTTCCATCCACTGGGGCCACCTTGAAGAGCAGACCAGGAGCTCAAAGGACCACCAGACCAACCCCACATCCCAAAAAAACCAACCCGGCATGCCCTTTGGCCAAGCAACATGTTTAATAACCACCGCCTCACACCAAAAAAACAGCGCGCTCCTGCTCCCCTTCTGCTCCTTGAAATGCACCTTTTCTCCTCATTATTGCCTCTTGGCAAGGCTTTACAATAAGCACAATTCAAAAATAATAAAAAAAAAATACAAGATAATCCCTGATTTTTTTTTTTTTTTTTTATTCCCACCCCCGTGTGGGCGTGAATTGAGCCAGTACCCAAATTCATAATCAAAAATAACAAATTAGCAGAAACAGGGTACATCAAGAAGTAAATTGATATTTGAGATAATAAGCTTTTTCTGTAACCGTGCGGGTAGGTGGTTTATTTTAATTCTATGAGTTTTATATTTTCTGAGGCTTTCAGAATTCCATGATGAAGAGCCATTCCACGCTAGAATTACAAAGCACTTTGAAATATTGTAATTTTATGGCTCATTTTGTCAGGACTCTCGAAAATAGATTTGTTCCCAGTGAAAAATTTGCCCCCTTTTTTTTTTTTAATTTTTTTTTTTTTTGCTTTCTATTCCTGCAGCGAGGAAATAAAATATTACCCTGTTAAATTTAAATTACAGGCCAGGCATATTGGCTTTGCACAGGGGAGGGAATAATGGATGCCACAGGGAATTAAGGGGACACAGCTGGTTGGCACCTGTCACCACCCCAGCTTGAGGTGTTTGCAGGAAAAAAAGAGCATGGAAAATCCTCTTGCTCCTTTCTTATCACCCAAAACCAAAGCTGAGGTGAGACAGGAATATTTTCTCCCCACAAAGCTCTGCCACTCCCAGCCGGGCACTCAAACCTTTTTTTCCTTCCAGAGGAAAAAGCTGGAGCTGCTCCTCCCCCCCTACTTAACACCCAAAAAGTTTCCCTCACTTTCCGAGAGTTTGTCCCGCTTTAAACAAGGACAGGAGTGAAGTATTTAAATATTTTGCTCGGTGCTTCCAAATTTTGCTTTCCCACAGGAAACCAAAAGATTAGCTGCAGACAGAATGACACTGAGACCACCGTTCACCCAAAAAAACCCAGCCCAGAGGAAAATGCCAGCTTTGAACTGCATCCTTCAGGAAGCTGGGCCTGGGTTGGGAATACCATGGTGTTTGGGAATGAATGCCATGGGATATCGCCATGGGTGGGAAAATGACATGGGAAATCACATGGGTTGGATAAACGCGCTGGAATGACATGGGAACGACAGGGGTTTGGAAAATGACAATTGGGTTTGGGGAATGATGGGAAATGGACAGGGGTTGTGGAAGGACAGGGGTATTGGAAATGACATGGAAAATAACAAGGGAAATGCCATAGGTTTGGGGAATGCCAGGGAACTGACAGGCGGTTTGCAAAGTGACACAGGTTGGGAAATGACATGGGGATAATGAATGTGGGAATGACAGAGTGGTCTGGGAAATGGACCATGGTTGGGAAAATGACGTGAGGAAATACTGGGGTTATTGGAATGACATGGCAGAATGACAGGAGGTTGGGAATTACAAGGTTGGGAAGAAATGACATAGGGTTTTCCCCATGACGTGGAGAATGCCAGGGCTTTGGAAGATCCAACGGGAATGCCATGGCTGGGAATTGCCATGGGGAATGACATGAGTTTGGAAATGACATTGCGGGAACAATATGGGTTTGGAATGCCATGTGGTTGGAAATGAATGCCATGGGTTTGGGAATGCCAGGGGTTTTAGGAAATGACACCAGGCTTGGGAAATGACCCGGGATGACTGGATTGGATGACATGGTTTTGGAAATGACGCGGTTTTCCCATGAATGGGGAATGACATGGTTTTGGGAATGCCATGGGTGGGGAAATGCCAGGGAAATAACAGTGGGAATTCCATGGGTTTGGAGAAGATGCCAGGGTTTGGTAAAGGACATGGGGAATGCTATTAAGAGTTGGGAATAACACGGTGTTTTTGGGATGCCTCTGGATGACATGGGGAATGACAGGGGTTTGGGAATTGGACATGGCTTGGAAATGCCATGGGTTTGGGAGAATGACATGGGTTGTCCCATGACATCGGAAAGACATGGTTTTGGGAATGAATATGTGCTTGGAAATTAGATTGGCTTGGAAATGGACGTGGGGATGCCATGAGGTTTGAATGCCATGGGATGCATGGGTTGGGAAATGCCACTGGAAATGACAGGGTTTGGAACTGACATTGAGTTTTTCCCATGACACGGGGAATGCCTGGTTTGGAATGCGTGGGTTTGGAAATGCCGTGGGTTTTTCCAAGGCCCCTGACACAAGCCAATCCCAAACAAACCCCCCAGCTATGACACCCAAGCAACACGCAAACCTTCACCAACACCTGTGCGAAATCTGCAAGGAAAAAGCCAAATAAATTTGCATCCAATCAACTCCTTGCAATACCATGGGATGCTAAAATCACACCCTGGGAGCTTTGGGAAAGAGAGCCCCCCACTCCCTCTGCATTCAGGCAACTTGCCACCCCCCACCCCTCCACTGGCGAGGGCAGCTTCATTTTTGGAGAGAAAAAGTAGGAATTCCAATTTCTTCCCTTGAAGTGGGCAGCACTGGCTCAAGGGAGCCTCCAGCACTGGTTGCTAGTCACACAGGCATCATAGCAAACGATTTTCCATCACAAAAACTCTCTCAGCTGGAAAGCAGCAGCTTCCTTGAGCCAGGAGGAAGGCTGGGATGGGGCACGGAGACCAAGCCAAGAGCTCGCTGGGCGCTCCAAACAGGGAATCAAACACAGCAAAAGCTGAAGGAGCAGATGATTGCTAACACGGATGAAAAGGGAAAAGCAGCCAACAGCAGCCAGAGCTTGGCATTAGGAGAGGCATAAAAAAAAAAGCAGAGGGGAGGTAAGGGTGGGAATTCTTCTCTTAGAGGAAAGGAAGGGTGAATGGCAGGTGAAGTGACACACACAGGTTTCTGCCTCAGGAAAAGGGCCACAGGAAGGCATGGTGGGCCAATTGGAAGGTGCTGAGGGCTTGCTCAGGGATTGCGCATTCCAGACACTTTTTCTTCCTGGCCCTGCCTGGGAAGAGGCAAGGCAGCCTGGCTGGAATCCCAAGCACTCCACCATAAGGGTGCAGGAGAAGTGTCCAACACCCCCAGGCTCTCCACAGGCATCCCTGGAGCGTGGCTGTGCTGCTTCACCCTGCCCACCACATCCTGGGCCTCCACACCTGCTTGGTCCAGGGGCTGGTTCAGGGGAAAAAGAGGACAAGATGTGTGTGAAGTGGGATTAGAGGGGGGAAAAGTGTAGTGCTGGAAGGGGCTGCCTCAAGCCACCTCCCTCGTGGGCCACATCCAAGCTGAGCTTGTCAGGGCAAGGTCTCCATTTTCCCCCCACAAAGCAATAAGGATCTCAGCACTAGCCTCAGAACCCTGCAAAATCTTTCCAACCAGCCCCCAAGCTTGCATTTTCAAAGCCCTCGCCAGAGAGATGGTTGAGTTATGGAATTCCAGGCCCTGGTAAATGCTCAGCAGCCCTGCTCCAAGCCCAGGCATCTTTGGGATTTTATCCCATCTCCTCAGGGCCTCCCAGCGGCCCCAGCTCCAGTTGCTGGCAGTTTGCAACACTTAATAAAAAAAAAAGCACAGGGCCATTGTTTGCTCAGCTTAGGCAAACTGGAATTTTAGATTTAAAATCAGGAACGGGGAAAGGATGCTTCAGAAAAAGAGTGAAAAAAAATACAATAACTGTAGGAAAAAAAAAATCTTCACATTGATGAACCAGAGCTGCAAGGCTTCTCAGGCCAATCCTTGCCTCATCCAAAGCAGCAGCCTTGCTGCTTTCACACAAAGCTCACTTAAACTTCCGCGGAGGGCAGCTTTGGCTGCTCCATCTGGGAGAGGAGCAGCTCTGGGGCACCAATAGGGGGTTGTAGGAGCAGGGAAAAAAACGCAGGGAAAGGAGATGGGATCACTCAAGGAGGAACCTCCCCAGTCCCAAGGAGCAGCCCCGGAGAGCAGGAGGGAATGGAAAGACAAAGAGGTGCAGCAAGGAATTTTGTGGATTCCTGGGCCACAAAAACCCCCAAAATGACCAATTTCTCTGTAACATTATTAGAAGTTCGTACTGGAGGAAGCCCATAACAAACAATCTCCTGCACCAGCAACTGAAACACCCAAGCATGGATAAATGCCCAGCCCTGCCCAAGCCTTGAAATCTTGTTCAAGGTGTAGATTCTGCATCTGAAATGAGGGAAAACTTGGAATTCCAATGGTTAGATGGATAAATGCTAACCCCAGCCCCTGGTCCGTACCAAACCCCTGGCAAGATCCCAGATATCTGCAAGATTTGGGTCCTAACCATTGCGATATTCCCATTTCTGCCCCATTTCAGGATGCAGAATTCTTCACCCTGAAATGGAGTCAGATAACAACACCAACAAAGCGAAATTTTGTGGGTGTGGTCACAAAAACCCCAAAATGACCCAATTCTCCTGTAAACATTATTAGAAGTCTACTGGAGGAAGCCCATGAACAAAATCTCCTGCCCACACTGAAGCAATCAGTCCCATGGATAAATCAAAACATCAATCCCATGGATAATGCCTCTAGCCCCTGTCTATCACCAAACCTGCTAAATCAGAATATCTGCAAGATTTGGTGTCCTAACCATTGGAATCCCAGTTTCTCCCCCATTTCAGATCCAGAATGGAGTCAAGTAACACCATCAGCACAAAGGCAGGAATTTTGTGGTGCTGGGCCACAAAAAAACCACCAAAATAACCATATTTTTTCTTGCAAAATTATTGGATGCTTTACTAGAGAAGCCCATGAACAAACATCTCTCCCACACTGAAAATCCAGCCCATGGATAAATGCCCAGGCCTCCCAAAACCCTGAAATCATTTTCAGGTGTAGATTCTGCATCTGAAATGGGGAAAAACTGGGAATTCCCAATGTATAAGGAGATTAAATGCTACCCCAGCCCCTGGTCCTCACCAAAACCTGGCAAGATCCAGGATATCTGCAAGTATTTTGGGTCCTAACCATGGAATTCCCAGTTTTTCCCATTTTCACAATGGCGAATCTTACACCTGAAATGAGTCAGATGACAGGCAGCGAATTTCTTGGGTGCTGGGCCATAAAAACCCCAAAATGACCCAATTCTGTGCAACATTACTTGGAAGTCTCAAATTGGAGGAAAGCCCATGAACAAACATTCTCCTGTCCACATTGAAACATCAACTCCCATGATAAATCAAACATTCAATCCCATGGATAAATTGCTGACCCCAGCCCTGTCTTCACCCCAAACCCCTGAAAGATCCAGAGATATCTGCACAATGATTTGGGTCCTACCCAATTGGAAATTCCCAAATTTTTTTCCCCATTTCAGATGCAGATTCTACACCCTGAAATGGATCTCAATCAATGCCAGTCACACAAAGGCAGGAATTTGTAGTGCTGGGCCACAAAAAGCCCCAGAATGACCCAATTTCTCCTGCGCAAATATTAGAAGTCCACTGGAAGAGCAGTGATTGGTGCAGGGGGAAAAGCAGGGGAAGTTTTTGGGTGTGCACATGAGCTGTTCACACTGCCAGCTCAACCAGCCTGCTGGGAGCGAGCTGGGATGTTTTATCCAACCCTAACAAGAGGCCACAGCCAGCCCCCCTCTCCCAGCCCAATCCCATACCCTAAAAGCTCCTTAAATTCAAAAATAATCTGTTGCTCCAGACCATCTGCACAGAGCAATCTGTAAGAACTTCCCAAAGGAAACCTTTCATCACCCCCAGCTGCTCAGGGCAGGGTGGCAGGATGGGCAGGATGGGCAGGATTGCCCTTTTTCCTGGCCCAGAGGAGCTGCCATGCCCCGGGCATCCCTCTGGAGATGAGGGATGGCAGCTGGGATGGTTCTGGTGCTGCACCCTGGGGATGCTCCTGAGGAAAGGGACAGGGCTGGGAGCCCTCCCCAGCCAAGCTCCACAGCTCCCACCTCTTCCAAACATTCCTGCTCCCACTTATCACCAAAAAAAAGGATAAATAAATAATAATAAAAAATAAAATAAAAGAAGAGACAGCGTCAATTTTTACAGTTTCCCACAAAGATAACGTTTTGCMACTCGCTCTTTGAACATTGTGTTTTTTCATGAGTCCTTCAGAAACAAGAAAGCTTTGTGCTGGGGAGGGAGGGAGGGAGGGAGGTGAAGGGAAATGGAACAAGCACAGCGATTTTCTCCTCCCCTCCTTCCCCAGGACAGGAGGGAAGGAGAGACAAAGGTAAAACTCACTCTGCTGAAACAACCRGCTGGATTTTCACAGATCCCACGGGAATGCTTCATCCCCGGCTCACACCCCCCCCAAAAAAACAAGCAAACAAAAAAATTAAAATTAAAATTAAAACGTTTCAATGCAGCAGCTGTATCCCACACGCACGGAGCATCCCGAGCTCCTGCAGGATGCTCCGGGGAGATCGCGGGAAGGAGCCGGGCTCGGTGCGAGCAGCCAGGGGGAAAAAAAGGGGAAAAAAGGGAAGAAAAGGGGGGAAAAAAGGGAAAAAAAGGGAAAAGGGAAAGGAAAAAACAAGGGGAAAACCCCAACCCAACAACAAAGGAAACGCACATCAGCACAGGGAACGTCCCGTTCGGGCATCCCTCTCCTCCAGCCGAGGGGTGGGAGAGGCGATTTGGGGAAAGGAGAGGTGGAATGCGAAGACAAGAAGGACTGCAGGTTTAGAGGGTTGCAGCAAGTAAAGAACGAGAGGGGGGAAAAAAAATAAAATAAAGTGTTTTCGCAAAAGGCTCAGGGCAAGTTTGGCGCTCGGAAAGGCTTYGCCTCCCGTCCCTACGGTGCTGGGAGGGGATTTCAAAATCCCACTGCGGCCGGGACCAAGTTCCAGCCCCGCTCATCCCAGAAACTTTGCAGCTTTCCCGGCAGCCCGAACTCCAGAYGGGAGCCGGGGATGGGGGCAGCACCGCTCATCCACGGCGGGGTTTTTGGGGAAAAGGCGGCCGAGGTTGGGCTCCCCATTTCCTGGCAAAGGAACCGCGGCGCTGAGCGAGACCCCCCGCCCGAAATAACAACAACGCGRGCGCTAAAAAGGACATGTTTGGTTTAAAGCAGACCGAGGCGGTTTGGGAAGGGGGAACACGGCAAGAAGCGCCCTGGGAAGGGAAGGGAAGCGCAGGGGGTGATGCCCGCGCAGGGGGCGATGCCCGCATCCCCTGCATCCCGCATCCCACCCGGGTGAATGAAGCCCGAGGAAGGAGCAGAAGCGGCGGGGCTTTACCTGCGGTGGATGTCTCGCAGCCCGGTGTCAGCGGCGACCCCCCATGCCCCCCCTGCGCCCTGCGTGAGCCGCGGGAGGAGGAGGAGGAGGAGGAGGAGGAGGAGGAAGGGGAGGGAGGCGCTGACGCGGGCGGCGCAGCGCCCCTCGCCAGGTACCGGCATTTCAGCACCGGTCAGAGAGAAGATCTGTTTGTAAAGCAACTCCAAGCCATCCTAATTAATTGTTTACATTTTTTCTGAGCTTCTAGGAGAAAATATCTAGAGAAAGGATTTTCAGAAAATATCACAGTGACACAAAAACTGCCTTACAGTTCTCCAGGAGCTTTAGAGAGGGAGTTGCTCCAGAGCTGAGTTCAGAGAAGACCCTCGGCTGGAGCTGAGCTGGTCCATGTTTCTCCTCACCTGCCTAAAAATGGGCCACTCCAGGATTTTGTTCTGTGCTCACGCACCATCCCCTACCTATAGACACAGAAATAAAATTATATGCCAAAACGAACTTTGGAGGTAAAAAGAAGGAAGTTTTAATTTTTGATTTCAAACATTTAGAGATTTCAAAAATCCAGGTAGATTGGAGATAACAGTGCTACTTCTCCAATAAATAGACAAACAATCAGTTATCAAGTTTTTCTTCCAAAACAAGATGGTAATACAATAATTATTTTACAAAATGTTCGTAAGAGAATTTGTTGACGGGATGTATAACATCAGAAGACTGCAGAAATTGGCTGTGCTCGCCCCACAGGGCCTTTTCAGCAAGCCTTTGGAGCTCAATCCACTGGCCAAGGGGAAAGGGAGCTGAGTGGCAAAAGCAAGCACAGCAAAGGCAGCAGGGAGCAAGGGATGAGCAAGGGATGAAAGGGGCAACAAAGGGGAGGAGATGCATCTGCTGCAGCTTCTGCTCAAGGAGACAACTGAGGCCTGTGCTGACTGGTTTTGTCGCCCTCAAGCCCTGTGCAGAGCTGGAGCAGGTTATAGTGTTGGTGTTGGGGGCTTGGAAGTCAAACAAACTGTGCTGGCAGAGGTAAAGGGAATTTCTGTTATGGCAGCTATATATTTTTTATTATGTGAGCTATGCTCACATCAGCTGCAAGTGGTTTGTCCATGGCTTGCCTGGCTATCCTCTGTCACCTCTGATTTTTTTAAAGTTTTTCTAAGCTTCTGATGTTTTCATCTTGTAGCAAAACTTTCTCACACACTTTCTGTAAATAACTCATTGTTTTGCATCTTTTAGGAAGAAATTTGATGGACTGTTGTTTTGTCCAGTGTGTCTGGAGATTGCCACAGACATCTTTCATGAAAAATTCCTTCCATTAGGATTTTTCCTCCTGAGAAGTGAGAGGTCCAGAAACAAAATGCAAATCAATGGTTATCTGCTGCGTGGACATGCAACAGGTGCATCTGTGATTGGTCTGATGTGGTTGTTCTAATTAAAATGGGCCAAATCACAGTCAGCTGGCTTGGACTCTATGTCTGAAGACACAATACCTTTGTTATCATCTCTTTTTTTCTATTCTTAGCTAGCCTTCTGATGAATCCTTTTTCTATTCTTTAGTATAGTTTAATGTAAATACATATCATAAAATAATCACTCATAGCCTTCTGTAAACATGGAGTAGATCCTCATCTCTTCCCTCATGCCTCAGACTCTGTGAGCACCATCAACATTGGAGAGGTGGCAACTGTCACCTTCCAATGCACTGTTACTTTTGGAAAGCTAATACATGTTGGAGTCAGAAAATAAACTTCCCTTTCCTGCTTGAGAGCAGCAGTGTGTGTGCTCCATGTTGTTTGTGTCCTATAGTGAGTCCTCCCTCGTGAGTGTCCCCAGTATGGATCTGTCCCTGTCATCTGTAGCACAACCCTTTGCTGGCAGAGCCTTTGTTGCAGTGCTGGACCTGGGAGCTGGGAAGCAAGTCCTCTGAACACCTCAAAGTCAGCACCTTGGTGGTGCCAAAGAGCAGCAGGAAACGATGTCGTGTTCCTCTTTGGGGCCTCTTTTCCAACCCAAACCATTCTGATTCCTGAATACCCGTGGCCCCTGGGGGCTCGGGCTGAGCGTGATGCGCCTCCATGGGTGCCCATGAGGAAAAAACAACACCTGCCTTTGAAAACTTGCCAAGCCAGCTGCAGGCTTGCGCGTGCTGTTCTCTTTTTCCTTGCTTTTATGGGAGTAATTTGTACTATTATTTACATATGCAGTGATAAACAGTTTTTAAAAATGGAAGCAAAGAAGAAAACGCTGCGGTAATGAATGGTTACAGAAAAAGCCCTGTTTGCCATTCCACGGGGGGAAAAAATAAAGGGATAAAAGAATAACCATCCTAGGGACAGTGCTGTCATCTAGATCTGGGTATTTTTTCCCTTGATTTGGTGTGCCTAATGTGAGCAGAAGAAGTCGCATGATCATGCTGTAAATTCTGGCAGGGACCAATGCATGCATTTTAAATCATTTACAATGCATTACTGGTGGCAATTGTAAACAGCACATATTTTTCTGCGAATTTGTAATTCGGCTCCAAACAGATGGTGAGGGACTGTAGTTCCTGATTAGACAGCCTTGTGCCGTTGGAACGGCGCTGCCGAGATACAAACTGAGATGAGAACTTTTCCTTCCTCTTATCACGCGGGGCGGGGGAAAGTGCGGAGCCTGGGTGTGAATTCCTGAGCATTCCTGGGCAGAGCTTTGTGCAGCCATCTCTGCTGATGGATGGGCACGCCAGACCCTTTCACATCCTGGTTTTGTGACCCAGCTGGCTGCACAGCTGGGGACACATCGGCAGGGTGGGATGGAGGCTGCTGTGACCAAGCACCTCGGGAACGAGGCATGAGTGGGAGTGAGAAGGGGTTTTTAACGCTGGAGTGGCTCTGTGGCCTCTGTCAGAGGAGTGATGCCCACCTGCCCTGGCCTGGGGAGAGCTTTCCATCCTCTCCTGTGGGCAGCCTTGAACCTTCAGCAGACACAGGCTCTGCAAACTGGTTCTCGCTGAATGCTCTAATTTTTAGTTTTTTATATTTTTCGCATTCGTGCTGCTAGTGTAGTCTGAAGTCAGTATCAGGGATGGTGAGCTCTGTGCGACAGAGAGGGAGACAAAAAATTCCTGCTTCAGCTGGGCACGCAGGACACATTAGATCCAAATCTTCAGCCAAGAGCTAAAACACTGTTGGGCTGGAGAGGAAAAACAAGCAGTGATGGGAACTGCTGGGCCTAAAGCTGAATGGGACACTGAACTGCAGAGATGCAAAATGGAGCAGATACTTATAAAAAGTGAGAGACCCCGTGAGCAAGTCGTGGCATTTTGTGACCATTTTAGTTTCATTTTGGGTTCATTTTGTGACCATTTTGGTTATCTGGTGGCAGCCATGGTGGGCTCTTGTGCTGCCCACGGTGCATCATTGAGAGATCTCTTTAATAAATCCCTGCTTTGTTCTTTAGCTCAGTCCCTCTCTGTTCTAGGCCAGCCTTTCTCAAGGCACTCACCAACGCAATCACCCCCTTCAGGATGTCCCCCTTGCTCCTGTCCACCCCTGCTTGTCTACTCACTAACATGGGACAATTTACCATGTTATTTTGCCCTTGCCTCTTTCCTGCAGCTTCTTGTTTTCCTGGCTTGCCTCCTGCAATCACCAAGGTCAAATGGGTTAAATGGAAATCGCGCTGATCTAAAATGGGTTATAACGAGATGGCAACTGAAGAGCTGAGCAAGGCAGAAGAGGAGCACGGTGTAGTGTGAGACCCTGGGGAGTAGCAACCAAGGATTCCCTTGCCCAAATTCCTTTGTGTCTTTGCTGTCCTCCAGGCTGGGGAGATGGGGTGGTCACCTTCCTCAGGTTTTTTATCGTTGAATTGCATCTGAGTGGCAGGAGATGTTAAATCACAGTTAGGCTCAGGCTGGCAGCAGGGAGTCATCTTTCCTCCTGGCACACCCCTGGTGATTCCTGACCCCAACAGGGACCGAAGCAGCTCCAAGGCATGCAGGAGGTGGCTGTGAAAAACACCAATCACTTGTGTTTTTTTTTCAATTTTATAAAAGTTTTAATAGTAAAAAAAGTGTTAATAAAAATAGTAAATATAATTAGAGTAATAAAATTTGACACTTTGGATTAGGACAATATGAGACAAATAAAAACAAAGAGTTACAGACAAGTCTGGTCCCTTTCTGGCAAAAGAAGCCCTGAAATAAGCCAGTCCAACAGAGGATAACCTTAAAATAGCAACAAGGCCTTTGCAATATCTATACACATCATCCCTGATGCCATAAATTCCCATTCAATTACGAGATTTTTGTCTGGGCATTGTCAACTTCTTCCTCTGAATCCTGACTGAGTCTTCAGGCAGAGCGAGGCAGGAAAGACTGATAATGGAAGCAATAAATTCCTCTTTCTCTAGAAAGATTTGGGTGTCCTGTGGCTGCTACTTCATTCCTTTTCTTTCAAAAAATATTATATTACATATGATAGTTCTCTTTTATACATTATGTTTATATACCTAAAACTATAATTCATAACACACTACATTAAGAAAATGCAATACAGCATATCACTTTCTAACACACCATATAATATTTCATTTGAATATTGGCAAAGCCAATCAGAAAATACACATTTGTCAAAGTGCCCAGCGGATGGTGTCTGGTGGCAGGGACAGGGGACACGGCAGGCAGTGCGTGGGTTCTCTGCTGTCCATTGGATTCTTCTGCGCCTGTAGAAGGATCCTTTCCTCTGCGAGTGAAGGAAAGAACAAACCTCAAGAGGGAGGGAACAACCCATTAGCAGGGCTAGGGCAGGTAGGGAAAGGTCTTGGTTGTGGCACCAAGTGACCCAGGGCGGCCCACGGGTGTCCCTCCGTGCCGCTGGTCCAGATCACTGGATATCGCTGAACCTCTCCTAAAGTTTATAGGAAAGCACAAGGGCTCAGTGTAAAAGTGCTTCAGCTGCCACAGGCAGTTGCTTCCAAAGGGGATTTTTCACCCTCTATTAACCATCGTGGCCATAACAAGCCCAGCCGGGTGCTGCCGGGTGCTCTCGGTGCCCCTAAGTAGGGGACAGATCCTTCTGGTTTCCACCTGGGGACATTCTGACACGGTATGGGCTGATAAGGTGAGCCATATTTCTGCTGCTCCATTGAGATCATTAATGCAATGCAATTGGAAACCACCAGCACTATTCATTTCTAAAGAATAAAATAAAAAAAAAGCAGAACAAAATCCCAGCTGCTCTTCTGTCTTCTTCTCTCAGAGTAGAGAATTTCCATGCACTCCCTGAACTTTGCTGGCTCTCTTCACTCGGGGGCCTCCTTCACTCAGAAATTCCTAAAAAAAAAACCAGCGTGATCCTAGATATTGGCCCTAAATTGTGTGGAAATGAACCTGGGAAATTAATTTCAACACCACAAAAGCCAGCTCAGTGTCAGCCACAAGCAACAATGGTTGGTGGGAAAGAAACTCCAAGAATGGTCTAAGAGAATTTATTTTTAATTCGTTTTTTATTTTTTTTTTATTGTTTATATTTTATTTTTTTTTTTTTTGATTATATATATTCACCAACATCATATCACAAATCATCAAGAGACTTGGATGCATGGGAGTGCCACCATCCCAAACCCACAGTGCACTGGAAAGTGTGGGACAGGGAAGGATGCCACCATTCCCTGGGCTTGTGCTCTGGGGGGACAAAATCCCCCCAATAAAAATGGGAGCAGGGGGCATGGGCTGCTTTTTATGAAGCACAAAACTCAGCCCTGACACTTTTACATCAGTCTTATTTAATGAAAAAAAAATGATGGGTAGTTTGGGGAAAGCACTCCAGGGACCCTTGTGGGAGACTCTGTGTGAAGCATATGACTGATGACAACATTTCATGGGCCTTGTGTGTCCCTGCAGACCCTGGAGGCCTGGAAGAATGTGCTCCATGGCAAAGCAGAGCTAATTCAGTGCCCTGGCAAGGGAGGGTTTTGCACATTTCCGTGTTTTACCTGCTCCATGTGATATTTCATCTGTTTTAGAGGCAAAATGTGTGATCCCAGCCGCCCAGGTGGAGGAGTGGGGAGAGCTGGAGTGCGAGAATGCTTCGTGCCTGGGTGGAAATGCGAGGGGGAGAAGCCTGCAGAACAATTTCAGGTTGAGTGAGTGGGTGCCAAGGTAGGCTTGGAAATGGCTTCTGCTGAGCCTGCTCTGTGCTCCAGTGCAGCGTGGAAAGGGCAGGTCACGGAAATCTGCCTCCCAAAATAAAATAGGTTTCCCTGTAAGGAGGCTGTGGAGAAAGGCTGGGATGGCAGGGAGGTGATACCAGCCTGCCCACGCCCTCCCCCCTTTGCTGTGGGCTCGGTGTCAATTTGTGATTCCCCAGCAGAACTCTCCTGCCACAAGAGCATTACTTTCTTGTGCTGCCTTTTTTTCTGACCTTTCCAGTGCACATCTCCCATGGGCTGGCTCTCAGAGCACCCGTGGATTTCCCCAGCCAGGAGCTGGGGAACAGCAGCTCAGTCTCTGAGCCCATCAGCTGCACACACAGCCCTGTCCTATTGAATACCAGCCCTACATGGCAGGGGCAGAGCTCAAGGCACTGAAATTCCCTGGGGTTTTGTGAGCCTGGGCACTGATACTGATTCCTGGGGGTTTTTGTGATGCCTGGGCATGAAATTCCCCCATCCCTTCTTTCTCCACCTCCATGGGAAAAGGCTGCAGCCTGACACCCATCAGGAATGGGAGCCCAGGCCAGGAGGAGGCTCAAGCCTGGAAAACATCCTCAAACCAGTCAGATGTGAGCCAGAAATCCATGTAAGCCAAGGCAAAGGGACCTGGCAGAAGAGTCAGAGCACAAATATCTTGAATTCCTGGTTGGATTTTTGTGAGCCTGGGCACTGAAATCCTCTGTGATTGGGAAAGGGCTTCAGCTGAACTCCCATCAGGAATGGGTGGAAGCCATGCCAGGAGAAAACCTCAGCTTGTAGATGCTGGTTTATGTAAAACACCCTCAACCATTCATGATGTGACAGTAAATCACATGAAGCCAAGCAAGGAGCCTGGCAGAGAAGAGCAGGCACAAGATACTCGAATTCCTGGGGGTTTGTTGAGCCTCTGGACACGAAATCCTTCATGATGGGAAAGGCTGCACCTGAAAATCCAATAGAATAGGACTGGAGCCAGTTAGACAGGAAGCTTCAGCCTTGTTAGTGCTGATTTATGTAAAACATCCTCAGACAAGCAGGATGTGCACAAAATCCATGAAGCCAAGGCAACAGGGGCTGCAGAAAGAGAGCCACAGCTACTGTAATCTCTGGGGTTTCTTGTAGAGCTGGGCACTTGAAATCTTCATGTATGGAAGGCTGCAGCCTGAACTCATCAGATGGACCGAGCCTCAGGTAAGGACAGCTCGACTTATTAATCTGCGATTTATGTAAAACACCGCAGACACTAAGTCAGGATGTGCACAGAAATCCATGAAAGCCAATCGGCACAGGCGCCTGGAAAGAGAGCAGGGCACAAGATATTGATTCCTGGCGCGGTTTTGTATAGCCTGGCACTGAAATCTCATGATGTTGAAAGGCTGCAGCCTGAGCTCCATTCAATGGACATGGGAGCCCAGGCCTAGAGAAAACTCAGTTATAGTGACTGTTTCTGTAAACACATTCCTCAGACCAGTCAGGTGTGCAGTCAGAAATTACCATTGAAGCCAAGGCACATGGGCCTGCAGAACAGCAGCAAGAGCAATACTACTGAATTCCTGGGGTTTTGTGAGCCTGGAGCACTGAAATCCTCTTTGATGGGAAAGGCCTGCAGCCTTGAACTCCATCAGGAAGGGATCTGGATGCCCAGAGTTAGAGAAAGCTAGCCTTATTGATGCTGTTTAATGGTAAAACCATCTCCAACACCAGTCAGGATGGAGCAGAAATCACATTGTAAGCCAAAGCACTAGAACCTGGCAGAGGAGAGTCGTGCACTCTTTTGAATAAAAATGCTGCCTAAATTTATTCAGGAGAGCCTAATGAACATCACCTCGTGCAAAGTCACATCAGCTGCAGGACCCAGGCCTTGAGACAGCTGCAACCTGTGGTTTGCTTTGGTTCCTCCCTTTTTGGCAATTTCACCCTATACTCCTAGCTTTGTGGCAGTCGAGGATGAAGAGGGCAAGGAAGGGATGAAGAAGAGAACCCGTCAGAGCAGGGTCTCCAGAGTGTCTAATGGCTATAATTATAAGCAGATTAAGGCTTTAATTGCCCCCTCCTGCTGCTGACTTGGGATTTTGCTACTGGTGCTGCAGGAGTGAATGGACGGGGAAGGCTCTTGCATCCTGGAGCCCCCTGGTCCTGGGATATGGTGTCCTGCCATGGCACTGGGGGGTGGAGACGGTGATTTTGATGTCCCATCCAACCAAACAATTCTGGATTCTGGATTCCCAGGCAAGGCTCCAGGGGTAGCTTTAACAGCATAAAACTGTGCTTATTTAGCAATTTAACCCAAACACTGTTGTATGGGTGTTAAGCCCCACCGGACCTAAAAGCTCGCCCCTTCCTGGACTGAGGGTCGGTTCACCGCAGGTGCTTGTGCTTTGTCCTTCTCCAAGCGGACGGAAATCGGGAGTTATACGGAGGCATGGGGCGTTTTCCCAAAATCTGCTGTGGGGAGTCTGGATGGGGGGAACACATGAAGGTTTGGGGGGATCTGTGTCCTCGGAGCACGCAGGTACAGGTCCGGGGGAGCAAGCAGCTGGTAGGGAACCTGCCGTTCTGTCCCTCCATCGCTCCGTCCGTCCTTCTGTCCGTGCGGTCTCTCCAAAGCACCGTGCCCGGAGTTCGCTTTCCCCGCTCAGTCCATGATTTATTTCCCTGCTCCGAGCCCTGCACTGCTCCCCGCGCACAGGTCAGAGAAAACAATCTAAGAACTAAACAACAACAACAAAAAAAACTTTTAAAAAAGGAGAAAAAAAAAACCCACAAAGAGAACGAACGCGCCGAGGCGAGTAAACTTTCCTGCCAGCGCTCGTCGGCTCGAAGTTGGGTGTGGGCAGCGGGGCAGCGGGTGTTTGGGGGCGATAGGGGTTTCTGGGGGGCTGCAGGGGTCGGGATGTGGGGAAGGAGGAGCCGGTGCCGAAATGCGGTGCCGAAATCCGGTGCAATATGCCGGTACCA
>NDFG01000330.1:49958-65982 GCA_002167245.1 Sporophila hypoxantha | reverse complement strand
ACATATATTAGAAGTCGTACTGAGGAAAGCCCATGAACAAACATCTCCTGCCCACACTGAAACACCAAGCCCATGGATAAATGCCCAGCCCTGCCCAATCCCTGAAATCTTTTCAGGTGTAGATTCTGCATCTGAAATGGGGAAAACTTGGAATTCCAATGGTTAGGTGGATAAATTGCTACCCCAGCCCCTGGTCCTCACCAAAACCCCTGGCAAGATCCGGATATCTGCAAGATTTGGGTCCTAACCATTGGAATTCCCATTTTCTGCCCATTTCAGATGCAGATTCTACACCCTGAAATGGAGTCAGATAACAACACCAACAAAGGCAGGAATTTTGTGGGTGCTGGTCACAAAAACCCCAAAATGACCCAATTTCTCCTGTAACATTATTAGAAGTCTTACTGGAGGAGCCCATGGAACAAATCTCCTGCCCACACTGAAGCAATCAATCCCATGGATAAATCAAACATCAATCCCATGGATAAATGCCCAGCCCCTGGTCTTCACCAAAAACCCTGCTAAATCCAGGATATTCTGCAAGATTTGGGTCCTAACCATTGGAATTCCCAGTTTCTCCCCATTTCAGATCCAGAAATGGAGTCAGATAACACCATCAGCACAAAGGCAGAATTTTTGGGTGCTGGCCACAAAAAACCCCAAAATAACCATATTTTTCTTGCAAAATTATTGGAAGTCTTACTAGAGAAGCCCATGAACAAACATCTCCTGCCCACACTGAAACATCACAGCCCATGGATAAATGCCCAGCCCTGCCCAAACCCCTGAAATCTTTTCAGGTGTAGATTCTGCATCTGAAATGGGGAAAACTGGGAATTCCAATGGTTAGGATGGATTAATGCTACCCCAGCCCCTGGTTCCTCACCAAAACCTGGCAAGATCCAGGATATCTGCAAGATTTTGGGTCCTAACCATTGGAATTCCCAGTTTTTCGCCCATTTCACAATGCAGAATCTACACCTGAAATGGAGTCAGATGAAGGCAGGAATTTTGTGGGTGCTGGGCCATTAAAAACCCCAAAATGACCCAATCTCCTGCAACATTATTGGAAGTTCAAATTGGAGGAGCCCATGAACAAACAATCTCCTGCCCACATTGAAAACATCAATCCCATGGATTAAATCAAACATTCAATCCCATGGATAAATGCTACCCCAGCCCCTGGTCTTCACCCCAAACCCCTGACAAGATCCAGGATATTTGCAATGATTTGGGTCCTACCCATTGGAATTCCCAATTTTTTCCCCATTTCAGAATGCAGATTCTACACCCTGAAATGGACTCAGATAATGCCATCAGCACAAAGGCAGGAATTTGTAGGTGCTGGCCACAAAAGCCCCAGAATGACCCAATTTCTCCTGCGCAATATTAGAAGTCTCACTGAGAAAGCAGGATGGGTGCAGGGGGAAAAGCAGGGAAGTTTTGGGTTGCACATGGAGCTGTTCACACTGCAGCTCAACCAGCCTGGCTGGGAGCAGCTGGGATGTTTTCCACCCTAACAAGAGCCACAGGCCAGCCCCCCTCCCAGCCCAATCCCATACCCTAAAAGCTCCTTAAATTCAAAAATAATCTGCTGCTCCAGACCATCTGCACAGAGCATCTAAGAACTTCCCAAAGGGAATCCTTTCACCCCCAGCCTGCTCAGGGCAGGGTGGCAGGATGGGCAGGATGGCAGGATTGCCCTTTTTCCTTGGCCCAGAGGAGCTGCCATGCCCCGGGCATCCCTCTGGAGATGAGGGATGGCAGCTGGATGGTCCTGGTGCTGCACCCTGGGATGCTCCTGAGGAAAGGGACAGGGCTGGGAGGCCCTCCCCAGCCAAGCTCCACAGCTCCCACCTCTTTCCAACATTCCTGCTCCCACTTATCACCAAAAAAAAGGATAAATAAATAATAATAAAAAATAAATAAAAGAAGAGACAGCGTCAATTTTTACAGATTTCCCACAAAGATAACGTTTTGCCACTCGCTCTTTGAACCATTGTGTTTTTTCATGAGTTCCTTCAGAAACAAGAAGCTTTTGTGCTGGGGAGGGAGGAAGGAGTGTGAAGGAAAATGGAACAAGCACAGCGATTTTCTCCTCCCCTCCTTCCCCAGGACAGGAGAAGGAGAGACAAAGGTAAAAACTCACTCTGCTGAAACACCAGGCTGGATTTCACAGATCCCACGGGAATGCTTCATCCCCGGCTCAACACCCACAAAAAAACAAACAAAACAAAAAAATAAAAATTAAAATATAAAACGTTTCAATGCAGCAGCTCTATCCCACACGCACGGAGCATCCCGAGCTCCTGCAGGATGCTCCGGGAGATCGCGCGGAAGGAGCCGGCTCGGTGCGAGCAGCCAGGGGAGAAAAGAGGGAGAGAGAGAGGGAGAAAAGGGCGGAAAGAGAAAGAGGAGAAGAAAGAAAGGGAGAAAACAAGGGGAAAACCCAACCAACAACAAAGAAAACGCACATCAGCACAGGGAACGTCCCGTTCGGCATCCCTCTCCTCCAGCCGATGGGTGGAGAGGCGATTTTGGAAAGGGGTTGGGGAAGAGAGTGGAATGCGAAGACAAGAAGGACTGCAGGTTTTAGTAGGGTTGCAGCAAGTATAAAGAACGGAGGGGAAAAAAAAAATAAAATAAAGTGTTTTTCGCAAAAGGCTCAGGCAAGTTTGGCGCTCGGGAAAGGCTTTGCCTTCCCGTCCCTACGGTGCTGGGAGGGATTTCAAAATCCCACTGCGGCCGGGGACCAAGTTCCGAGCCCCGCTCATCCCAGAAACTTTGCAGCTTTCCCGGCAGCCCGAACTCCAGACGGGAGCCGGGGATGGGGGCAGCACCGCTCATCCACGGCGGGGTTTTTGGGGAAAAGGCGGCCGAGGTTGGGCTCCCCTCTCCTGGCAAAGGAAACCGCGGCGCTGAGCGAGACCCCCGCCCGAAATAACAACAACGCGGGCGCTAAAAGACATGTTTGGTTTAAAGCAGACCGAGGCGGTTTGGGAAGGGGAACACGGCAAAAGCGCCCTGGGAAGGGAAGGGAAGCGCAGTGGGGTGATGCCCGCGCAGGGGCGATGCCCGCATCCCCTGCATCCCGCATCCCACCCGGTGAATGAAGCCCGGGAAGGAGCAGAAGCGGCGGGGCTTTACCTGCGGTGGATGTCTCGGAGCCCGGTGTCAGCGGCGACCCCCATGCCCCCTGCGCCTGCGTGAGCCGCGGGAGGAGGAGGAGGAGGAGGAGGAGGAAGGAAGGGGAGGGACGCTGACGCGGGCGGCGCAGCGCCCCTCGCAGGTACCGCATTTCAGCACCGGCATTTCACGAGCAGAACTGGTAGGGAACCTCTGTTCTGTCCCTCCATCGCGTCCGTCTCGTCCTTCTGTCCGTGCGGCTCTCCAGCAGCCGTGCCCGGATTCGCTTTCCCCGCTCATCCAGATTTATTTCCCTGCTCCGAGTCCTGCAGCTGCTCCCGCGCACAGGTCAGAGATAAACAATCTTAAACTACAACAACAACAACAAAACAAAACTCTTTAAAAAAGGAGAAAAAAAAACCCCAAAGAGAACGAACGCCCGAGCGAGTAAACTTTCCGCCAGCGCTCGTCGGCTGAAGTTGGGTTGGAGCAGCGGGGCAGCGGGTGCATTGGGGGCCAGGATGAGGGGGTTTTGTGGGGGCTGCAGGTCTCGGATGTTGGGGAAGGAGAGCAGCCATTGTCCACGAAAATCACGAGATTCACGAAAATGCAAAAGAAAGTGAGGTATCAAAGATCACTATTATCTCTCTGGTAAGCTTACACGCGTATCCTCTCTCGCGTGATCTGAGAATAGCCAACTGTCTGCCTGCAGTAACTTCATTCCTGCTTTTTTAGTACCTGCGATTCGCTGCGCCGCCCGGCCGGTCAGATGCGTAGACCCACTCCCTTCCACATGTGCTCACATCTGTGTTATACCTCGACTGTATTTGCACATGCCAGCTTTGAAACCAGAGTAAGAGATTTCTTGGTCCTCTCTCCATCCTTAAAGCTGCCGTCTTCCTCATACCCTCTGTGGCTTACGCATAACGATTGCACGAAGAGGAAAGCAGTGTCCCTGAGCAGGTGAGAACCTCCGACCGGCTGGCAGAGCGCAAGAGCTGCGTCGATGAGCATGTTCACCGGGATCAATACAGAGACAGTCTTAACACGCACCGTCCGCCTCTGAGACGCTCCTCTTCGATTGCTTTCACCTTTCACAAGTCCGCGGATCATAGAGAAGAAAATGCAAGGTAGAATTTACTCTCTCATCTTACATCGCACAGCGCTTGCTGTCGGCATCACTCCTTGGCTGCAGGCTCCTCTTTATCCCAGGGCGCATTCTTGCCGTAAGTTTATAATGTGTCTCTGTCCAAACACCCGTGTCTCGTCTGAGATATGAGCTGTTAACACTCAAACAATCCTTATTTACTACGCATCGGTTGTTAGTTATATTTCGGCGATAATTTCACTTTAATTCTTCATTTTTGATTACATCGGTATTTCTTTACAAGTCAGCAGCCCATGTTGCTTTGCCCATGGACATATGATTATCCAGAACTGTAATCCTCTATAACATCTAGAACCGCATTTGTCTCGTTACCCACCACATATATACCCTCCCGCCTTGCACTTGCCCTGCTCTACGGTACTGCTCCACTCCCTTCTTTTACTCATCTGGCAGTTATTCAGCGGCTGCAGGTGATAAGCTTGCAATTACACAAGTATATTTGCAGAGTACCTACACCATGATGCCCGAGCATTCACGCACCTGGATAACTTTGGGACATGTGTCGCTGCGCGGACATTGGAGAATTTTATAACTCCCATACCAGCAACACTGAGACGCAAGCGAAATAAGCTTTTCCGAAGCTCTCATCTATATATCTCTAGCCTGCGAGGCCTGTTTTGCAAAATAACAAGATGTCAATATGTATTTTTTTTACTACCCCCTCTCCGTATCTATCTCGTATACTGATGCGTGCAACCTCGGATCTAAGATGTCTCACGTCCTTCTCATTCTTGATCTTCCGACATATCACCTCTATTACCCCAGTACCTTCACTCTACCACCCCTCCTGGAGAGAGGAATGGCCGATACAACGTTTTCCGACTGGATTCACCCAGATTATTGGTCCGCACCCCTTATATTCTCCTTCTTGTATTTAGTTGGGTTTGGTCTAGTTTTCCCTTTTTCTATTTTTTTCTTTCCCTTTTTCCCTTTTATTTTTCCTGCTTTTCTTTCTCCCCCCCTTTTCTTCAGCCATTCCTAATATTTTCGTCTTCCTTCTTTTTTCACCATGTATCAAGAGACCAACGCCTCCTTCACGACCTATCTTACCCTACGAAGCCACACATAAAAGTTCAATCCATATAGATTCAGTGACTCTCGATACATGACTATGACTAGCTAGAGTCAAGCGTTGAGTGCTTATTAATCTAACATCATTGTAAACGTTATTATAATTTCAATCTTTCTACTCTTATTGTTGTTTGTACGTGTTTTTTCTGTGAGTATTTAGGAGATGCAACCCTGACCCAATTATAAAACAATTCAGATCAGAGCAGATCTCGAACATATCCAAACGCATGATTAGATTTCATCACAGAAATATGAGTAAGGATTTACGATTTCATCCTATAACTTACCCTCTCCTTACACTGAACAGAACCCAAGATGAGCACGTGTTTTACAATTCATCTTTGACTGGTGGACCATATTACTCAACAAAGTAAACTAACCGTCAACTATACCACTACCCATGCTCTCCCCAGCAACAAACCTTTTTCTTGTTATATATACATCGAAAGAAGAATATGAGTCTAACTGCCTTTAATTAAGTACTAAATATACTACACACGATTCTATTTGTATGACCTCGAGTTCGAACTCAAAAATACGTGAAGCTAAAGTCTAATTGTCAGAAGAACATACACCGCACATATGATCGTAAAGACACAGCATCACATAGTGTACCTGTTTTTGTGTGCCTTTTACTCTCACTTTTTTTATCTAATTTTATATTACTAATACTAAATCTTTTGTGTGATTACAGTTGAAAGGCCCCTAATATATTCTGTTGTTACGAGGCTTAATATGTTTGAGAATTACATCAGAATAATGGGCTCGTGCACTATTTTACTTGTGTGGATTATGGCAACATAGTGCATGGCACTGTAGAGTTGTCTCCCACCTTTGTCTCCCTTCTGCCTTCAACTAGAGTGTTAGTACGTGTCCCAACACTCAAGGGTATATTTCTTTACGCCAGATCACCACAGAACCATGCTTCATTCAGCCAGGACTGCCAAAATGCCCTTCATCATACCATGGACACGTCTATTGCGGCGCGGTGCATAGGTCAAAGCCTTTCTTCTTTGTGGCCAAGGACCACCAGCCCCCTACGCCAAAACTCAACATGACCACAATCCATGCCAATCAAAAACTTCCAATACCTCAAACATAACAATACCATCTCCACAGTCTATAGAGCACAGTATTCGTTGTGAGTGGTTTCTTACTAGCGCATTACACACTCTTCCGCGAGATTCCCACTTATGATGGAGACTTCCTTAGGTTGCTTCACTCTTTGCATATTGGATTGCTGTAAGCAGCAAGCAGTATGGTTGTACTCTTTTGCAATGTATAAGTTACGCCTTAGAATATGGTGATATATCTTATTGGCGAAGGTGAGGTGCTACGCCTTTTGCTGTACTTTTTCTCTCAGGCGCGGTGATAATGCATTCCATAGCTGCTATCTTTGTCACTGAAGGTTTGACTTTGCGTGAGCTGCTTAGTTTGACACAAGCTGCGCTATGTGATGCAGTACTCAAAACTTCCTTTAGTCTGTCTAGAACATTTATCCCACATACACACTGAGTCATCTTACGCTTTCGTCAAGTGGTAGGCTGTCTAATTCTATCTTCTTGAACATGACAGAGTGGGCATTCTGAGGCATTTTCTTCAGCCGCAGAAGCAACACCATCATCATAAATATTTCTTCCTTATTATGCTACCCTAGATGGTCCTAATTCTCTCATGACTCTGCACTTCTGATTATGCTTCGATCATCTGATATGCAAAGAGATCCTGGAGTAAAGCAGACTGGCAATAACTTGGTGTATATTTCCCAGATGCGTTTTTAGACCCAAATTCTGCAGGGTATCACTGTAGCCTTCTCTTCTAGCAGAGAGGATTTTATTTTTGTGGTATATACATTTTTGTTCGAAAAAATCCTATTTCATGCAACTCAAGGCAACTCTTCTGTGTGGCTTATTAGCATGTCACTCACAGTGAGGCTTGCATCTGAGCTTGTTTGAATTTTCCTTCTACGAATATGCTTGATGAATAGACTATTATCTCAATTGGATTTTTTGATCATTCCAGTGTGACAAGGAACAATGAGTGAGCCTTCTACTGAGCTTTACTCAGATCTTGACTTCCAAGAACTGTTCATATCACAGGCTGGGGTTTCCAGATTTCTAGAAACTTATTTGATACACTTGTGGTCATTTGGTAAAGAAATCTTTCACGGTTGTTCGTAACCCAGCACCATAACAAGAATAATTCTCTTGCTCTCTTTTCTTTGATGATCTATATTGACTCCATTTCATGTGATAGATTCTGCATCTTTAAATGAAAAATCTGTGCGTTACTCCTCCAACTCGATTATAACACAATCTTACAGACTAATCATACACTTATAGTAGCTTGAGGTTTTAGGTGATGTGGTAGTATCAGAGGCGTGTTTAACTCAGTTTCATTTTTAATCTCATCCTCCTGTCCCCATCATTTGACAATTCACCCAGTTTTTCCATTTCAGATAGTCAATTTTTAAGGTCTGACATCTCCCTTATGTCTTATACGACTTTTTTCATCAGCACTAGTCCTTCGCATATGTATAGTGCATTTATATGCTTGTCGTGTATACTCTGAAGATGAGACACATCTCTTTTTTTCATCAGAACCAGCGAATCAGATGATTTGATTCATCCAATCATTAAACTCCTCAGATAAGATGTTTCTAATAATGCTCTCAAACCAAAACTTAATGTGCACTTAGGTATTTGATCTTTTTTGTGGGGTACTCGGGTTACCCCTAGCATTCCCAAACAATATATCCTTTTCTCTTGTCTGCATCACAATTAATTTCATAAACCTTTGACTCCAATTTCCCTTTGGATCTGATCATAAGGGAGTATTGTATGAGAGAGAACTGAAGTGGAAGCAAATTCAGTTGAGTTCACGCATCAAATCTGTTCATATTAATTTTCCTATGCAATACCACCGATTCGATTTCTTTAAGTATCGCGGAACTGAGTAAAGCGTCATTATCCATAGCTTGATGACTTGATATTTATCCACAATGGCTGACTTCAGATTGCTAATGCGCTATGTTCACACAGCTGGAGCAGTTTATTATCTGTATATGTTTCGACTCGTGTTCTCCTCTACTAGCTACAGCTATTGCTGCCTACAATAATTCCTTGAGCGGAAGATATAATTGCTGTCATTATTAGTCTAGGTCTTACTTAGGCATCTCACGGCTCTTGCCCACACCCACTCACCACCATGCAAATTCCTGCCCGTATCTATACTTACATTCTCACATGAAACTTTCTGTCTTTTGAGAAATCTGAAGATTGCGTGAAGAACACTTGAGAATAGTCACTAGCAATCCCTCAGTGTATCCAATATAGTCTTGTGCCCTACCTGTCATTCTTCAAGATCTCAGGTGTGTATGAATCTCTAGGCGTGGAACGAACTCTATGGCTAGTTTATCCATCGTTGCATTATGTTTTCTGTGATTCTTTATAACCATGCGTACATTGAATGTCTCTGCTAAGCGTGAGCGTCACGGATTATGTGTTTGTTGCCATGATGCTTCCTCATCTGACTTCAATACTTTCATCGGTAAGGAAATTGGGCGCATGTCTACATTTTGAGCGACTTTTTTTTATCTTGTATATAGACCACCTTTTAGACACCACAAACATTTCCCTGCCGTCATTCATTCTATGGACTACGCACTCTCTTTCATTCTCCCCCACGGGTTGTATTGCCATCGTAGTTCTGCATCTAAAATCGCTGAAATAAGTTAGGACTTTTCAATATGTCTATGAAGACCCAAATTACTTTGCAAAAATATACTGCGATCTTGCCAGGGCAGTTATTGTGAGGACAGGCTGTTCTGCATATCATCTTATCCATCACTGTTCTAAACACAGAAGACAGCTTGCAAATATACCTCCTGAGCCACTAGAGTTCTCTTTTCCCATCTTCCAGATAGCTTGAAATACATGACACCCTCTGCACAAGATATTTCCTCAGCTCTATTATATGAGCACGAGCGTTCAGTCCATATCCGAATTTATCCATAGAGCAGATCTGAAGTTCGAAAGTCTTCCCTCCACGTCATACTTGAAGTACTGTGTTGTTCTTTCTATAAAGAGAGCTCATCCAGAAGACATTTGCTAAAGTTAATCGAATAATTAAAATAGAGTATTTACTGCGGTGTCTTCTTAGCTAAAGTGTAGCATTGTCTTTCTGTGATGCTTCTCACTGTCTCTGTTCCCCCACAGCATCCTCACACATTTCATAGATATATTTCATCATCGCACCTACCTCTATAGGTACCTGCCAGAGATTCCCTCCCTTCTGCATCTGTCTGCTTACCTTGACGCTTTCAGGTGATGGGTTCCGTCTGCTGCAGACTCCCCATCTCTCTTTTCCCTTCTCTGTTTTATCCACCTTATATTCACATTCCCCAATTTTGACCACTAGTAATCTCCTTTACCCAGTCCGAGCACAAGTACAAAGTTGTACTTCTATTTCATGCTAGGCATAATTGTTTTATCCGAAAGCAGAGCAAGGTGGCTGGAATGCCATACGATTGGATGAAGCAAACATAGAACTCTGAAATCGAGACCCTCCTTTGCAGCATCTCTTCAGCTGCATCGTTTTTATAGAGCTTGAGAATCTATAAGTTATTTTATACTATCATCGTTTTCTCAACTCCGTTCTCTTCTGAAGCGCATTCTTCCTCGTATCCGGTTTCTGATATTACAATAATGTAATAATTACTCACTCTATCCATCAGCCCCTGAGACTAATTCAACAAAGCCTCCCTGTGTCTTGTTTCTTTCTTAACAGTCTTCTCAGGTAAAACTGCCACACTTAGCAGCTCTTAGGTGCAGCTCGGCACCCTGACGCGTTGCGAATATAATACTTCTCAGCTGCCCTTCGCTCTCGGATCAGTGGCGACTGTCTGAGCGAGTTTACCTCGAGGGCTTGAACTTCACACATAACCTACACCTCATCTCTACTTGGCACTGCATTTGAGAGAATGGCAATCTTTGGCAGTGTCTACCCTAGCTATCTGCTCTGATTTTGGACTACTCTGTGTGTTTATAGGGCTAGAACTGGTATGCTGCTCCTATATTAATTTTTTTACGGAAGGTAACATACTACCACTTGCCACACTGCAAAGCTACCTGGGGGATTGTGCCAGGACGACTCCTGATGCTTGGAGGCCCCTTCCAGACACACACTTTTTCACCACTCCTTAAATACCCACTTCTAACACCCACACTCGTGTCCTCATACATATAGTATCCCTCAACCCAGCCAATGCACCTCCTCATATTGCATCTCTCGACAAGAAGTAGCAGGAAAACAATGCAACATGTCCTGCAGTATTTCAAATCCAAATATTAGATTGTTCAATGAGTTCATTATATTCTAAGCGAGTACTGCTTCATCCTTCATGAATATGTCTCCGAAAATTTATGAGATAACAAAATCTAACATATGTCAGGTATGACATGCGCATCGCGGGCACATTCCTTACTATAAACTCATGATGCCTGAAGGGTAGCCATGCAAACGAGACCTCTACGTGTACACTCTCTCCGCCTCCGCTCTTGCGTGCAGTCATAGTCTTGGTACTTCAGCCTAGCTTCGTGCTCATTCTCTCAGACAGGGAATCAAGATAGGGAGATTAGGTTCTGTCATGCTATTCCTGCTTGAGCAGCTCTTCTGGTACCAAACATCTAAATCATCCATATCGTGCCACCTTCGTCCATCCTGTGTCCTAGGTACTTTTAGACCGAGACTAGTGTTAGATCTCAAGCATCTCACGATGTAATATTACACACCAGGGTGCTATGCCCCCATCTCCGACCAGGCTCCTCTCACTCGCCACACACAGTCCATGGAACGCTCCTACAACTTTTGAGAATCTCTCTCACTTAGAGTATACCCCCTCTCTCACTCTCATAAGAATTCATTTGTATGTATGCCTCACATATCAAGCGCAACGTAGTGACTGCTGTTAGGACCACTAGCATTACTCCACCTTCTTTCCAGAATCGCCTCGCAATTAAAACGGCATGTGACAGCATCACTCCGTGTCATATACTCATTCTTTGCTATCCTCATGCTTATATAGCACGGTTTCCTGATTTTCTTGGGACGCACTCCCAAGAGCCTCTCTGGCTATGCTCTACGTCCCATCGATACCCCCTATTCCTCCTGGCTCATCACTTGATCGCTCCCTAGAAAGAGGTTTTGTGACTGGAAACTGTGCTATGATGCCTGTGGTTGACTAGCAAACATGCTGGAGGCTCCCTTCGACCGTGCTGCCCACTTCAAAAGGGGGAAGAAATTCGGCAATTCCTACATTTTCTCTCCCAACAATAGAGCTGCCCTCGACCATGCGACGTGCGGTGCACTATGCCGCAGATCTCTTCCCAAAAGCTCCAGGGGGTGATATTAGCATCCTATGGATGCAGAGTTGAGTGGATGCATTTATTGGCTTTTCCTTGCAGGAATTGCCACAGGGTGTGTGAAAGTTTCGTGTGCTTATCAGAGTGGTGTTGGGGATTGCTTGTTGCCAGGGGCTTGAAAACCCACGGCATTCCCAACCCACGGCATTCCTAAAAACCCACGGCATTTCCCCATGTCATGGAAAACTCATTGCCATGTCCAAACCCATATCATTCCCTCTTGCCATTCCCAAAACCCATGGCATTATACCCCATGTCCGTTTCCAAGTCATCAAATTTCCCAAGCAACCATTTCTTCCCATTCCCATGTTTATGGGAAAACCACTTTCATTCCCCAACCGATGTCATTTCCTATGTCCATGGCCACCATTAATTCATTCCCAACCCACGTAATTCCCAAACCCAAACAATTTCCCTGTCATTTCCCAAACCATAGCATTTCCAAACCCATGGCATTCCAATTCATTTTCCCAAGCCCATCTAATTTCCAAGCACATTTATTCCCAAAACATTTTCATTTTCCCGTGTCATGGGACACCCATGTCAATTCAATCCCAAAACCATTGCATTCCAAGCCCATGTCATTCCCAAACCCCTTCATTCCCCATATTCATTTCCAGGGCCATTCCCAACCGTGTTATTCCGCCAAACCAGAGCATTCCATGTTCCTTTACCAAACCCATGGCATCTCCCCAAACCCATGGCACTTCCCCATTTATTTCCCATGCCATTTCCCCATTCCCATAGTTAATTCCCAAACCATGGCATTCCCCATTTCATGGAAAAACCATGGCGCATTCCCATGTCACTCATTTCCAAAACCCATGGTCATTCCCAAATCCATTCAAGTTCCCGTTCATTCCAACCTGTTCATTCCCAACCCTCGCTTCCCAAACCCATGCATCATTTCCAACCGGGCCATTCCCAAACCCGTTTTCCCATGTCATTTCCAAACTCATGTTCATTCCCCATGCTATTCCCAAAACCATGCATTCCTCCGTGGCATTTCGCAGGCCCATGGCATTCTCCATTGTCATGAAAACCCCTGTCATTCATTCCCCAACCTTTGGTCATTCCAACCCCTTCATTCGCATTGTCAATTCCCAAACCCATGTATTTCCATGTCATTTCCAGACCCTGCATTCCCCATTCATTCCCAAACCCATTTCATTCCCCGTGTATTTCCAACCTTCTCATTTCAAAAACCCCTGTCACTTCCCATTGCATTCCCCAAACCATGCATTTCCCTATTGTTATTTCCATGTACATTTCCAACCTTCCTTCCACAACCCCTTTCATTCCATGTATTCCCAAAACCATCGCATTCAAACCCTTCGTTTTCCCCAGTCATTCCCCGTCATTTCCAAACCCATTGATTTCCCATGGCATTCCAATCATGGCTATTTCCCCATGGCATTCCATCGCCGCAAAACCATGTATCCAACCAGCCCACCTTCCTGCAAGGACTGGCCAACTCATTTCTCCTGTCGTTTTTGGCTGAAAACCCACTTGTATTCTGCAGCTAATCTTTGTTCCCTGTGGGAAGCAAATTCGGAAGCATCCTAGCAAAATAGCTTAAATACTTCACTCTGTTCCTTTTAGGTTTAAACGGAAAACTCTGAATTAGGGAAACTTATTGGTGTGTTAAGAAGCTAGAGCTCAGCTAATTTCCCTGGGAGAAAAAAATTTGGGAATCCCAGCTTGAGGTGCAGAGCTTTGTGAGAGAAATATTCTGTTCCAACTCAGCTTTGGTTTTGGGTGAGAAGTAAGGGAAAAGAGATTTTCCAGGCTCTTGTCTCTGCAAAACACCTTCTCAGTGGTGTGCAGGTTTCACCAGCTGTGTCCTCTTATTCCCCTGGGGCGATCCATATTCCCCCTCCCCTGGCAAAGCCAATTATCCTGCCTGTACTTTATTTAACATGGAAATTTTATTCCTTCGCTGCAGGGAATGAAACAATAAAAAAAAAAAAAAAAAATTACAAAAAGAAGGGGGAGACATTTTTTCACCTGGCGACAATTCCTCATTTCGAAGAGTTCCCTGACAAATGACCATAATTTACAATAATTTCAAACCGTGCTTTGTTATATTCTAGCTGGATGGCTCTTCATCAAATGATACTCTGACAAGCTACAGCAAAACAATATACTAAAAAACTCCATATTAGATTAAAACACTATAACACCTTACCGGACCGCGTATGATAAAAGCTTAATTTATCAATTCTATTCAAATTACTTCTGAATTAGCGCGTGTTCTGCAATTTGTCTATTTTTTGTATTATGATTTGTCGATGCTCACCGCCAACACCCGAGGTGGAATAAAAAAAACTAACAAAATCAGGATTAACTTTAATTTTTTTTTTATTATTTTGAATTTATGCTTATTGTACAAAGCCCTTAGCCAAAGCAAAATATATTGAGGAGAATAAAGGTGTGCATTCAAGAGCAAGGGGAACAGGAGAGGCTGGTTTTTTGGTTGGAATGGTTGTTAAACCATGTTGCTTTGGCCAAAGGGCACCAGGGTGTCTTATTTGGATGTCGGGGTTGGTTGGTCCTTTGCACCTTCACTTGGCTCTCTTCCAAGTGCCCCATGATGAGAAGGCTGATATATTTTTATGGAAAAATCTTTTTGCTAGCATTTGTTTCTTCTGAGAAGCCTCAGAATTAAAATCCTAGCATAAACAGGAATTTTTCATGAAATACCGTACTCGTATCAAGCGGGTGGCGCGGGACAGCCGTGGAAACCTCAGGACTCCACCCCACCTCCCACATCCTATCCTTGAGGAGGCACGCTGTCCCTCTTGGACATTTCATTGCAGAAAAAGGGAGTTTTGGAGGCACCCAGTTCCTCCCGCTGCAGTTGGAGTTTGATTACGCTTCCGGTTCACACGAGCGCATGGAAATTCGAGGCTTGAGCACTTTGGAAATCGTCATTTCTTTGAAATTGAATTTGAGCATCACAGTGCTTTTGGGGAAGAAGGCATGGCTTAAGGACTAGGCTTTGGGTGACCTGAAGGGTGCCAGAGTGAGCTACTCTGACCAGCCAGGGCTGAGGGAGGCACTCGGTACAGAATGTATTGCCTGGTTCTGTGTTGCAGCAGCAGCGCCCTGTAAAGTTATTTTAAATTAAACCACTCCGTGCAAGCCTGGCAGTGTGTTAGCACCCTGAGAGCTGGAGGCACAATGAGCATGTCCAGGGTGCAGCAGTGATTTGCCACTCTAAGGAGCGTGCACGCTGTTAGCAAGGAAAAGCCACTTCCAGGGCTGGAGGAGACGCTTTGGGAGAAAGCAGGCTGGAAACTCTTCTTGACTATTCTGACTTTGTAAACCCCCGTGGGGGATTTTTTGTTTACGTGTGTTGCCTAGTTCCATTTCTGAGCTCTTCAGCACTGCACGAGGTAGTGAACCTTGTTCTCGTTGTAAATATGAACACATGAGTTCCTTTTCGCTCACACAGTAAGAAACACAAACCACCCGGAGCCTGTACCTGCCGTGCTGCCGAGACACGATCCCCACCAAACCCYTCTGTGTCCCCCCATTCCAGGACCTCCCCACCAGCAGATTTTGGGAAAACGCCCCAATGCCTCCGTTTCACCCCATTTCCTGCCGCCTTGGAAAGGACAAAGCCACCAAATGCGCCTGCGGTGACACCGACCCTCAGTCCCAGGAAGGGGCAAGGCTTTGGGTCCGTGGGGGCTTTACCACCCCATCACAACCAGTTTGGGTTAAATTGCTAAATAAGCACAGTTTATGCTGTTAAAGCCCACCCTGGAGCCTTGCCTGGGAATCCCAGAATCCCAGAATGGTCTGGGTTGGATGGGACATCAAAAACCACCTCGTTCCACCCCCCTGCCATGGCCAGGGACACCTTCCCCAGGACCAGGGGGCTCCAGGGATGCAAGGAGCCTTCCCCTCCACTCACCTCCTGCAGCACCAGTAGGCAAATACCCCAAAGCAGCAGCAGGAGGGGGCAATTAAGCCTTAATTCTTCTAATTAAGCCATTAGCACAGCTCTGAGCACCCTGCTCTGGGGGGTTTCTTTCTTCATCCCTTCCTTGCCCTCTTCATCCTCACGCCACAAAGTCTGGGAGTTAAGGAGGGGGAAAAATGCCAAAAAAGGGAGGAACCAAAGCAAAACCACAGGTGCAGGCATGTCTCAGGCCTGGGTGCCTGCAGCTGCTGTGACTTTGCACAGGTGATGTCTCACTTAGGGCCTCTCCTGATAAATTCAGGGCAG
>NDFG01000330.1:0-48629 GCA_002167245.1 Sporophila hypoxantha | reverse complement strand
CTTGAGCTCTGCCCCTGCCTGTCAGGGCTGGTTTCAGTCAGGCAGGGCTGTGTGTGCAGGCTGGGGCTCAGAGCTGAGCTGCTGTTCCCCAGCTCCTGGCTGGGGGAATCCACGGTGCTCTGAGAGCCAGCCTGAGGGAGACGTGCCTTTGCACAGGCTCAGGGCTGGGCAAAAAGGGCAGCACAAGAAAGTGATGCTTTGTGAGCAGGGAGAGGCTGCTGGGATCACAATTGACACCGAGCCCACAGCAGGGAGCTGCAGGGCTGGGATCACCTCCCTGCCATCCCAGCCTTTCTCCACAGCCTCCTGACAGGGAAACCTGATTTTTTTGGGGAGGCAGATCCCGTGACCTGCCTTCTCCACGCTGCCTGTGAGCACAGAGCAGCTCAGCAGAGCCTTTCACAGCCTCCTGGCACCACTCACTCAACCTTGAAATTGTTCTGCAGGGCTTCTCCCCCTCTCATTTCCCACCCAGGCACGGAGCAGTCCCTCATCCAGCTCTCCCCACTCCTCTGCCTGGGAGAGCTGGGATCACCATTTGCCTCTAAACAGATGAAATATCACATGGAAAGCAGGTAAAACACGGAAATGTGCAAAACCCTGCCCTGCCAGGGCACTGAATTAGCTCTGCTTGCCATGGAGCACATTCTGCCACGGCCTCCAGGGTCTGCAGGGACAACCAGCCCATGAAATGTTGTGCCATCAGTCATTGCTTCACACAGGAGTCTCCCACAAGGGTCCTTGGAAGTGCTTTCCCAAACTACCATCCTTTTTTTTCATTAAATAAGACCTGTGTAAAAGTGCAGGGCTGGTTTTGTGCTCATAAAAAGCAGCCCATGCCCCCTGCTCCCATTTTTTTGGGGGGATTTTGTCCCCCCAGAGCACAAGCCCCAGGGGAATGGWGGCATCCTCCCTGTCCCACAGCTTTCCAGGTGCASTGTGGGTTGGGATGGTGGCAGCTCCCTGGCATCCAAGTCTCTGAATTAATCTCTAGAGCCATCTTGGAGTTTTCTTTCCCACCACCTGTGCTGTGGCTGACACTGAGCTGGCTTTTCTGGTGTGAAATTAATTTCCAGGTTCATTTCACACACAATTTTAGGGCCAATATTAGGATCACGCTGGGTTTTTTTTTTTTAGGAATTTCTGAGTGAAGGAGGCCGGTGAGARAGCCCAGCAAAGTTCAGGGAGTGCTGGAATTCTCTCTCTGAAGAAGAAAAGAACAGAAAGAGCAGCTGGGTTTGTTCTGCTTTTTTTTTATTTTTTCTTTAGAAATAGAGAAGTGCTGGGTTTCCAATTGCATTGCTGTAAGGTGATCTCATGGAGACAGCAGAAACTGGGCTCACCTTTTCAGCCCAGACCKTGCAGAATTGTCCCCAGGTGGGACCAGAAGGATCTGTCCCCTCTTAGGGGCACCGAGAGCACCCTGCAGCCCCAGGCTGGGCTTGTTATGGCCACGATGGGTTAATGAGGGTAAAAAATCCCCTTTGGAGCAACTSCCTGTGCAGCTGAAGCACTTTTCACTGAGCCCTTGTGCTTTCCTATAAACTTGGAGAGGGTTCAGCGMTGATCCAGGTGATCTGGASCAGCAGGCACAGGGAGGGGACACCCGTGGGACCGCCCTGGGTCACTTGGTGCCACACACCCCAAGCACCTTTCCCCTCCTGGCCCTGAGCCCTGCTTGGGGTTGTTCCCTCCCCTCTTGAGGTTTGYTCTTTCTTCCTCAGCAGAGGAAAAGGTGCCATCTACAGGCGCAGAGAATCCATGGACAGGCACAGAGAACCCACAGCACTGCCCTGCCCGTGTCCCCTGCCACCATACCCTCGGCTGGGCCACTGTGAMAAATGTGTATTTTCTGATTGGCTTTTCGCAAATATTCAAATGAATATTATATGTGTTGTGTTAGAAAGTGATGCTGTATTCATTYTCTTAWGTAGTGTGTTAAATATAGTTTTAGGTTATAACATAATGTTAAAAKAGAAACTATGCTATGTAATATAATTTTTTTAAAGAAAGGAATGAGRTRGCAGCCACAGGACACCCAAATCTTTCAGAGAAAGAGAATTTATTGCTCCATTATCAAGTTCTTCCTGCCTCGCTCTGCCCTGAAGACTCAGTCAGGATTCAGAGGAAGAAGTTGACACTGCCCAGACAAAATCCTGGGTTTGAATGGAATTTATGCATCATGGATGAGGTGTATGAATATGCAACAGGCTGTTGCTTTTAAGGGTTAATCCTCTGTTGACGTGGGGCCTTTTTTGGGCTTGTTTTGCCCAGAAAGAGATACCTGGACTGTCTGTAACTCTTTGTTCTTATTGTCTCATATTGTCCAAATCCCAATTGTCCAAACTATTATCACTCTAATGATATTACTATTTTTATAACCATTTAATTACTATTAAACTTTTAAAATTAAAAAAAAAAACCCAAGTGATTGGTGTTTTTCACAGCCACCTTCCCTGCAGTGCCCTTGGAGCTGCTTGGTCCCTGTTTGGGGTCAGGGATCACCAGGGGCTGTGCCAGGAGGRAGATGAGCTCCCTGCTGCCAGCCCTGAGCCTAAACCTGTGTTTAACCTCTCTGCCRACTCAGTGCAATTCAAGATAAAAACCYGAGGGAAGGTGACCACCCCTCTCCMCAGCCKGGGGAGGACCAGCAAAGGGAACACAAAGGAATTTTGGGCAAGGGAATCCTGTGCTGCTCCCCCAGGGTCTCACACTGACACCGTGCTCCTCTTCTGCCTTGCTCTGCTCTTCAGTTGCCTCTCGTTTAACCCATTTTGATCAGGCGATTTCCATTTAACCCATTTTGACCTTTGTGATTGCAGGAGGCAAGCCAGGAAAACAAGAAGCTKCAGGAAGAAGGGCAAAGGGCAAATAACATGGGATAAATTGTCCCCTGTGTGAGTAGGGGACAGCAGGGTGACAGGAGCAAGGGGGACTCCTGGAAGGAGGGTGAGTGCTGGTGATGCCTTGAGAAGGCTGGCCTAGAACAGAGAGCGGACTGAGTTAAAGAACAAAGCAGGGATTTATTAAAAGGATCTCCTCAATGGATGCACCTTGGGCAGCACAAGAGCCCAGCCAGGGCTGCACTCAAGATGAACCAAAATGGCCACAAAATGAACCCAAAATGGTCACAAAAAGAACCCAAAATGAACCAAAATGGTCACAAAATGCACAACTGCTCATGGGGTCTCTCACTTTTATGAGTTCTGCTCCATTTGCATCTTGCAGTTCATTGTCCCATTCCAGCTTTAGCCCATGCAGTCCCATCCTTGTTTTTCTCTCTCCAGCCCACGGTGTTTGTGCTCTTGTGCTGAGATTTGGATCATTTGTCCTTGGTCCCCAGCTGGAGCAGGAATTGTTTTTTCTCCCTGCTCTGCACAGAGCTCACCATCCCCTAATGTGAAGCTCAGAACTACAAACTAAAGCAGCACAGAATGTGAAAAATAGAAAAGCTAAACCTGAGGCATCAGGAGGAACCAGTGCAGAGCCTGTGGTGCTGCTGAAGGTTCAAGGCTGCCCCAGGAGAGGAGGAAAGCTCTCCCCAGGCCAGGCAGGTGGGATCACTCCTCTGACAGAGCCACAGAGCCACTCCAGCTTTAAAAACCCTTCTCACCTCCCACTCCTGCCTCGTTCCCGAGGTGTTTGTCACAGCAGCTCCATCCCACCCTGCCGTGTGTCCCGAGCTGTGCAGCCAGGCTGGGTCACAAAACCTGAGATGGGAAAGGGGTCTGGGTGCCCCATCCATCAGCAGRGGGATGGCTGGCACAGCTCTGCCCAGGAATGCTCCAGGAATTCACACCCAGAGCTCCTGCACTCCCCCGCCCCGGCGTGATAAATGAGGAGGAAAAGTTTCTCATCTCAGTTTGTTCTCGCAGCGCCGTCCAACAGAGCACAAGGCTGTCTAATCAGGAGCTACAGTCCTTCACCATCTGTTTGGAGCCTAATTACAAATGCAGAAAAATAATGTGCTTTACAATTGCACCAGTAAATGCTGTAAATGATTTAAATGCATGCATATGTTCCCTGCAGAATTCAGCATGCATCTGCGACTTCTTCTGCTCACATTAGGCACACAAATCAAGGGAAAAAATACCCAGATCTGATGAACAGCATGTCCCTAGGATGGTGATTTTTATCCCTTTTTTTTTCCCCCCGCTGGAATGGCAAACAGGGCTTTTTTGTAACAATTCATCCAGCAGCGTTTTTCTTTGCTTCCATTTTAAAAACTGTTTATCACTGCTGTGTAAATATAGTACAAATTACTCCATAAAGCAGGGAAAAAGGAGAACAGCAGCCGGGCAAGCCTGCAGCTGGCTGGCAAGGTTTCAAAGGCAGGGTTTGTGTTTTTCCTCTGGGGCACCCATGGAGGGGCAGCATCAGCTSAGCCCCGAGCCCCCAGGGGCCACTKGGGTTTCAGGGAATCCCAGAATGGTTTGGGTTGGAAAGAGGCCCCAAAGATGGAACAGCATCGTGTTCCTGCTGCTCTTTGGGCACCACCAAGGTGCTGCTGAGGTGGTTTCAGAGGTGCTTCCCAGCTCCCAGGGGTCACAGCACTGCAACAAAGGCTCTGCCAGCAAGGGTTGGTGCTACAGATGGACAGGGGACAGCATCCATACCTGGGGACACTCCACTGAGGGAGGACTCACTATAGGACACAAAACAACACGAGCACACACTGCTGCTCTCAAGGTGGAAAAAGGGAAGTTTATTTTCTGACTCCAACATTTATAGCTTTCCAAAAGTAACAGTGCATTGGAGGGTGACAGTGCCACCTCTCCAATGTGACAGTGTTCACAGGGGTCTGAGGATGAGGGAAGAGATGAGGATCTGACTCCATGTTTCAGAAGGCTTGATTTATTATTTTATGATATATATTATATTAAAACTATACTAAAAGAATAGAAGAAAGGATTTCATCAGAAGGCTAGCTAAGAATAGAAAAAGAAAGAAAGATCACAAAAGCTTGTGTCTCAGACAGAGAGTCTGAGCTAGCTGACTGTGATTGGCCATTAATTACAAACAACCACATGAGACCAATCACAGATGCACCTGTTGCATTCCACAGCAGCAGATAACCATTGTTTACATTTTGTTCCTGAGGCCTGGCAGCTTCTCAGGAGAAAAAATCCTAAGGAAAGGATTTTTCATGAAGGATGGCTGTGGCATCTCCAACGACACTGGACAAACCAACAGCCCATCAAATTTCTTCCATAAAAGAATGCAAAACAATAAGTTATTTACAGAAAGTGTGTGAGAAAGTWTGCTACAAGAATGAAAACATCAGAAGGCTTAGAAAAACATTAAAAAAAATCAGGGTGACAGAGGACAGCCCAGGCAAGGCCTTGGACAAAGCCACTTGCAGCTGATGTGAGCATAGCTCAGCTCACATAATAAAAAAATATATAGCTGCGTAACAAAAATTCCCTTTCCTCCTGCAGCACATTTGTTTGCTTCCAAGCCCCCAACACCAACACTTAACCTGCTCCAGCTCTGCAGCAGGGAGCTGAGGGGGACAAAACCAGGTCAGGCACAGGCTCAGCTGGTCTCCTTTGGGCAGAAGCTGCAGCAGATGCATCTCCTCCCCTTTGTGCCCTTTCATCCCTTGCTCATCCCTTGCTCCCTGCTGCCTTTGCTGTGCTGCTTTGCCAGCTCCCAGCTCCCTTTCCCCCTTGGCCAGCTGGATTGAGCTCCAAAGGCTGCTGGAAAAGGCCCTGTGGGGCAGGCACAGCAATTCTGCAGTCTTCTGATGTTTACATTCCYGTAACAAATTCTCTTACGCACATTTTTGTAAATAATTATTGTGTTACAATCTTTTTTGGAAGAAGAAAAATCTGATGAACTGTTGGTTTGTCTAGTGTTATTGGAGAAGTAGCACTGTYATCCTCCAATCTACTGGCATTTTTGAAAATCTCTAAATGTTGAAATCAAAAATTAAACTTCCCTTCTTTTTACCTCAAAAGTTCCAGTTTTGGCATAATTTTATTTTGTGTCCTATAGCTGAGGGGATGGTGGTGAKCACAGAAACAAAATCTGGGAGTGCATTTTTAGGCAGGTGAGGGGAGACACATGGACCCAGCTCAGCTCCAGCCAGGGTCTCTCTCTGGAACTCAGCTCTGGGGAGCAACTCCCTCTCCTAAAGCTCCTGGAGAACTGAAGGCAGTTTTTGTGTCACTGTGATATTTTCTGAAAATCCTTTCTCTAGGATTTTTCTCCTGAGAAGCTCAGAAAAGAAATGTAAACAATAATTATCTGATGGCTTGGGATGTGGTGAGGAGGTTGCTTACCAACAGGTGCAGCTTTGGTTCCTTGTGAATTGTTTCTACTTAATGACCAATCATGGTCCAGCTGTGTCAGACACCCTGGTCAGTCACAAGATTTTATTATTCATTCCTTTCTAGCCTTCTGATAAAATCCTTTCTTCTATTCTTTAGTATAGTTTTAATACATCATTTTCTTTTAATATATCATAAAATAATAAATCAGCCTTTGAAACATGGAGTCATGATCCTCATCTCTTCCCTCATCCTGGGGAGCCTCAAACACCAGCACAGGTTTGGATCCCTGCAGTGTTCCTCCTGGCTAGAGCATCATTGCAAGCCTTGGAGCTGGGCTCCATGGCTGCTTTTGTTGTCCAAGATGCATTTTTATCCCAATTTATCCCAGGAGCATGGGGTAAGTTGGGGTTGGAATGTGATGATCACWTAGCTCCAAAGCCCTGCTGCCATGRGCAGGGACACAACTCAACCCATCCAGCTGCACTTTTATTTTATCCCAGATGCAGCAGCCTCATTCCACCCCTCCAGCACCATTTCCCTCCTCATCCTCCCCCCAAGGTTTSCTTACCTTGAGCTCCTTGGCATGGCCCAGCTGAGCAGCAGATGTGGCTTCTCCCAGGCACTGCCATCACTTCCCTGCTGTTCTCTGCAATTCCCTGTAAATTATCCCTCTCCTTTTGCAGGGGTCACCCACAGCTCATGGCTCAGAGGGCTGGCAGCACCCACCCCACACCATGGCATTCCCTGCTTCATGCCCAGACCTGCTTCTTGCCCAATTTGCATCTGCATCGATTTTCCTCCTCATTTACTAACCTTCCTCAGCTGCATGCCACCAAAACCAAAGGATAAATCCCCTTTTTGCTCACTCCCCTCTGCCACAGGAATGCTCTCCAAGCAATGATCTCAGGGCTCCTTGTCAGGGATYTCTCTGAGTTCACAATCCAAGCTGGGAGAGAGGGATGGCCAGAAGGAAAACTGCAAGCTGAAACTGCATGCATCAGTGCACCTCCAAGAGAAATCATTSCAGACACCAGCAGTTGCACAGGATCAGGAATTCTCTTTATTAGCAACAGTACCAGATAATTRAGCTCTCCCTCCAGAGGAATTTGGGCTGTAACAAGGAGAGGAGGAGCAGAGATGCAAAGCAGTAAAAAACCAAGCCAAATCTCATCATTCCTTGGATTGGGGGGAAATGCACAGGGTGAAGGCCACAAAGGGARTTTTTGGTTGCCAGCACCAGGCTGGGTTGGGCTTTTTGACCAACTGCTGCATTATTCCAGCACCAGGGAGGGGATGGGAGCTCTGACCCCAGGAGGGGCTCCCAGCACCCCAACCCTCAGCCCTTGAATCCCTGGAGGCCAAAGGGCTCCAAACCCACCAAAGGGACAGGATTAAGCCCACACATTCCACAAAGCTGCTCCTCACTGCTCCACACCCCACACACTTTCCACTTTGAAATAAAAATCAGCCATTGAGCAAAACTGTGTGTGTGTGTGCATTGCCAAGGGGCCCAAACTAAACACTGCTTTAGGGAAGGATTTGTGTAAAAACCCAGTGTCCAGCACACCCCCATGGCACCCKGGGGCAGTGACCAGCATGGATCCTGCTGCTCTCCCCACATCCAGCAGCYCCACCACTCCCTGGGCAAGCAGGAGGTGCTGAGAGAGCATCCAGGAATGGAGCATCTGCTSCTAACCCAAGGAATCCATTTCCACAGACAGCATCTCTGAGCATCACTGCACTTCCCAAGCTCTGCCTTTACACCCTTGCTGATCACTTCACCTCTTGCAGAGCATAAATCCAGCCAATTTGAGAAAATAAATACAGTAATCGGATTTAGTCCAGGCTGTGCTGGCATATGGGAGTTTAAATGACTTTAAAAGCCAGTTGGCTYTGGGTGGGCCATATTTTTTGGGTGTCACAGTAGCTCACCCCTCTGAAAACATCTGGAGGCCATATGGTGCCTGTCTACATGAATTAACCAGATTTCTGCTGTGAACCTCACACCAGGGCCTCTCTCATACCTCTTCCTGGTTTTCACAGAGAGCACGGACTGAAGACACCCTAAAAAACTCAGGTTAGGCTCACTCAGTATTTCACTTGCCTTGGGGGTCACACCACTGTCACAGCAGGAAAAATGTTCCTCTCAGCTTGCCCAGGGAATGGTCCCCAACACTAGTGGCACCGTGCTAGGAGGTAGATGATCCCTCAGTTCAATTTTATGTGGAAAAATTAAAGCACAAAAAATTCCAAGTGGAGCATTTTCCCTTATATATATATGAAATTTTTTTTTGTGCAATGATTGTATGAAATCTGTGCAAAACTGTGCCCCAATCCCTGGGGCAGCTGCTACTTGTTCCCYAAGTTGTGAGAAGGTGCTCCAGGGCTCAAATCCCTTTTAGTTCAACACCACCATCGCTGCTGAGTGAGGGGTGAACCCTCCCTAAGACCACCCAACCCCTGAAGGGCTGAACAGTGCAGCACCAAAACCCAAGGTGCCCCCAAATGCCCTGGGTTCAGTTTAAAACCACTGGCACACGGGTAAGGGATGGTGTCCCTGGTGCTTCCCTGAGCTCCCTGGGGATTTGAGGCTGTTTTGGTCCCTGCTCCATTAAACTGGGGAGCAACAATGTCTGCCAGAACCTTCCCAAGCACAGGAGATGCCCCTTCCTAGAAGGGAGAATTTCCCTCTGCATCCCTTCTGGATGCAGCTACCTCCTTGCCCAGACAGGCAGGCTGCCTCAAAACCACTTTGTTGGGAAAAAACCCCAAACCCTAAATCCCCAACAACTGAGGATATCCTCCTCCTGCAGCTGCCCCYTCTACACGAGGTGCACCACAAAAACAGCACAGGCAGAGCCCAGAGCCAGCCCCAGCACCAGGTAAAAGGACATCACCACCCCTGCTGCCTCAGCCAGCTCTTTGGGCACGATTTTGGGGCCGTAGACCATGACCAGAGTGCCCAGGTAGCCATTGCTGAGCCCCAGCAGGGCTGTGAACAGCACGGGGTAGATGTCCCTGTCGAACAGCACGGCCCGGATGTGAGCCCGGGGCTGGTAGTTGCTGAGGATGAAGAGAGGGAGGAAGATGGTCCTGAGGAGGACAAGGGCAGGCAGCAGTTTGCTCTTGGGGCCTGGCACCCGGATCCAGGCAGTGACCTGCCTSCCACACCAGTCAGCAAAGTTGTACAGGAGGAAACAGGTGAGTGGTGTGAAGTACTTGGTGCTCCACGGGCTCCCCGAGGATTTGCTGACAGACTCRATGTTGGAGGAGAGGGAAGGGAAGATGATGATGGAGATGAAGAAGACGTAGAAGAGGCAGAAGCCGAGGAGGGCAGTCTTCTGCAGGATGGGGCGCAGTGGGGGGATGCCAGCACTCCTTGTGGGGAAGGAGGAGCTCACGGGGCCTCCTGGCTCTGCCTGGTCCTCCACGGAGCTGTCAGGGGGCACAGTGACCACAGAGGGGCTCTCCTTCTGGCTGCTCAGGTAATACCTGGAGAAAGAGACACAGGGAAGCATGGGAGAATGCAGCTGAGCTTTGGAGAGAAGCTGGAGACACAGGTATGCCTGCTGGATCCAGCAACTCCACCATCACTGTCACATTTTCTGAAAAATCCCCTCRCCAGGATTTCTTCTCCTGGGAAGATGAGAARCCTCAGCTTCTCCTGTGTTTGCTGCTCTGGAATGTGGTCTGGAGATTGGGCATTAAGTAAAAACAATTCACATGTTTGGATAAACAATCACCATCAGCTGTGTCAGACTGAGGAGCCAGTCATGAGTTTATTATTCAGTCTTGTCAAGCCTTCTGCATACTTTCTCTTTCTTTAGTATCATTTTAGTATAGCATTCTTTAATATTATGTAAGTACACAAAATAATAAATCACCCTTCTGAGAACATGGAGTCAGATTCCTCATCTCTCACCTCGTCCTGGGGACCCTCACTAACACCACACCTGCAGCTCCCACCTCATACAGAGAGGTGACCCTTGCACACCCACCATGCCTTCTCCCCATCTCTCTGCACCCTCAGTGTTCACAGAGGGGACCYTCCTGCATGCAGGCCCTTGGGGGCTCTGGGGGCTACAAGCACCAACCAGACCAATGGTCACACACACCCAAGTGGCAGACTGGATATAGGGACACGATATAGGGACACTCCTGGTGGGCTGCCTCCGGGTTAGGGCTCTCTGCTGACTCCACACATTTTGGCAGAGGCAGCACTGGGGGCCCTGGGAAAGCTTGGCAGAAACTCAGCACTGGGCTGAAGCTCAGTTTCAGCCTGTGGTTTCGGTGAAAGGGGAAGCGCGGCTGGCGGCGGTGACAGGGCAGGGACCAGCAGGGCGAGCGTCGCGTGGATCCCCCAGCAATCCCATTTCAATCCCTCTGTGGGATGCCCTGGCAGGCTGGCACCCACCTGGAGTACTCCAGCCTGGGCAGCAGCAGGTACACCACGATGCAGAGGACGATGAAGATGTCAGCAGTGAGGAAATAGGCCAGGGCGCTGTCGGTGACGTCGGCCGCCACTGCCAGGTCTATCACAGAGGCCACGGCGCTGACGGTGCCACCCATGGCCTGGCCTGCGTGTGCCAACAGAGGTGGGCACAGTGAGGGACACACAACAACAGGGGCAGCCCAGAAACTCCTCTTGTGACATGCACAGCTCCCCAGGGAGCAGTGCCCCACAGCTGGCTGCACAAACAAGCTCCTCTCCATCTCCACAGCCCAGTGCCATCCTGCACCCCCTCCCAACACAGCACAGCACACACAGGCTCAGGGCTTGCAGCTCCCCTGTCCTTCTGCTGGGYTTGCAGGCCCCCAGTCCTTCAGAAAAAGTCCAAACCTTTCCCAAAGCCTAAACTTGGCTTCCCACCAGCACACATAATCAACCTCCCTTCTGCACTCCCYCAGATGGGGATTCGAGGCACCAGAGGCAGGAATGCCATCTCAGGGATGTGGTGCTTTCCTTCTCGGAGATAAACTCATTAAAAACACTCCTGTTGTGGCCCCAGGAAAAATTTCACCATCCTGATTTTTTCCCCCCCTTTTTCCTCTTGGTTTGTCAAGCATTCCACAGCACATTTATAATGTTATCAATGCTCCAGGGAGCTCATCACTCAYRGCTCCCAAGCTGCCCCTCATCACTCATGGAAACGCTGATCAGAAAGGAGCAGACAAGGCAAAGCTGCAGATCCCTCTGCTGGAAATGGCAGGGCAGGGGGATGTGACCTCCTTCCCTCCTTTCTCCCTGCACCCAGCAACACTCCAGGGTCATTTTATGGCTGTTTACAGAAACCAAAGCTGGAAATGGCAGGGCAGGGAGATGTCACCTCCTTCCCTCCTTTCCTCCTTCCTCCCTGCACCCAGCAACACTCCAGGGTCACTTTATGGCTGTTGACAGAAACCAAAGCTCATGTGACCGAGCGAGTTTCTCCTTCAGCAACTTCCCTTTATCATTAGGGCAAAGTTAAGCTTCTAAAACAAACCCCCACATGACATAAACCCCCAGAGAGAAAACCACAGAKCCGAGCAGGGAAAGTCCAAGAGCACGATCCCAGTGGGATCAGCCAACCTGAGAGCAGAGCCTGCAGGTTCCTCATGGGGAAGCAGCTGCTGAGGCCGAAGATGCTGCTGGAGAAGACTGTGGAGGCACTGCTGACCACRGCCACACAGCCCACAGTGAGGGTGAAGAAAGGTGTGGTCCAGCTGGAGGTGTCCACCTTGACCAGCACCGTGATCACCAGGAACACAGCCAGCATGACAAASAGGGACGACAGGATCCGAACACTGGCAGCAACCCTGGGCACAAGGGAAGGAGTCACTGCTGTGCCCCAAACCACAATGGGAAGGTTAAACATGGGAGAGGGGCAGCTGCTGTGCTGGCAGAAAGGGTAAAGAAAATARAGAGAGATGGGAGGAGGTGAGGAAGCAGTGAGGCAGGGAGCTGGAATCTGGAGATCAGCCATGCAAACCCACACCTGCAAGCATGCAGGAGTTTGATGTGGGATAAGGAAGGGTACAAATGAAGGCAGGAGGCTGTCTGAGGTTTAAGCCAAGCTTGCAAGAAGGTGCAGCTGGTCCATTTCTTATCCCAGTCCAAATGAGGGCTGGTAAGACCAAGGCAAGGYGTTGGATGAGCCTAGCTTTTGTCAACCAGTCCCCTGATGACAAAGAGGCAAGACTGTTTTTTAAGCAATTAACCAAGGAATTTATTTTCTCAAGCCAACTTGTGGAGCATGGTGCTTCTCCCACTTCACCTCAGCTGGCTGCAACTCAGGCAGGGGCAAGGAGGGGAATTTTGGCTGCACAGAGAGGCTGAGCTCAGGATGCCCTGTGGTCTCCCCCTGAGCTGGGAAGCTGGAAGGAAGACAGGAGCAAAGCCAGGGAGAAATGTGGCTCRGGTACTTGGGAACAGAGCAACACTTACTTGTTGACAAGCAAGAAGTTTCCAATCAGGCACAGCACTGAGGGTATGGTGGAGGCAATGGAGATGTAACTCTCAAAATAGTCCTGCCAGGGAAAAACAAAACCCAAATAAAGTAAAAAACGTTGCAGGGGGAACAACACATGAATTTCAGGTCTTGAATATGACACAACAGGGAGTTATGGTGTAGGTGTCCACCTTGCAGTGTTGGAGCCCATGCTGCAAATTGCTCAGGGCAATGRGAATTCTGGGATTTGCCCTCCCATAACCCTGGGCTGTTTCAGGAAATCAGGGCCATAAATACAGAAGGAAAAAAAAAAACAAACAGTGAAAGAAATAGCTGCCACGGTGCTGTGCACCATCAAAGTGTGGCTGCTCCCTCTCCTCTCCCATGGAGGGGCTTAATCCCATTTTTTTGCTGCAGGAATCTCAGCCAGCAGGTAGGATGATGCACACAAACAAGAGGATGACCTACATGTCCACCCCTATCACACCAGGTTTTCATTTTCTGCACTTAYCCAGCTACAGAGATGGGGGTCTCACCACATCCAACCAGGAGAAGGCACTTGGCAGGTTTKCTCTGCACAATTCATTATTTTTTACAGCTTGGCATCATTTTTAATCAGTTTACAAGCACGTTCATCTCCTCTTCCCTATCAGGAGCTTCACTGGAAGCAACAGGAAATCTAATAATCACTCCTAGAGGGTCCAGATAGGCAGAGACTTAAATCTCTGTGCTTATGGCATCAGCTCAGCCAAGCAGGAGGCTCAAAGCTCTGTGGCCACACGATAAATGAGGAGAAAGCTCAAAACAAAAGCTGGCTGCTAAAACTGCAGCTTATTTACCCACCTACTTAAAACAAACCTSCAAACCATCCTGGGGATACTCAGTAAACTTGCTTAAAAAGTTAATTTGCTTCTGCTTCTGGGGAGGAAAAATGACTTTTTAATGTTTTGCACCAAGCAGAAGCACACTCAAAGTACATCCCAGGGAAATATTCATTCATTCCCACAAATGGGCTCACACCAGCAGTGAGGAGAGAATTGGGCAAGTATTTAAGAGCCACAGTTTTAATGCAGCAGCAGAATGGTGGGTGGCAAATTTAATCCATGCCTGGACCAGYGGAAAAGATCAGGTGCCATACCCCTCTCTCCTGCTTGCTAGGTTTTAATCCACCTGCAATGGCACCTCTTCTACCTCCTTGGGTTTTCTCACCCTTCAGAGATATGCTTTCATTTCTGGCACTGCAGGACATACCCAGCTCTTCTCCCTTCCTGCTGAGCCCTTCAAATAAACCCCAAAGCAATCCTGACRTCTTCCTCCCACATCCAGGTCTGATGGGGGAAAGTGGCAAGTKYCATCCCTCAGCMCAGAGCTGAGGCACATCATGGRAGTGTTTAACCCCACATTAACTTCAAACAGAAAGCCCCAAACCAGAACAAAGCATCGTGGTGGCAAACCCAACACAAGATGCTTTTGCAAAGGAGTTTCTGCCCTGCTCCTGCCAGGCTGGAGAAGGAATCTTCAGGCTGGCTGAAGGTGCTGGAGTGTTGCTGAGCACAGGGCAKGAAATGGGGAGCAGTGGAAAGGCTGGAGCCAGGAGGTGGCTGTCAGTCAGAGGTGCATCCCTCCAGAGCMCAGCTCTGTGCCCAGGTGACCCCTCCTGCTGCAGCAGCAGGGCACTGKGACCGTGCTCACAGGGGTCTGAGCATGAGGGAAGAGACAAGGATCTGACTCCATGTTTCAGAAGGCTTGATTTATTATTTTATGAGATATATTATATAAAAACTATACTAAAAGAATAGAAGAAAGGATTGCATCAGAAGGCTAGCTAAGAATAGAATAGGAAAGAATGATAACAAAGCTCTGTCTCAGACTCTGTCTGAGCCAGCTGACTGTGATTGGCCATTAATTAGAAACAACTCAATGAGACCAATCACATATCCACCTGTTGCATTCCACAGCAGCAGGTAACCATTGTTTACATTTTGTTCCTGAGGCCTCTCAGCTTCACAGGAGGAAAAATCCTAAGGAAAGGATTTTTCATGAAGGATGTCTGTGACAGGGCACAAACTGGGCTGAGTGCTCTGATGCTGAGCACACTCCACTGCCACAGAACAGCTTTTCCCTGGAGAGAGGAGAAGGCATCMCTCACAGCCACACAGGAAGAGCAGAAACACCTTTTCAGCAAAGACATGGCTGATCCAGCCAGGAGCACAGCTGTGCAAGCAAACACCTACTTCAACACACTTTACTTAAACCCAGCTTTTCTCAAGAGAATCAGCGTGATTTACAGGCAGTGAGGAACATGTGGGATGCAGGRAATAGGAGAGAACACCTTTCACCCCTCTCTGAGCACCCTCACAGGCACAGACACAGCTAATTTTGGTCTTCAGGCACTGCAGGAGCTTGGGCACCTCAGTTTAATTCAGTTTCTTGCTTTACAGCAGCACATCCTGGTATAAGCACTTCCCTTCCTCTGCATCAAAAAAGCAGCTGACASTTAACAACAATGAAAATTAAGAGCTGTGGGTGTATGGGAGTGAAAAATTGGAGGTGAAACACAGGCATCACACGTGGCCCTGTGTTTATATAAAAACAAAAAGTGCCCAAACCACCTGAACAAGCTCTGCCACGAGAGGAGGATGTGACGCAGCCTCAGTGCTCCAAAACTTTTTCCACAAAGCCACAAAGAAACAAACCCCCAGCTGAGTCAGGGAGGCACAGGGAAATAATGCTGCTGTGGCAGGAGGAGCAGGAGAAAGCAGCTTTTCTGGGGACAGAAAGGGGCCATTAACCTGCCACCCCAAGGCTGCCCCATCCATCAGCCCATGACAAGCTCCTTGCTCCATATGCCACAGCCAGATGCTGATCACTGCAAGGAGATACTCATGGCACACCTRCCAGATCATGAAGGACACAAAAAAGACCACCACAAACACACCTTGCACTGTAGAAATCGCCCTGTGAAAGGTTAAGCCCTATTTKTTCAGATTCACCTTAACACYTAGCAGTCCAAATACAGGTAAAAGGCAGACCACAAAATGACTTGAAGCATCTTYCCTGYRGCTATTTGTAAATAAATCCCAAATAAAYCTTTCCCTCTGGGGCAGGGGAAACCTTTCCTTGCAGCAGGTGAGACCCCAGAGGAAAGTAGAACGGGAACAGAGGTAGAACTTACCTCCTGGGGAAGTGGAGGGGGAAAATGAGCCTGTTAGGAAGGAGAACAGGTGATTTTTTCTGCCTCCAAAGCAGCACTCACCCGCAGGTCTGAGGCWGCCTGCCCCGCCGGGCCGGGCTCATCCGAGCAGTTCTGCAGCTTGTACCTCCAGTAGTGTTTGGCCGTGATGAAGAAATTCCAGGGCAGGAGGGACCCGATGCCCAGGAGGAAAAATATCAGGTAGGCCCCGTGCCAGCGGTCCCTGGGCTTCTGCAGGCTGTACCCGCTCCCCACGGCATCCTCCAGCAGGGGCTCCTGGTCCGGGGCAGRGCTGCTGCCTGCCGGGAACATCGTGCTGGCCCGCTGGGAAAAACAACAGGGACATTGTCACACCGGGGCTGCTCACAAGCTGTGCCTCCAGCCCCCTCTGGCCCCGGGAAATCACAGAATCGTGGAGTGGTTTGGGTTGGAAAGGACCTCCAAGCCCATCTCACTGCAGCCCAGGTGGCTCTAAGTCCTACCTAGGGACACTTAAGGAGTCATTCAAACCCCCCTGTCCATGGGCAGGGACACCTTTCACTATCCCAGGCTGCTCCAAGCCCTGTCCAACTCAACCTTAGACACTTCCAAGGATCCAGGGGCGGCCACAGCTCCTCTGGGTACCTTGTGCCGAGGCCATTCCACTGTTCCAAGCTGCTCCAAGCCCTGTCCAACTCAACCTTAGACACTTCCAAGGATCCAGGGGCAGCCACAGCTGCTCTGGGCACACTGTGCTGAGGCCATTCCACTGTTCCAAGCTGCTCCAAGCCCTGTCCACCTCAACCTTGGACACTTCCAAGCATCCAGGGGCAGCCACAGCTCCTCTGGGCACGCTGTGCCGAGGCCATTCCACTGTTCCAAGCCCTGTCCAACTCAGCCTTAGACATTTCCAAGGATCCAGGGGCAGCCACAGCTCCTCTGGGCACGCTGTGCCAGAGCCTCGGCAGCCAAACACCGGAGGAGCAAGCCAGGGATGGGAAGCCATGGGACCAAGACTCCGCATATACCACCCGTAATTCCACCTATAATTAATAATTAACCCGTCCCCTTGGACTTGCAGGAATAAGAAACCTCGCTCAGCTCATGCCACGCTTCAAAAAACACCCAACGGCAGCTGCCAGACCCACAGCGCCGTCGGGCTCTGCAGAGCAAGGCACAACCTCGTAGTAACACGGCCGGGCTTTCGGAAACCGCTTGTAAACTACTCCAGCACCAGCCCAGCGCGACGTCAGCCGGCTGTGACAAATGACTCATAMAGACACACGGCATCATCAGCAGGCGCAGGAAAACCACCTGAAAACGCCGCAGGAGCCGGCCCGGGTCAACGGCACCCACCCCCCGGGGCCGGGCCCCTCAGAGCCCACCGCGGGCCGGGCAGAGCGCGGGGGAGGGGGAAATGCCGGAAACCGCGGATTTTGAGAATAAACCGGGGATTTCGGCAGCGGGGAGCGCCGCTCCTTCCCTCCCTCCCTGCAGCCTCCCGTTCTACTCACGCGTCCCCGCTCCACCCGGCCCCGACACCGCGGAACTTACGGGGGTCCCGCCCGGCCCGGCCCGGCCGCCACCGCCGCCTCAGGGCTCTGGCCCCGCCCCGCCTTTGAAGGGAAAACCACGCCCACTCACAGCAACGCCACGCCCTCTAGAAATGACCACGCCCTATAAGGATTGGCCACGCCCCGCAGGAAAAAGGCGGGAGGCACGGGAATGGCCACGCCCCCCGTGCTGGCCACGCCCCCTCTGCACGCCCCTTCATCCCGAACACCTGTAATAAAAAGGTTATAAAAATATTAATAGGACTAGAGTAATAAAAAATTTGGACAATTAGGTTTAGGACAATAGGAGACAATAAAAAACAAAGAGTTACAGACAGTCCAGTACCTTTTCTGGGCAAAACAAGCCCAAAAAAGGAGCCACGTTAACAGAAGGATTAACCCTTAAAAGCAACAGCCTGTTGCATATTCCTGCACCTCATCCATGATGCATAAATTCCATTTCAAACACAGGATTCTGTTGGGCAGTGTCAGCTTCTCCCCTCTGAATCCTGACTGAGTCTTTCAGGGCTGAGCAAGGCAGGAAGAGTTTGTTTATTCTGATAATGGAGCAATAAATTATTCTTTTCTGAAAGATTTGGGTGTCCTGTGGCTGCTATCTTGGTGGGAGTACCTCAATTCCTCTCTTTAAAAAAAGTATCCTACACTAGCATAGTTTCTATTTTAACATTATGTTCTAAACCTAAAACTATATTTAACACACTACTGAAGAGAATTAATACAGCATAACTTTCTAACACAACACATAAATATTCGTTTGACTATTTGCGAAAAGCTGATCATAAATACGCATTTTTCCACAGGGCCGCGAGTTCAATGTGCCACTGCAGGGATTTGGGATGGTTGAATTGAAGGTGGAGTCAGCAAACTGGTATTTCAACAGGAGAAGGAAAGGGGAATTGGGCACCAGCTGGTCAAAGTTGCCCCATGGTGACCATCCATGTGATGTGCCCTTGGAAAATGGTTTGGTGCAAAAGTGCCCAGAGAAAGCAGCGTGGGAGGTGGAGGTTAAGAGGAACTTCAGCTGTAAGGAAAGGGACAACTGGGAATGGCTTTAAGCTGATAAGAAGGACAGGTTTATGTGGGGTATTTGGAAGAAATTCTTCGCCTGGGAGAGGAGTTGAGGCCACTGGCAAACAAGGCTGCCAGAGAAGCTGCGGGCCTGCCACCTGGATCCCGTGGAAAATGTCCCAGGACCTACGTTGGCATGCACACCTCCTTGAATGATCACCAGATGGCAGGGGGGGTGGGGGGAGGAACAGGGCTGTCTGTAGCATCCTTTACAAGGAAAAGCACTCTGGGAAGGCTGGATGTTTCCTGTGGCTAAGTTTAGGATCGCTTGCTGCTGGCAGGGCAGCAACTTCATCCCCGTTTCCCTCCCTCGCTTGCAGAATTCCCACTCCTGCCAGAGGACGGACAATGTTGCCATCTCCTGGTGGCAATGATGGACGAGCTGAGTGGCCCGAGGCAGGACAGGGGCTCCTGGAACCTCCCTGCAAACCCTTCTGGCTGGCCTTCCCTTGCATGGACTTTATCAAGATAAAAGTTTCTCACCCCCAGCCAGTGTGGATGGGTCAGTTTTGCACAATCTCTGCTGTTTGTTTTTGGTGCCTGGAACTACGTGAAAGTAGATTTTAGCTCAATCATGTATTGCTTTTAGTACAAAATCGAGAGAGTGTTAATGATGCTCATTTAATATAAGTAAATAATGCCAATTTTGTGAACTGCAGGCCACATCGGCCATGGACTAATTTTTCTTTGTTGCCCAACTCACGGGAATATTTTGAGCAGGTATGTCACCTCAGAAATCTGAGCAAAAAGCCATGAGGATAAGTGAGAATCTTCAATAATATCCAAAAATCTCATCATATTTTTCTCTCTGGAACCTCCCTGCAAACCCTTCGTGGCTTTCCTTCCCTTGTCTTGCCTGGACTGGTCAATCAAGACAAAAGTTCTCTCACGCCCAGCCATTTCATTTGGCTTTGAAAACTCATTGTGATATAAACATTAAAGTTTTCTAAAATTTGCTGATTTTTTTGGGAAGGCTATTCTTGTCCATGAATTATACTTATTAAGTGATTTAACTGTTATACCTTATTATAACTGTTTTATTTTTGCTCATACGATGTTAAGAGGTCAAGTTTAAAAAACCTATATTTTTAAATCAGCTTTACAAGAAGTTTTTTTAAACTAAGTGAACAAGTGAAAGTATGAGGGGTTCGTGACCGTGAGGTCGATGATGGTATAGGTCTTCCAATTTTAATTTAAAAGAAATATAACGTGAGTGTCGGGGTCTTTGATCTGATTGCATTATAGTAGCTATTCTTTTGGTGTGGATGGTCATTTTGCACATCTCTTGCTGTTTGTTCATATAGAGAGTGGGGCCTGGAACTACTGTGAAAATAATGTTAGATATTAGCTCAAATCCACTTGTGTATTGCTTTTAGTACAAATATTCATGAATAAATGTTTATTTGTGGAGCACATTTAATATAGCAAAACATGCAATCTGTGACTAAAGGCGATGCCACTCGGAAACAGATGTGTCACCTGCAGAAATTCTGAGAAAAGCCAATGGAGTAGTGAAATCATAAATCTATATCCTAAAACTCTCAATCATATCCTTTAATTCTCGATCTGGTACCTCACCAACTGCAAACCACTTCTGGCATTCCACACTTCCTTGCTGGAGCTTTATCAAAGAAGATATATATGTATCTATCTCACCGCGTTCAGACATGTGGTAGGTCAAGTTTGCACATCTTTGCTGGTTTGTATATGGTGCTAGAGAAGAACTACTTGAAATGTAGATATTAGCTCAATAATGTATTGCTTTTAGAACAAAAATGAAAATGTTTTATTATGCCATTAATATGAAACATGCAAATCTTGACTGTGGCATGCAATGGACTAAATTTTTCTTTGATTTGCCAAACTCAGGGAATGTTTTTGAGCCCGGTATGTCACCTCACGAATCTAGCAAAAGCCATGGAGTAGTGAAAATCTTAATCCAATGCCAAAACTCATCCTTTACTTTCTCTCCTGGAACGTGTCTGCAAACTATTCTTTAGTAAAGTTTTAATATAACAGTAATATAATATAACAGTAATATAATATAACAGTAATATAATATGATATGATATGATATGATATGATATAACAGTAATATAATATAACAGTAATATAATATAACAGTAATATGATATGATATGATATGATATGATATATAATATAATATAATATAATATAATATAATATAATATAATATAATAATTAGCCCTGCAGGAACACGGAGTCAGATTCTCAATTCCTCCTTCATCCTGGGGACCCCTGCAAATACCACACGTCACCTCACAATCTGGGCAAAAGCCATGAAGTAAAATCCTAATATTATCCAAAATCTCATCTTTTTCTGGGCATCMGCCTGGCTGGGCTGTGGGGTGACCTGAGCAGAGTTTCCACCTGTCAGAGTCTCCTGTCACCACCCAGGGGTGACTTCATGGTCCATCTCAGATGGGAAACAGCAGGAATCCCCAGAAGCCAGGTGGGATGCTGGAGGACAGGGGTGTCTCACCTGCAGCTGCAGCTCCATGCTCCATTCCAGAGAAATAGTTGCCTCCTCGAGCCAGATCTCATAAGATCTGGAGATCTCTTGGAGATCTATTTCTCACCCAAGATAGCTCAGCTACCTTAGAAGGCATAAAATCAGCAGGATGGCTTCTGTGGCAGTGTTGGAAACAAAAAGGTTTAATAAAAGGCAAAATAACAAACAGAGAAAACCGAGCCAGGTGCAGGAGGTTCTTGCTCCTGGTAAAACACCTCACAAAAGTGATTGGCTTCTTTGTTCTCTTCTTTTTCTAGTAAATTTCTCTTTTTGGCTCCTGTCCAATTGGCTATCCTTAAGTTTGAGGTGAAGTCCCCCAGGTCCTATGAGGTGTCACCAAATTGAGRAGAGAAACTTCTGGGTTTATTTCCTTTTTGAGGGGACAAAGGATAGTTTTGTCTCTCCATCAACAATTCCTACACATTCCCCCCATCCCAAATTATCCCCCCAGTCCTGGAAGGGGCGTTGTTTTCTGTAGGATATCCCTCGGGGATGGCAAGGAACTGCTGAGAGTGTGGCTTAGCCCAGGAGCCACAGCTGTACCTCTCACCTCCCACCTTGGAAGCACCCAAAACCAACCATCCAKCAATCTCCAGCTCACTTCCAGCAGGGACCCCCACAGCAGCACCCTCCTGCTGCCGTGCCTGTGGCACTGGAGCCCAAAGCAGGTTGGAGGGATGYGGCAGTCACATTTTCTGGGAAAATCCCTTCGCCAGGATTTCTTCTCCTGGGAAGCTGAGAAGCCTCAGAGAAAAATGAAAACAATAATTATCTGATTTGCTTCTCCTGTGTTTTGCTGCTTTGGAATGTTGTTGGAGAGTGCTTACCAACAGGAGATTGTTTCATTGGTTTCAAGTTAATTGTTTTGACTTATTGACCAATCAGGGCCAGGCTGTGTCGGACTCTGAAGAGAGTCACGAGTTTTCATTATTGTCTTTTTAGCATTGTGCAAGTATCCTTTCTGTATTCTTTAGTATAGTATTCCTTTATATAGAATAGTATAATAAAATAATAAATTAGCCTTCTGAGAACATGGAKTCAGATKCATCATTCCTTCCTTCRTCTAGGAACCCTGCAAATACACCACCACAGCTTCTCCACAGCTCCCCAGGATTTTTCTGGGAAAGTCTGTGCCTGCTCTCTGCTGCCACAATGGTGCTTTCACCCAATTGGCCCGCCTGGAGGAGAACCACCAAACACGCGATGTGTCACTGTTGTATTTTCTCCGAAAAATCCTGACAGGATTCTCTTCTCCTGGGAAGCTGAGAAGCCTCAAAAGAAAAACCGAAACAATACATCCCTCATCTGCTTCCTCTCCTGTTTTTTGCTGCTTTGGAATGTGTTTGGAGATGTCTTACCACAGAGGGAATGTTTTCATTTGTTTAAGTGAATTGTTTTGACTTCATTGACCCATCAGGGCCAGGCTGTGTCGCACTCTGGAGAGAGTCACGAGTTTTCATTATTGTCTTTTTAGCATTGTGCCAGTATGCCTTTCTGTATTCTTTAGTATAGTATTCTTTAATATAAGAATATATAATAAAATAATAAATTAGCCTTCTGAAAGAACATGGAGTCAGATTCGTCATTCCTTCCTTAGTTGTCTGGAATCCTGCAAATACACCACCACAGCTTCTCCACAGCTCCCCACGGATTTTTCTGGGAAAGTCTGTGCCTCGCTCTCTGCTGCCACAATGGTGCTGTCACCACATGCCTGCCTGGAGGAGAACCACCAACAGCGTGTGTCACTGTTGTATTTTCTGAAAAATCCCTCACCGCAGGAGTCTTTCTCCTGGAAGTTGAGAAGCCTCAGAGAAATTGAAAACAATATTATCTCCATTTTCTTCTCCGTGTTTTTGCTGCTTTGGAATGTGTTGGAGGTTGTTTACCAACAGGTAAACCAATGTTCATGGTTTCATTGGGAATTGTTTTGACTCAATGGCTAGCTGGGGCCAGCTGTCCAGACACGACCTAGAAGGCAGCCACCAAATTCATCGACTATCAACTCTTGCAGCCTTTCTGCTCCCTGTATCCTTTCTGCATTCTTTAATAGTCTAGTGATAGTATAACTTTAACATTATAAATATAGATCCATAAATACAAATAATAACACTTAGCCTTCATGAGCAATCACGGAGGCCAAATGCATCATTCCTTCCTTCATCTGGGAACCCCACAAATACAAGAGAGGGATCTCACAGGGATCCCCAATCCCTGCAGGGGCCAAACACAGCAGGAATGGTGAGTGATGAACAGCAGAGTAGCAAGCAGATTGTTTCCTTTTTTTTTGTTGTTTTTATTTTTTTTATTATTAGACTAGGAAATATAATTTATTGCATAAAAATTAATTTGTTACAATAGGAATGCTAAACTTTATTTACAGTTCTTTAGTTTACAGAATAAACAGACGAGGGTTTAGAGGACGCCACCGGGCCCATCCCCTGGACATATAAATATGGAAACACATTTTGGGGCAAGAGATGGACACTGCCAGACCACGGGGCTGCCTTGGCCAGAATGCCTGGCTGGAGAAACCCCTGGGAGGTGTGGAGGGGCTGGCACCCACGGGAGATGGAGGCCAACCCTGCATCCCCCCTGCCCTGCTCCTGCTGCAGGTTCCCTGGTCAGAGAAACGGGGAGAAGCTCCCCAAAGATGCACTTCAGCCAAGCCAGGTGGCTGCTGCCTGCCCAAAGAAGGGGGACAGAGATGGAGGGGGATGCAGACAGGCACCCGTGGGCAGGATGGACAGACAGACAGACACACATCYCAGCACAGTGATCCACAGAGCAGAGAATGGGAGCGAGAGAGATTCCCAGGTGACCTGAAAGAGCTTCTCATCCCTCAGAGCTGAGAAAGGAGTCCTCAAGACCACGGGCAGCTGGATTGATCCATTGAGTGGTTATTGCTCTCCAAATTTGCTTTTTCTTCCTTAGCTCAGAGGGTCTCAGAATTGATCAAATGCAACCCAAAGGATGGATAAATCCCTTCCCACGTGACACAGGAGCTCTCCCAGCAGCRGTTTTCCCATCCAGCACAAGGGGAAAAGATCCCTCCTCTCCCACWGCCTTGAAAACCCAGCAAGAAGTGAACCCCAGGGACCCCGAGACACAGCAGGCAGCAGCTCAATGCTTTCCAGCAGGGCCTCAGGAGCTGCCCACAGGAATGCTGTCATGTCCCAGCAATACTGAAAGCTCCTCCCAAGCTGCCCTGTGTGCAGGTGATGCTCTCCAGGCTCCCTGGGTGCGCTCCTGTGCCCAGCACTTTGTGGGATGGCAGAGGCACGCCAGGGCTCTGCAGCCCAGAGCAGGACATGCTCCTCATACTTCCACTGATGGAGAATCCACAGCCTGGCCGTGTGACCTAGTCTAATCCTGAGCTTACCACCCCCTTCCTATTTTATTTTATTTTATTTTTTAAACAGACAAATTTCTAAGATACAGCACTCAGTGAGTAACTATTCCTACCTGCAGGCAACCTAAATTTTTTTACCTTCATCAAGACACTGTATCTGTGTGAGGAACCTCGTTCCTGCCTACCACTGGAWTACTTCCCACTCACCCCACAGCTTCCCCATTGTTGTAAGAAACCTATTCCAGGGAAAAACAGGAGCTGCAGTGAGGGATGGAAACCTGAGCCCTGCTCACGATGCTGTCCCTCATGTCAAAATGCTCAGCCTGGTTGGCAGCTTGGGAATAAATACCAGAGCATCCCTCCCTGAATCCGTGCTGAAATACTGCATCAAAWTCCAGGCAGGAGCGCAGGGACCTGAAGTGGATTTGAAGTGGCCACATCCCAGCCTGTCAGCCCCTGCTCCCCCCTGACCCCTGCACACCCCCTCATCACCTCCGAGCCCCAAGCCCAGGTCTGGGGTGCTCACTGCAAAATCCTGCTGGGTTTACAACATGCCCCCCYTTAGCCTCGAGTCCGGAGGTTGGTGCAGGACTGAAATCTTTGGTTTGTACTGAACTTGTGTAAATGAAGGCGTAGCCATCCTAAAAAGCTCCCCCAAACCATGCCAGGGAAGAATTCATTAAAAATACCCAGATCTGGATGCACTCTCCCCACCCTGAACCCTAAATGCAGGGCAGCATCCCTCATCCCTCCTTGCAGGTGGAGCTGTCATTCCCACTGCCAGGGAAAAGGGAGTTTGCAAGGACAAAAGCCTTGGGAAGGGTCTGAGCTGGCCCTGAAGCAGAGGGGTGGAGAGGCACTTCAACCTCTGGACTCCCTGGGGGTCCCCAGGACATGTAAACATGTTTTCCTCAACTTGGATCACACCCTTTTCCCTACAAAAGTGTGTCCATTGAAATCTCTCTCTCTGCCACCCCGACCACAGCGGCGCTCTTGCTCTTACACACCAAAAAAAAAAAAGAGATTTATAAATCTGTCTTTTTTTCTTTTTTTTTTTTTCTTTTTTTTAAAAAGGACACATCCAAAGATCTGGATAATAAATTATTTGCGTTTCCTAGGAAACTTTTTTTTTTTTCCTTTTTTTTTCTTTCCTATTTGCCTCGTTAAGCTGCCTGAAGCCTTTGACAGAAGTTAAGCCTGGGTTGTATTCATCTCTTCCACGCAGAAATGCCATTAAAGGAGGAGGAAGGGAAACCCAAAAAGAAGAAGGAAAAGGAAAGCCCCCATCCCGACTCGAGAAGCCCTAATTCCTCCCCGTGCCACGAGGAGGAGGAGGAGGAGGAGGAATGCTGTGTAACACTTGGATTGCTTGTAAACGCTGAGGATGGGTCTCTAAGGCTGACAGTGGTGCGGGAGAAGCGCCCTCCCTGCTCAGGACGGATGTGCCTCCCCCTGCCACGGGGGGAGGACCCTTCCTCACCCCCTGCTTCGTCCTCCTGGCCCCCCAGGCGTGGGGAGCACCATCAGCAGTCCCCCTCTGTGGCCATGACCACCAGCATCTCGCTCTTGCCCATCTCCTCTAAGGCACTGGCCAGGGTGTTGAGGTCGCCGTCGTCCTGGTGCTCGGCTTCCCACAAGTCCAGGAGCACCCCGGTGGGGCTGGCTTTGGTGGCAAAGTAGTTCAGATACCTGAAAGGGAGAAGCAGGAGAGGGTTGTGCTGTGGTGCCCAGCTGGAGATGGCAGGAGGGAGGATGCTGAGCTGTCACAGACGTGTTTTATGAAAAATCCTTTCCTTAGGGTTTTTCCTCCTGAGAAGCTGAGAGGCCTCAGGAACAAAATGTAAACATTGATTATCTGCTGCTGTGGGATGCAACAGGTGCAGCTGTGATTGGTCTCATATAGCTCTAATTAATGACCAATCACAGTCCAGCTGTCTCAGACTCTCTGTCTGAGACACAAGCTTTTGTTATACATTCCATTCTTTACCTTTCTGTTCAAGCCTTCTGATGAAATCCTTTCTTCAATTCTTTTAGTATAATTTGATATAATATATATCATAATATATATATTATGATAATATATTATATAATATATTATCATATATATATTATATAATATATATAATAAAATAATAAATCAAGCCTTCCAAGACATAGAGTCAGATCCTCGTCTCTTCCCTTGTCACTACAGAACACGAAACAACACGAGTGCACACACTGTTGTTCTCAAGGTGAAGAAAAGGGAAGTTTATTTTCTGACTTTACATTTATAGTTTTCCAAAAGTGACAGTGGAYTGGAGGGTGACAGTGCCACCTCTCCAATGACACTGGTCAAACCAASAGTCTATCAACTTTCTCCTCTTCTATAAAGGAATGCAAAATAATGAGTTATTTACAGAAAGTGTGTGAGAAAGTTTGTTACAGGAATGTCAACATCAGAAGGCTTAGAAAATCTTAAAAAACCAGGGTGACATTCCCTCTTCCTGAGACCCCTGTGAACACCACCACAATGGACCTGTTTGGAACACGAACTTGGATGGGAATGCTGTAACACAAATGCCAAAGCCCTCCAGAGGATGTCTGCAGTTTTTAGACAGAGCTGGCATTCATGCAAAAGCAATGTAAGCTTTGCTTTGCTGAAATGACCCTTCCTCCCTTTGGTTCTGGGGTGAAACCAGGTGGGAATGGCACAGCCATTGTCCCAGATAAATAAAGGCGTTTATAGTGACAGGGGACACAGGACTGTGGCACAGATGGATGCCAGAATTKTTTGGGTTGGAAGGGACCTTCAAGATCATCTAGTTCCAACCCCCCTGCTGTGGGCAGGGACTCCATCCATTATCCCAAGGTGCTCCAAGCCCTGTCCAACCTGGATTTGAACACTTCCAGGGATGGGGCAGCCACAGCTTCTCTGGGCACYMTGTGCCAGGGCCTCACCACCCCCAGGGGAAGAATTTCTTCCCAATATCTCATCTAAACCTCTCCTCTTTTAAAATTTAAAATCATATTCAAGGATAGAGATGGATACAACTATGCAGAGCTATGTCCCCATTTATAGATGGACCCATACAGCTGGACACAACCCCACTGGATGTCTAGAGCTGGCAGGGAGCACTGAGTGAAGCCTCCCAGCTGGGGACACAGGAAGGGAAAGCAAAGCCTGGGGAYACCCACCGGTCCATGGAAAGCTTCTGGGCGAGAAGTCTCCAGTCGTTGCCCCTGGAGTTGGGAGCATCCAGGCTGTTGCAGATCTTCTGCCGGATGGAGAGGGGGATTTTGAAGGCGTAGGGTCCCACCTGGGTGCTGGAGGTGGTGGTGGAGGTGGTGGTGGCACCGCTGTGGTGGGAGCGGAGGGTGTCGGASGAGCTGCCGTGCTGCAAGAGGAAGGACAGGGTGAGACGCTGCTGAAACGTCCCAGCGTGTCCCCAGCTGTCCCCCCGGCTCCCCTCTGCTCACCTCTCCCAGCGTGACRTGGAGCTGGAAGATCTGCCCCTCCCCTTCCACCTGCCGGACGCAGATCTTGCAGGTGAGCTCGGTGGAGGCCTGGCTGTACCTCTCCAGGGTGAAGGTGCAGTGCAGGGCTCGCTGGCTGCCACTCCAGATGTGGTAGAAAGGGATTTCCTGTGGGCCACCAAAGCATGGGCTCAGCCAAGGCTCCAGCRGCTCCCACCTCCTCCAGCCACCCCGTGAGGGATGAGGTGGGACAGCAGGACCTTGTTGGAATCCATAAAATCAGAGGGGTTTGGGAAAGGCAGGCCTCAGAGACAGCAGAACTGTGATTGGAGCTAAGCAGCAGCCATGAGACAGGTCAGCAGAAAAATTATGTAAAAAGTAGAAAAGCAAGGACAAATAGAACAATGGTCTGTGTATTAATGCTTGTCTAGAATAAATCCCTAAGCTGCAGAAAAGTTTATCTAGTGAGATATTAGAAAATTCTAAGCTTAATAATGGAGCTCTGTGCATTGTGTTTTAAGGCTTACAAGCAGGTATTGTATTCAAAATAAGCAAGCATTGTTTAACCAAAGATACGTGTGCTTGTAGTGGTTGGATAGAACTACTGTCAATRTGCTTTTGCTTTGTGTGATTGGTCAAAAAACTTTTAAAGTGAGTTGTAACATTAAGTTCTTGGTCTGCTGCCGGGAATGTGAGCTGCTGGCATCTTCCCATTGTCATAACCATGGGATGAGACTGATGCTGGAAAATAAAACAGCTCAAGGCACATTCCACAGCAGTCCCATCCCGTTTGTGATTTATACACGTCCAGTCACAGACCTCACAGAGAGCATCCCACCAAAAAGAGCAGAAAACCAGTCCCCTTTTTCCTCTATCCCTTTGGGAGACAACTCAGCCCCCCAGCCCTGTGGTGCCTGGCTGGAGATGGAGCTCCCAGTCTGGAAGGGCAGCTGCCCCCAGGTCAGCCCCTCACCTGGTACTTGGCCAGCAGTTTGCTCCTCCAGAGCGCGTGCGGGATGTCGTGGATGGAGAGGCGCAGGTTGTGGTAGCTGTCCTTGAAGGGCAGGGGCTTGGGCTCCTCCAACAGGTACCCTCCCAGGGTCCTCTCCAGCTCCAGCACCTCCTGTGGGCAGCAGGACAGGCAGGCTGAGAGCCAGGAGAAGGGCAGGGGCTGCTCCTCTGCCCAGCTCCTCTGCCCAGCCCAAAGCCAGGATGGAGGGGGGACAGGAGTTGCCAAGAAGAGCCAGCATGGAGAACAGCTTTTGCCACCCCAACAAAACTTGCCAGCTCATCTCATACACCAACCTCACCTAAAACTTGAATTTCCTAATGAGAGCATCCATAAATGTCTCCTTGGACAACACAAAGCTCCAGCACAAGGTTCAGGCACTCCTGACCTGACTCCTGCCACTCTRTCTGCTTTTAACACCATCCCTTCAAAACACCAGCAGCTTTTAGGAAAAAAAGACCAAGACAGGAGCCAGAGCCCTGCCTATATCCCCACCTAGAGGCACCACATCGATCCCAACAGGATGCACAGGACAAGTCACAGGGAACCAAAGAGCCACAGCMCTGGTGGGTCCAGGCAGCCAAAGCATCCAAACTCCAGCTTCCCGTGATGCACTCAATGTTATCTATGCCACAAAACCTGTCGCAGACATCTTTTATGAAAAATCCTTTCCTTAGGATTTTTCCTCCTGAGAAGCTGAGAGGCCTCAAGAACAAAATGTAAACAATATTATCTGCTGCTGTGGAATGCAACAGGTGCATCTGTGATTGGCCCATGTGGTTGTTTCTAATTAATGGCCAATCACAGGCAGCTGGCTCAGACTCTCTGTCTGAGACACAAGTTTTTGTTATCATTCTTTCTTTTTCTATTCTTAGCCAGCCTTCTGATGAAATCCTTTCTTCTATTCTTTTAGTATAGTTTTAATATAATATATATCATGAAATAATAAATCAAGCCTTCTGAAATATAGAGTCAGATCCTCGTCTCTTCCCTCATCCTCAGACCCCTGTGAACACAGTCACAAAAACTCTTCCAGGGCAGGGAGAGACATGGATCCCTGCAGGATCTATAAAAAACCTGCCCATCAGCAGCCAAAGCTCTCRTGTAATGCCTGCAGGAGGGGTCCCAGCAGAGGAGCTACACAACACCCTCCCTGTTTCCTTGGCAGAGGACAAGGAAGGACAGGCAAAGCAGTAAACACCTCATTATTTCACTGTGGTCACTTTGCAGGCAGTTGCATCAGGTTGGCTGCTCCCCAGGGCCAGGCCACCCTGAGAGGCACCAGGCAGCATCCTGCTGCCAGCACAAACAGCTTTGGGAAGGGGATATTTACCTTCAGAGCATCTGGCGTGTCCTCCAAGCAGTAGACCTTGAGGCTGTACTCCAGGGAGGTGCAGACAGTGGGGGCAAAGATGGCCAGCTGGAGCCTCTTGATGGCTGACCTGGAGTAGGACTCCCCCACAAACACATAGGTGCCAAGCTGGTCTAGCAAAATGTGGCAGGACTTGGCTTCCAGCTGGCAGTAGCAGGGAGTGTTGAGGGTCTCCTCATCCAGGGTCACAACTTCCTACAGAGATGTCRCAGACAACTTTTATGAAAAATCTTTTTCTTAAGATTTTTCCTCCTGAGAAGCTGAGAGGCCTCAGGAACAAAATGTAAACAATGGTTWKCTGCTGCTGTGGAATGCAACAGGTGCATCTGTTATTAGCMCATGTTAGATAKTTRTAATTAATGGCCAATAACAACCCAGCTGGCTCGGGCTCTCTGTCTGAGCCACAAGCCCTTGTTATCATTCYTTCCTATTCTWTTCTTAGCYAGCCTTCTGAYRAAATCCTTTCTTTATTCTTTTWGTATAGTTTTAATGTAATATATATCATAAAATAATAAATCAAGCCYTCTGAAACATGGAGTCAGATCCTCGTCTCYTCCCTCAYCCAAGAACCCCTGTGAACYCTGTCACACASAGACACCAARACTGAGGGATGCTGAGGGATGTCAGCCCATCATCCAGGGGGCTGTGCCTGCCCCCCAGGGTCTCTGCTGGCTGCAGGGCCTGGCTTACCCCCTTACCTCCCAGTTTCCCTGGTGGGACTGTGTTTTCAGCTGGTAGATCCAGTCCGAGGAGGCGACGTCGGCGCAGTGGGGAATGGTCAGGACCACGGGGCRGCACAGGAGCAGGCCCGTGGGCCCACAGGTCACTGCAGGGCTCAGCACGGTCTGTGTGCCCTCAGAGGGCAGCCTGGGGAGGGACAGGGGACACAGGTTGGACAGGGAACCCCGTGGTGGCCAGCGAGGAGGGTGGGTGGCCAGCGGGGTGACTTACAGCGCGGTCTCAGCCTTGTTGAGCACCAGGTACATCTCGTAGAACTTCCCCTGGGGGATGGCCCCGTGGGGCACCAGCAGGCTCACCCCTGGAATGGCACACACAGGGCTCAGTCACAGGGAATGAGGGAGAAACCACCCTCCACCCCAGCCAGAGAGCACAAGGAGAGCAGGGAGCCAGGGCAGCAYGGAGAGGAGCACCTTCAGATCACAGRAACATGGAATGCTTTGGSTTGRAAGGGACCTTAAGGATCACCCAGTTCCACCCCCCCTGCCTTGGGCAGGGACACCTTCCACTGTGCCAGGCTGCTCCAAGCCTTGYCCATCTTGGYCTTTSACACTTCTGGGGATCCAGGGGCAGCCACAGCTTCTCTGGGCTGTCCCATGCTTGCAAGGATGAGACAGGCCAATGCTTTTCCTTCACTAGGAAGGAAAAYCCTAATCTTTGGGTGCCTAATCTTTGAGTTTTTTGCAAGGCGCTGGCCCTTGGATCAATGGCAGGGAAAGACCAAGACAAGCCCAAGGAGGCTGTAACCTCCAGCCTGAGATGCCTGGCTTGGGAATGGCTTTCTGCCTTCCTTCCCTGAGCCATATTTGGGACAGCCAAGAGCTGTTCACACAGGGACAAGATGATGGTCCAGCAGCCACACAATCCCAGCCTGCAGCTTACCTGTGCCTGGCACGGTGAGCCTTCCCCCCAGGTAGCCAAAYGTGCCACTGGCACTGTAGCCATGCTCCCGGGGCAGGCTGAGGAGGTGCTGGGAGCCCAGGCCTTTGCTCCTCATGTTGGCAAAGTGGCCGTCCCTGGCCGTGTCCCCCGGGTAGGTGCCGGTGGCAGGGAYCCCCCCCAGCAGGTCTGTGCCATCGTGCAGCCCCGGCGAGGAGGAGGAGGCGGTGGAGGAGTTGTAGACCTTGATCTTGAGGCTGGGCAGGGGGTCCAGCAGGGGGGAGTTGGTCATGGGGATCTTGTCAGAGGAGTCCTGCAGGGCGTACATGGGGCCGCGGTACACGCCCGCGCTGGCCGTCAGGTCCGGCTGCACGGACGGGTGCAGCAGCTGAGGGTCTGTCTCTTATACACATCTAGATGTGTATAAGAGACAGGAGTGGGAGACATCCCAGAATGGTTTGGGTTGGGTGGGACCTTCTCATCTCATTCCAAACCCCTGCCATGGGGCAGGTGCAGCAGCTGAGGGTTGTCTGCAGGGGCACCAAACACAGGTGGGATGAGGACAGTGTTGAAAACAAGGGCATGGAAATGCATTGCTTGAGTGGGAGACATCCCAGAATCATTTGGGCTGGATGGCACCTTCAAAACCATCTCATTCCAAACCCCTGCCATGGGGCACCAGACCAAGCTGGTGCAGCAGCTGAGGGTTGTCTGCAGGAGCAGCAAACACACGTGAGGTATGAGGACAGCAGTGGAAACAAAGGCATGGAGAAGTACTGCTTGAGTGGGAGACATCCCAGAATGGTCTGGGTTGGATGGGACCTTCTCATCTCATTCCAAAGCCCTGCCATGGGGCAGGTGCAGCAGCTGAGGGCTGTCTGCAGGGGCAGCAAACACAGGTGGGATGAGGACAGCAGTGGAAACAAGGGCATGGAAATGTACTGCTTGAGTGGGAGACATCCCAGAATGGTTTGGGTTGGGTGGGACCTTCTCATCTCATTCCAAACCCCTGCCATGGGGCACCAGACCAAGCTGCCCTGATTCCCACCATCAACACCTCACTAGTTCCACCTCAGCCTTCAAAAATCAGTATATTCCCTCAGGAAAATGGGACTGGGAGCTCAGTGAGGATCCACCCTCTCCTGTGACTTTCTTTCTGCTGGCCCTAAGGCTGGTGAGGGCCTCCGTGGCTCTTACCATGCCGGGATGTCTTGAAGTTGACGGGGTGGAAGCCTCCGGTGAGAGCGGCCGAGGAGTCGGTGATGTCCGTGTCGAAATCCCGGCGTCTCCTGCGGTACACCACCACCCCCACGGCCATGAGGATCACCACGAAGACAAAAATGGCCACCACCAGCCCGGCGTACAGGGCCACATCGCCCGTGGCCTCCAGCACTGAGGGGGATTAAAGACACTGAGGTGAAAAAARGGGCGGCAGAAAAGCGCGTCAAGACCCGCCATCGCTCCCCAGTCCCACCACTAACCCAGGCATGGGTGGAAGGAYGTGCCCTGGGCCTGCTGGAAAGGCTGGCAAGAGGATGGAAAGTTGTTTTCTAAGAGTAGGAAGTCAAGAGTAATGCCAGAGAATGASATGGAGGTGAAACCCTCAGACCTTTGGAGGACATCTGGCCACAGCTTGTGGAAACTTCATCTGAGCACCAACGGTCCCAGAAACTTTGGGTTTGTGCAGTTCAGGTTCATGAAGCTGCACGCAACCCTCACATCCTAACAGGACAACCCACAGGAGTTTTAGAGTGGGCTTTAGTTGTTCCATCTTCCCACCCTTTCCTTGCCCAGMTGCCAGGGAATCCCTACCATGGATTCAACAGAACAAAACCACAGGAACAAACAAACAAAAAAAAAAAAAAAGAATGGCCATGAAATGAGCACTTACGGTGGCTTTTGGGCTCGTTTAGAATTCTTTTATCTGTTAGGAAAAACAAAGTCAGAAAAGAAAAAGGTGAAGGTGATGATGGGGATGAGATGAAACAGAAAGTGGGAGGTAAGCCAGCCYGGGGTGGGGGATGTGGGACATCAACATCTTTCCCTGGGGCATTCCAAAACCCAGGTAGAAGCATGGTGACAAGGACATTCCCATGCCCAGGCAGTAAAGGGGACAGTGGYGTCACACAGCAGCAGGTGGCAGCATTGGCTGCCTTCAGCATGCCCACTCACAGGTAGCAGCACCATTACCATYATTATAGATTTATTTCTCAAAAAAACACCTTCAGAACTCCCAGCAGTGAGCCAGAAGAGGTGTTTTCATGGTGTGGCTGAGAAGCCCCTCCTGTTGCCCTGCTTAGCCACAACCAGCTTTATTCCAGCAGAGACCCCAAACCTACAGGGGYGGGACAGGGGCCTCAATGCCAGCAGCACATTCAGATGCCCCAAAATCCCCAATATCCCTTCCTCCAAGTAAGAAATAACTCTGGAATGGGCGAATCTGCTTGAAAACACCTTTTTTAAGACACCACTTAAAACTCAGGCGGCAGCAGTTGCTCCATCAGCTTGGAGGCACAGCCAACAAAGTGTGGCCAAAAGCCAGAGCGCCACAGCCAGAGCGGCATCTCTGTGGCACGTCCCCATGCCCGTGGGCACCCTCCTGGGTACTCACTGTGCAGGCAGAGGCCATCAGTGCAGTTCTTGGAGTCCAGCAGCACGCCGCTGCAGTCCTTGCCGCCGTTGCGRGGCGCGGGGGCCGCGCACTCGCGGCTGCGCCAGTGGGTGCACTCGGTGCTGCACGCAGACCACTTGCTCCACTCTGTCCATGCACCATCCACTGCAGGCATGGACACAGCAGGGTCAGCAAAACCTTCCCACTTTGGAGAGCATTATCCCAGCGCTCCTAAAGAGCAGCTTGTTCCAATCCCCTGCCACTGGCAGGGACACCTTCCACTATCTCAGGGTGCTCCAAGCCCTGTTCAGCCACTGACCACTTGCTCCACTCCAACCACGCACCATCCACTGTGGGCACACAGCAGGGTCAGTAAAACCTTCCCACTTGGCAAGTGTTATCCCAGTGCTCCTAAAGAGCAGCTTGTTCCAACCCCTTGCCATGGGCAGGGACACCTTCCACTATCCCAGGGTGCTCCAAGAGCCGTTCAACCACTGACCACTGGCTCCACTCTGTCCACATGCCATCCACTGCAGGGTCAGCAAAACCTTCCCACTTTGGGGAATGTTATCCCAGTGTTCCTAAAGAGCAGCTTGTTCCAACCCATGGGCAGTGGCACTTTCCACTRTCCCAGGGTGCCCCAAGCCCCRTYCAACCTGGCCTTGGGCACTGCCAGGGATCCAAGGGCAGCCACAGCTGCTCTGGGCAGGCCGTGCCAGGGCCTCTCCACCCTCCCAGGGAAGAATTTCTTCCCARAATCCCATCTAATCCTGCCCTGTGAAGCCATTCTGAATCCTGTCTGTGTGAAGCCATTCTCTGTTCTGCTGCCACTCCAGACCCTTGTAAATAATCTCTCTCCATGTTYCTTGTAGGCTCCCTTGAGGTACTGCAAGGCTGCAATTAGTTCACCTCAGAGCCTTCTYKGSTCCAGGCTGAASAATCCCAACAATCCCAACCACAGCCTGGGGTACAGGCAGCGTGGGCCTGGCAGTTTCTGAGCCCTGCTCACCTGGGCAGAGGGTGGTGCAGGTGATTTTCTGGAAGGGCTGCCCGTCGCAGAAGGAGCCGCCGTTGAGGGGCGCGGGGTTGGTGCAGGTCCGCGTGCGCTTCTGCCAGCCCCGGCCACAGCGGTTGTTGCACGGAGACCACTCGGACCAGGTGGACCAGCCACCATTCACTGCAGAGGAGAGAGGCAGAGTCAGCTCTGCAGCCCAATCCATCAGCTAAGCCTCAGGCTGGAGCTAAGCCTTGAGTTCTCACACCTTCTGTGACCCCCTGTTACAGCTCAGCCTCATAAACAGCAAACCACAAAACTCCCTCTTGTGTCACCACCCCGTGCCCAAGATGCTCAAGACTGCTTTGGTCCTTTTTCMACTTGGCAAATATTTTTTGCATCTGGCCCTGAGGAGATCTTTGATTTCATAGCAAAGTTCAGCCAAATACAGCTTTCCAGCTGCTTTGAGAGTCAGAGCAATCCATCTGGATCCAACCTCCATCCACCCTCCTACCTGTCRCAGCCAACTTTTATGAAAAATCCTTTCCTTAGGATTTTTCCTCCTGAGAAGCTGAGAGGCCTCAAGAACAAAATGTAAACATTTATTATCTACTGCTGTGGAATGCAACAGGTGGATCTTTGATTGGCCCATGTTAGAAGTTTGTAATTAATGGCCAATCACAGTGAGCTGGCTCAGACAGAGAGCTGAGCCACAAACCTTTGTTATCRTTCTTTGCTATTCTATTCTTAGCTAGCCTTCTGATGAAATCCTTKCTTCTATTCTTTTAGTATAGTTTTAATGTAATATATATCATAAAATAATAAATCAAGCCTTCTGAAACATGGAGTCAGATCCTCATCTCTCCCCTCATCCTAAGACCCCTGTGAACACTGTCACACCCTACCAGTTGAGAATGCTGGGAAACACCTCCACCCCTCCACCTCAAACTCTCCTCACTGCCTGTGGAAGCCATCAGAGGCTCTGTTCTGCAGATTATTGGTTATCACCTGGCACTAATTGACTCCTACCACTCCCAGCAGTGCCCATAATCCCCCTTGGCTTGGGGACACAGGCAGCACCACAGGTCCCCTTGCGGTACCGTAGACGATGACAGCGGCCGTGGTGCTCGGCGCTTGCCACGATGTTCTTGGCCATGCAGGTGTAGTTGGCAGTGTCCAGCAGCCGGGCCTGCTTGATGATCAGGTTGTGATCGATGGTGATCAGGAAATTGGTGTCCTGGCTCGGATCAATGACGTCCTCGTTCCTCAGCCACTCCACCTGGCGCAAAAGGAAGGGATGGGGATTAAGCCATCGCCAAGACCAAAGATGTCCTCAGCAACTTTTGTCCTGGACAACTTTGCCTCTGACTGAAATTATTTCTCCTGAAAACTGGACCAAACCAGGCCTGACTGGGGCATGTTACTGTGTTTTGGCCAAGGATGAGACACTGTGGCTCCCTCCAACAACAGCTCCCTGCAGGCAAGGAAAGCTCCAACTACCATGGTAGGAAAACCCATCCAAACTGATCTTCCCAGCTCTCAGCTCCCACTGGTGACTGCTCCCATCCAGACAAGCCCTGGGCGCCTCCTTGTCAGATCTTCCCTCTGAGGCACCTCAGGAAGCGTGGGAGAGGGTGCTGCCCAAAATAAACCATTCTGCTGAGATGAGAGCTGACAGGAGATCATGTGGGATGGGATGGGGTGGGGATGGGATGTGGGATGGGATTGGGATGGGATGGGTGGGATGGGGTGGGGTGGGTGGGATGGGATACCCCACCTTCAGGAGCCACTCACCTCAGCCTGTGGGACCCCCTCAGGTGGGCGGCACTGCAGCAGCACCTCGTGCTCCAGCGGCACCTCCTTGCCCAGAGGCTCCTGATCAAAGTTCTTCCGTAGGTCTGGGAGGGGAAGGAGAAGCCAGGGGTTAGCAGCCTGCAGAAGGAACAGGGCAGCCTCCAAAACTTTGGTGAGCACCTCAGCATCAAGCACCCTCAGGTCAGGAAGTCCCTCTGCATAGACAGCCAAGGCAAAATGTGCCCTGGGAGAAGGAGCTGAAGGACCGTGTTTTCCAGGATGGATTTGGGGCAGCACATGGTGGATGATACATTTCATCCTTCATGTGCATGCAAGCTTATACCCCAACCTGTGTTTTCCTTTTGGGGCTACGCTCAGCTTATCCACTGTTTCTTCATCCCTCCCAGCAGAGCCYGTTGGGATGTGGGGGACACAGCAGTGTCCTGCTCCAGAGCCTGGAAGGAGCAGGAGCATCACTAGATGGTGCTGCAATCCTCTGCTACAGCTCCCAGACCTCTCTCTCCATGTGTGAACMCTCTGCTCCAAAAAACACCACGGAAGTGCTCAAGGCCAGGCTCGAGGGGGTTTGGAGCAAGYTGGTCTAGAGGAGGGTGTCACTCCCCATGTCAAGGGGTTGGAATGAGGTCAGTTTTAAGCTCCCTTCCAACCCTAACCTGTGATTCTACAGTTCTCTGAGTCTGTGGTTTTCCCAGCATAACCCTTCGGCAGCACAGCGGATCTGTTTTGGGTAACATGTTGGATTATTACCCCTTTAACAGCCAAAATATTTGGGACTGGGCAAACCTGGCTGTCCCCCTGTAGCTCTGCCATCTCATCTGCTAATTGAGCAAATTCAGGYGTGCCCAGCCTGACTAACTGGCCTTTGATCAGGCTGACACCCCCAGGAGCAGCTCAGGGCAGTGACATGTGACAGCAGGGACTGGGAGGACACGGAGTCGCTGAGCGTGCAAGGTGCCATCCGGTGGGTTATTAAGGATAATAAACGTTGGGTTATTAAGGATAATAAAACCCTGGGAAGCGCTGAGCACGCTGCTGGGCACTGCAGCTTTAACCCTGCTAGTGCCACCACCCTGGCCAGTGGGCATGGTGACTCTCAGAAACAAAGCTACAGCTGGGGTGGGGAGAGAAAACCAGGGTCATCCAGCAGGGCTGGGTCATCCCAAACTCATCAGAAAGTGGAAAAGGTCACTTGGACCTGGCAAATGTGCCAGCTAGTGCCACCGCCCCGCAGCTGGGGATGGTGACTGAGAAACAAAGCTACAGCTGGGTGGGGAGAGAAAACCAGGGTCATCCTAAACTCATCAGAAAGTGGAGAAGGTCACTTGGACCTGGCAAATGTGCCAGCTAGTGCCACCACCCTGCAGGTGGGGATGGTGATTCTCACAAACAAAGCCACAGCTGAGTGGGGACAGAAAACCAGGGTCATCCAGCAAGGATGGGTCATCCCAAACTGATCAGGAAGTGAAGAAGGACATTTGGAGATGGGAGTGATGCCTTGTGAAGGCTGACCTAGAATAGAGGGCAGACAGAGTYAAAGAATAAAGCAGGGATTTATTAAAAGGCCTCCATGGACCCACCTGGGGCAGCACAAGAGCYCAGCCAGGGCTGCACCCAAGATGAACCAAAATGGCCACAAAATGCACGGGGGTCACTTTCATCAGTTCTGCTCCATTTGCATCTTGGAGWTAATTGTCCAATTACATCTTTAGCCCATGCAGTCCCATCCTKCTTGTTTTTCTCTTTCCAGCCCACGGTGTTTGTGCTTTTGGGCCTGAGATTTGGATCATTTGTCCTTGGTGCCCAGCTGGAGCRGGAATTGTTTTGTCTCCCTGCTCTGTGCAGAGAGCTCACCATCCCCTCATMAGCAGCCCAGAATGACCCACTGAAGCAGCCCAGGACGTGAGGAACACCGAAGCCCAGCCCTGAGGCCCGGCGCAGCACTTACAGGCGATGCGGACGTAGGCCCGGCGGCTCTTGGTGGTGCCGGCCGAGCTCCAGGCCACGCACTGGCACCAGTAATCCTCCAGGCCAAAGAGCTCCTCCACCTGCTGCCGGGACACCTCGATCTGCACCTCCCGCACCAGCAGCCCTGCAGGGGGACAGAGACATGGCATCCAGCAGCGGGGAAACTGAGGCAGCACCCCACAGTAATCTCTCCATCCCTAAAGATAAGTGTCGCTTGTAGTTGTTCTAATAAATCTCTTCCCAAGAGAGCCGTTGGAGGATTGGGCAGATAAAAAAAAAATTGCAAGTGCCCCATTGTTTCCCAAAGGGGTTTACAAAAATAAGCCTTTTCAGATTGGCCAGTGGCTCCTTGTACCATAATATAATCCTTTCCTCTCAGGAGTTTGCCGTTTATTGCAGCCCTGAGATACGTGAAAAGTCTCTGTTTTGGCCCGCACGTTYGAAGAATGAGTTTGAGTTCTTCAGTTTTCAGTCTCAGAGTTGTTTATTGTATCTTATCTATAAAAATTTTCCTCCTGTCCAGCCGAGGCCCGCTCAGCAGGACAGACAGTGGCACTCTGACTGGCCCCCGGGGTGGTGTTATCTCTTTATACTACAAACTATGTATAACATGTTTACAATTACTTTCCAATACCTATCACCTATGTTAGACAGTGAACTTCTACTCTAAACCAATCCAAAAGTGCCAAGATCACAGCAGAAGATGGAGGCCAAGAAGAAGAAGAAGAAAGGCTGGACGCGCCCAAATCCCTCCGTCTTGTCCCCAAAACCCCTATTTTAAAAACCCCAAAATCTACCTTTTCACCTAGCGATAACTTTATTATCACACTACTTAAACTTCTGTGGCTTTCAGGTTTTCATACAAAGCTGGTMATTTGCTCCATGGGTCATAATCAAACCCACAGGTGTTCTGGGCTGTGTGCCAGGGTCTCTGAGCCCCYKGACAGGGGTCCCAGCAACTCTGGAYACCCAGAGGGATGTRCTGAGTTCAACRYTTTCTCACGGGCACCAGGGTTTTATTCAATACTGAGTATGTTGGTCCTGTATCAACTAAAAATTTTTACCCTCTTTCCTTCTTCCCCCAGCCTCATYGTTATAACCAGGGGATCCTCTGGGGTAGGATCTCCCGGTCCCCTTCAGTCCTCTTTGACACCAGCAACCATCCTTCYTCCCTTGTCCCTCCTCCATTTGAGACATTCATTTTTCCAGTGCCCAAACTCTCTACACAACGCACATTGATCTTTGCCCAGTCAGGATGGACCTCCCTGGTTTCACCAACTTTGTCTTCCTCCCCCTTTCTCTACCCTTATTACTGCCATAAACTTCTTCATATTCTGCTTATATGCTCCCTCTCTATTACTATATACTCTCCATGCCTCATCCACTAATTTTTCTAGGTTTCTTATGTCAGGCCCTTTAAATTTCTGAAGTTTGCACCTAATATCCACTGTTGATTGACCCAAAAATAAATGTACTAGTTGTTGAATTCCCACATTTTCTCTAGGATCCAGAGTTGTACAGCGGCGCATCGCGTCTCTCAATCATGTGCAAAGCTGGAKGACAGAGGGTTGGAGGCTTCTCCTCTGGGCTTGCCACCTCACAGACCAGGGAGACTTCCCTCTGAAGGATGGTTTGGGATGAAGCCAGGGCTATGGATCATGTGGAAATGCCTCTTTTTTCCCCCCAGGACCACAATCTCTTCAGCATTTCTCAAGGCAGCACCCTCCTTCACCAGCTCTCTCCCACATCTTCCCAACATCCAAGCACCCCTTCCCACCCACCAGGCTTTGAAGGGTGTTTTGTTGTGGGGAGAAACCACCCCTGTCTGTGCCAAATACAAATATAACAAGAAAAATACAAATATAACAAGACAAATAAAACCTTAAAGAAATCAGCCCGGCCGTGGCAGGGGGGCAATGACAAAGGTGACACCACCACAACCAGGACACGTTCCCCTGGACTGCAGGAGCACCAACGATCACCACCAAGGGCAGGCCTTACTTTTCCTTATTTTAACCAATACCTGCCCATTTTTTTTTTCAGTTTCTATTTTAAAAAGGCCTCAATTTCACAGTGATCRAGAGCTGCACGCTCCCCAGCTGTAATTTTGTTACAGCTCACTCCCAGTGCTGTGAGGAGCAATTACTGTCTCCCTGCCACCTTCCTGCAGAAGAGCTGACAAGGAAATACAATTTATTTTGTCACTATTCAGGGGGAACAAAAAAAAAAAAGAAAGAACCACAACAAGAAAACCCCAAAAGCAAAGGTTTTTGGGCCAAGCACTTTTGGGATTTTAAAAGGATTCAGAATGCAGATATATATGGCTCCAATCCATCTTGWCTGTCTGGGAAGCTCTGGTGGGATGAGCACACTGGAAAGGTGGGAAGCATCCTGCAAATGCCCAACCTCTGCTCCCAAAATTGAACTCAGAGCTTGTGGCACACAGGAGTCACTTCCTAAGGGCTTCCAGGCACCCAAACAGAGTCACTCTCCCCGCCCAGCCCTCCTCACCCAGCTGAATTATCCTCTCTGACTTGGCCTATTTTTGCTTTCTTCCGCATGAAATGTTTTGGATCAGACGCAGTCAGAGCATTACTGAGCCAGGCTCATTCAAGACACGTCATCTTAAAAGTTCCTTTTTTTTTTTTTTTCTCCCTTCTTCTTCTTAAAGGTCCCTTTTCCCAAGCTTTTAAGCAAGGACAGTTAAAAACTAACCATGTTAACCAGATGTGTATAAGAGACAGCTTTTAAGCAAGGACAGTTAAAAACTAACCATGTTAACCTTGTGCCTTTGTGCCCAGCTCTCCCCCATGCCCTTTCCAGCAGCTTTCCTGAACAACGCCAGGCGCTGCAAATGCAGATTTTTACCACCTTAAACCACTTTGGTTCCAGCTCCCTTTTCCATAGGGAGGCTGCCAGGCAGAGATGCMCACACCAGCAGCTTTTAACATGCACCACATCACCTGCAGGCACTGTTGGTTCACTCYCTGATAGCAGCAATGCCATCTTTGAAGCCTGGATGAAGGAGGTGTGTGCTGCTTCCTCCCCAGACTGCAGGCACACAGCAGGCTGGAATCTGAGAGGGAGATGCTGGACCAAAGCAAGTGAATTCCCACAGCAACAGATGGATGCCTCATCCCTGGGAGTGTTCCAGGCCAGGCTGGACAGGGCTTGGAATGACCTGGGCTAGTGGAGAGTGTCCTTGCCCATGGCAGGGGGTTGGACTAGATCATCTTTAAGTTCTCTTGCAACCTAAATCACTCCATGAGTCTATGAAATAGAGTGTTTCTTTCCACACTGCACATCAATCAGGCATCCCACAGGATGCTCCAGAGAAATGAGTCCTAACAACCACCTGTTGGATAAACAATCTCCAAACACATTCCACATGTGAGCACRACACAGGAGAAGCAAATGAGATAAGAATTTGTATTCCTTTTTCTCTGAGGCTTCTCAGCTTCTCAGGAGAAAATCCYGGGCCAAGGGATTTTTTCAGAAAATATGACAGCAACACACTGTGGGAAACTTAGAGGAAAAGACAATTAGACAAATTAACAAGGGGGGATCACACCCAGGGCTGGACCACACTGCTCAGATGATGCCACCAGAGCTGAGAGTGCCTGGTGGTGAATGCTGGAAAGCTGGGAGGGTGACAGGGCAGCTCCATYGCTCCCTCCTTGTCCTGGTTCTGTGATCTTCCCCTAAGCATCCTCCAGTGCCACGTGTGAGGCACACAGACCTTTGGCTGCACCCAGCATGGCCAGATGTTATAAATAAATTAAAAACCCCTTGGCAAAGGCTGCTTGGTCACTGACCAGCACTGACTGTGCTTTACAGTAGTGAGGGTTTCAAATCTGGCCTCTGCAAGAGCTGGGAGGTGGAGATGCACCCAAAATGAGAGAAACAGAGTGTCCCCTGCTCCTGTCAGCCTCCAGAGAAGCAAARGGACAGCCTGCCTGATTATCTCTGACTATTTTTCCTCTAGAGGAAAAACACCCCATGAATGGCTAAAGCAGCTTGAGGAGGAAAGGCTCAAAAAGCTGCAGAGGAAAGGAAAGGAAAGGAAAGAAAGGATCTTCCCTTTCTAGAGCAGGCTCAGGGATGCACCTGAGCACAGACTGGCTCATGGCTACAAGAGAGTGGAGAGCAAGAGATACCAAGGAAGGGCAAGGGTGGGAAAAATCACAGGGGCAAGAGGAGATTCTGTCAAAATACTGGTGGCTCCTCCAGGCTGGTGAATTCTCTCCTCTAAGCCCAGCCTGCCTTCCAAGGCCAGCACCACTGCAGTTCAAAAGGCTGCCTTGATTTAAAGCCCTCAGGATGCCACGTGTGCAGGGATTAGCAGAGGGCAGATCTTACAGGGGAAATGTGACTGTTTTCCTCCACTCCTGATCAGCCCCAGGTACCAAAACTGGTGCAGAAAAGGTGGGTGCCGAGCTAAAGCACCCCAATTTTAGCAAATATTCTTCTTTACATGATATATCCAACTCCACAAATCTTGTTCTCATGCCAGGATGTTTCAAGGCATGGACCCAGCAGCTCTGCAGAGCCCAACCCCATGGAGTAAGACCCCCCTCCTAAAATGCCTAAACCACCTTCTCACCCCATTCCAGGCAGCCAGAGCCTGATTTCTCCTCTGAGGCAGAAAAGAGCTCATTTGCCATCAACAGGCATTTCAAATCCTACCTGCAATTGCTCTCATTACCCATTAAACACTTAATCCCTCTGCGAACCTGCATAAGCTGCCAGCCTTTGCCACCCCTCCTGGCAATGACTCCTACATGTTGATTAGGCATTTTGTAGAAAAGCAGTCCCTTTATTTTTTTTTTCCTTTTTTAATCAGATTTAAACAYGCTGCCTTCAAAATCCCTTGTAAGAAACCCAAGTCCTGAACAAGGATAGGAGTGAAATAAGGCAGGGTGACTTCCCCAAGCCTGATTGTGAAAGGGGCGTGGTAGTAGGTTCCCAATCAGGCAATGATTAGTATTGACTTTATTATCTAGAAGGCATGAAAAGACACTTTATTATTAGAATTCTACAGTTCTTATAGGACAGTGGTGGATCTAAGACCTGATTGGTTTTAAAGTCAAAACCTCTCATGTCACTGTCATATTTACTGAAAAATCCYTTTGCCAGGATTTCTTCTCTTGAGAAGCTGAGAAGCCTCAGAGAAAAACGAAAACAATAATGATCTGATTGCTTCTCCTGTGTYTTGCTGCTTTGGAATGTGGTTTGGAGATTGTTTATCCCACATGTGAATTGTTTTTACTTAATGACCAATCATGGTCCAGCTGTGTCAGGACTCTGGAAGGGTCACGAATTTTTAATCAGTATCTTGTTAAGCCTTCTGTCTGTATCCTTTCTCTATTCTTTAGGATAGTTTTAGTATAGCATTCTTTTAATATAATGTAATATCATAAAATAATAAATTAGCCTTCTAAGAACATGGAGTCAGATTCACTCATTTCTCCTTTGTCCTGGGGATCCAAATAGCAAATACCACACTCTCACACTATTGCTGCTTATCAATAACACACTCCAGCAAACCATAACTATAAASAATGGTTACAGAAAGAGAGATAATAACTGTTTGAATTCTCTTCCTCTAAGTTTCCCACAGTGTGGCAGTCATATTTTCTGAAAAATCCCTTGTCCCAGGATTTTCTCCTGGGAAGCTGAGAAGCCTCAGAGGAAAAGGAAAACAATAATTATTTCATTTGCTTCTCCTGYGTTTTGCTGCTTTGGGATGTGTTTGGAGATTGTTTACCCACACGTGATTGTTTCATTGGTTTCATGTGAATTGTTGTGACTTATTGGCCAATCAGTGCCAAGCAGCGTTGAGGCTCTGGAAAGAGTCATGAGTTTTCATTATTATCTTTTTAGCCTTCTGTAAGTATCCTTTCTGTATTCTTTAGTATAGTATTTTTTATATGATATAGTATCATAAAATAATAAATTAGCCTTCTCAGAACATGGAGTCAGATTCATCATTCCTTCCTTCGTCTGGGAATCCTGCAAATACAACACCACAGCTTCTCCACAGCTCCCCAGGATYTTTCTGGGAAAGTCTGTGCCTGCTCTCTGCTGCCACAATGGTGCTTTCACCAATGGCCTGCCTGGAGGAGAACCACCAACAGCGTGTGTCACTGTCACATTTTCTGAAAAATCCCTTGGCCCAGGATTTCTTCTCCTGGGAAGCTGAGAAGCCTCAGAGAAAAACGAAAATAATACTATCTCATTTGCTTCTCCTGTGTTTTGCTGCTTTGGAATGTAGTCTGGAGATTGTTTATTCAACAGGTGATTGTTTGATTGGTTTCATGTGAATTGTTTTTACCTAATGACCAATCACCGTCCAGCTGTGTCAAGACTCTGGAAGGGTCATGAGTTTTCATTATCATTCTTGTTAAGCCTTCTGTCTGTATCTTTCTTYTTCTTTAGTATAGTTTTAGTTTRGCATTCTTTTATGTAATATAGTATTATAAAATACTAAATTAGCCTTCTGAGMAYATGGAGTCMKATKCATCATTCCTTCCTTTGTCTGGGAACCCCAAATACAAACAAACAGCAAATACAACACCACAGMTTCTCCACAGCTTCCCRGGATTTTTSTGGGAAAGTCTGTGCCTGCTSTCTGTGGCCAGAGAGCTGCTGYCACAATGGTGCTTTCACCAATGTCCYGCCTGGAGGAGAACCACCAACAGCGTGGATGCAGCAGCAGGGAAAAGGGCTTGGAAAGCAGCAAGACAAGGAGGGCTTTGCTCACCGGTGACCTCGTCCAGGCTCTCCTTGGTGACGTGGTCGTTCTGGTTGACCCACTCTCCGTTGCACTTGAAGTAGATCTGCGTGGCGGGGTTGGCGCGGCACACSAGCTCCACGGGCTTGTTCTTGACGATGTAGGCGTCCTGCGGCTCGCGCAGGAAGTGCGGCAGCGTCTCGGCCGGCGCCGACGGGAACGACTCGGGCAGCACATCGCTGTACTCCAGCCCTGCCGGGACACACAGAGCCTCAGCAGCTGCCCCACTGCTGCTTTTTTGGCCCCCTCCACACTGCTGCCTCCCTGCCCCGCGCACACGGGTGGAAACAGCGGACGAGGAGGGGTGGGAAAGCAAAAAACAGGCAAAGCAGGCAGCTGGCAGGATGAGAGGACACAATCTCAAGCTGCACTAAGGGAAATATAGGTTGGATATTAGGAATAAGTGATAAAAGGGTGATRAAGTACTGGAATTGTCTGCTCAGGGTGGAGTCACCATCCCTGGATGTGTTTAACAAAGCCTGGATGCTGCACTGGGGGTTTAGTTGAGGTGTTGGGGCTGGATTGGACTCAGTCTTGGAGGTCTCTTCCAACCCAACCCAGTGATTCTGTGAAAGCAAACCAGAGCTGTGGGATCAATCCTGTTTCACCTGAGTACTAGGCCCCCATCTATACTCCCAGCCCAAACTTGGGTGATCTCACTAGAGGACACTGCAAGGGAAAAGCAAAACAAAGCCAGGTCTATRGATAGTGACAGGGACACAGAAAGGCTCCAAAGGGGCTGGTGTCCCCCAACCCACACCTCCTCCTCCTCACAGCCCTGAGGAATGCACAGGCATGCTCTGAGCAAAACGCTGGCAGGGCTTGTTCTGGGATTGCTGACCATACCCCCAGGACAAATCTCAGCCATCCACACCTTCACTGGAGCTGCACTTGGGATCTCACCCCCTGCCAGCACTTGGCTTTCAGCATCACCCAACAGGTGRGCAACGGCTTCCAGCCCAGCTACCTCCAGAGATCATCAACCAAAGGTGCCACCAGGATTCCCACTATCCCAGAAACCATGGGGCTGTGCCCTGGGGAGCTCCATATTCCTGCTTGTTTGCTTTCAAAAGCCATCTAAATGCAAAAACAACTGGAGGTCGTGTCTGCTCAGGCCAGGCCAAGAAAAATCTTGTGCTCTTGTGCTTAAGGAATGTTAYCCCTTAGGAGTGGGAGCTCCAGGGTGCCTCATTCCCAGCAGCAGCTTGGGAAGATGCTCTGACTGAAGCTGAGCATCATGTGAGGGAGACCGATTTCCAGTTCATTAAGATCAACCCCAAATAATCACAGGAGTAATAAAAACCCCCACACAGGTGCCCAGGGATGCTGCTGCTTAACCTGTTGTTCCTGRGAATCTCACTAGCAGTCAGGTCACATCTCCAGGCTTTTCTTTACRCTCAAAGGAGTTATGAGCTTTTCCTCCTCCTCTCTTCCCCCAGCCTGAGCTGTGATTCTCAACTCCAGGCACTGCAGCGTGCAGGAAAACAGTAAATATCCCCAGCCCCACGATAACATCTCCAGAGCTGGCAGGGAGAAGAAAGGAGCCCACTCCTTCCATCACCCTTGGCAAGGAGCAGYGCTGCACAGAGAGAATCAGAATCCCAAAGCTGTGAGGAGGAGGAGGAAGAGAAAAAAATATAATCAGATGCACCAAGAAAACAAGATGACCAGGCTTCCTCCTGAGCAAAAATCAGTGAGGGAAAAAAAAAAAAAAAAAAAAAAAAAAAAAAGCACGAGGTCAGTCGTTTAAAATCCATTTAGGAAAATTGACTTTCCATTTCCATTTAACACAGCACTAAGGGAGAGCGGTAGGACATTTGTCATAATCCATTAACTGCTCTTTTGGAAACAATGAATTAAACTCTGGGCTAATTTCTCTCTCTCTCTCTGGCTCTTCCCCACCTCTCTGCTGCTGGTTATTTCCTTCCCCATCTCATTTGCAGAGCTGTAATTTTCCCAGGCACCGTGGCAGGCAGGAAGACAGGGAATGCCAAGGTGTGTGACCCCCACCCTGAACAAAATCTTGGAAACAAAATCCCACCCTGCTCCCTGTGACCATCAGGCCACTGCTCCTGCTGAGCAGCCTTTCACCTGTCACAGCAGCAAACATCCCTTTTTTAATCTGYTCATCAATTTTTCATCCACCGAGCTGTTGTTCTGTTGTTTGTGTGTTGTTTTTTTGGTTAATTTTAAAAACCACTCTGATGCCATGGCTCTAAATTCCCTGGCAAAGGGGGCTGGCAGGAGATAATCGAACTGGCAGCAGAGGCAGCCAACAAAACTTCACTCACAGGTTTGTGTGCAAACCTCCCTGATACGATGCTCCTTGCATCCCCGTGGCAAAGTCAGACCTGGGCTTGGCAGCTGGGAATGAGCACAGGTATCCCTAAGAGCCAGTTTTTGGGAGGAGGTGACACCCCAAAGTGCACATGGCCCTGATCCAAAACCACAGGCCAGGAGGAGAGATCCTTCTCCAACAGCCAGCACCAAGGATATGTTTTCTCCCACCTCATCACCACTTTGGTGATGCTGAACAAGACTTTAGGTCATCCAAGAGGAGCTGGGAGGGGGATGAGTCACAGCCGGATGGGGATGGAAATC
>NDFG01000328.1:1196099-1215912 GCA_002167245.1 Sporophila hypoxantha | reverse complement strand
CTTGGATGTTATGAAGTCCAATTTTTCTCAGCTTGGAAACCTGGATATTTTGTGTTCTTTTTAAACTCACTGCAACATATCTGTATTGACAAAGAAAGGAAAAATCCCAGAATTTCCCTAATGTAGTTATGCTATAAATCAAAGCAATACAAGAGCCCTTTTACCTCCCAGAATGTCAGTGTCAGCCCTCCTGCACCCCTCACCTTCCACGCTTCTCCTGAAGCCCACAGGACAGGACAAACCCCTGTGCAGTAACTGGAGGTAGCAGGAGGTACCTTTGAGGACAAACCCCTGTGCAGTAACTGGAGGTACCAGGAGGTACCTTTGAGGACAAACCCCTGTGCAGTAACTGGAGGTACCAAATTCCCACTTTTGGGAAGGAGGGGCATTGCCATCCCTGTCCCGAGGCTCTCCCTGTGGATGTGCCCCTTCCCTGCTCTGCCTGGGAGCACCAGACTGGAGCCAGGCTGCCCCAGTGGCCCTGAGCTAAGGGCAGAGCTTGTACAGCTGCTCAAGAACAAACTAGCATCCTATTAAAAGCTCTATTGCTGAGAATTGTGTGCATTTAGCATCACCTTGTGAAGCTCCTCTGCCCCTCCCAGCCTTTCACCATTTTCCATGCCTGCTTTTGGGGCTAAGGTCATCAAAGGACTGCCTTAATTATCTGCCAGCACTCAGCACTGGGATGCCCACCCACACACTGCACTTTCCGTGCAGTGCCACAGGATTTCTGTTTTGCTTTTTTTCAGGTTTACAGAGCAAAACAACATGAGTGTTTGCACCTTGCAAATATTATAACCTGACAGAGAATATCCCTCTGCTGGAAGCTGCCAGCTTTTCTCCCCCAGACCTCTACCACACTTCTGAGCCCACTTCAGAAAGTGTTCTTTGTTTGTGTGGATCATGGTTTTGTACAATGGCCACGAGAACTGTGTTTATGCAAGCAGAAGAAGTTTGCCAGGTAGAGGTAAAATACGACAGGAGCGTGGCACAGAGCAGGGTCTATTTCTGTCTTTTCCCACTAGCAGAGCCCACATTTCCTGGGCAGAATGACAGCTTCCTTTAACACCAGCCAGCCTGAGTTTTTAATAGGGAACTGTAATAGCTGTTAACCCCCAGGTCACCTTCCAAGCACGGAATCCATAAACTGCTTTCAAAAATAACAAAATCATGCTTGAACAGGATTGTGTACTCGACATATCAATGCTCTGATATAAAATAACTGCTACTTAAAATAGACTATTTMTCCTCATAACTAATAATTATTAATWAGATATTTAGTATTTCACTTTATGGCAGCAAGCCCCAAAACCTAAGTGGTCATTTGAGARCAGCATCACCCCTTCCAGATATTTGGGGGAAAATCTACTTACTGTGTGAAAAATATTTGCTTTTTCTTTTCTTTTTATAACTGTTCCCCTTTCAGATATCATAAGCAGGAAGCTTGCAAGGCACAGTATGTGAATTATCTTGAAAAGATGCTGTCATCTTAGGTTTATGGAAATGGAGTAAATCTGCAGCTTAAACAGAACGAGAATAATGACTTCCTTTATATTCCTTCAGCATAGCCTTAAAGCAAACACAAATCATCTGGGTGATATTTCAAAATCAAACTGAAATACAGGCTATATGTTGCAGCCATCATATATTGAGAGGCTGGTGCTGTTCTCTGAAAATATGATTAACCAGGTTCAACAAGTGAGCAAAGAGCCAGTTAAACAAATACAGCTTCCCCTGCAAGTTCTACTTGCTCAGCTGGGCTATTTTCACCTCGGATTAGAATTGCCATTTCCATGTCACAGCTCAGCAAAGGCACCAGGTTTCAGGGCAGGCACAGCCAGCAGGGCTCCAGAATTCAGGAGCTGACAGCTACTAAACCAAACCTCTGGTGGCTGCCAGAATTGTCTGGCTAATTGGGATAGAATTGGTTTAAAATATCTTCCTTTTATTTGGGACAACACAAGGATTTTCTTCTGACAAACTCGCAGTCAACACCTGACACCACCTCAGGGCCCCTCTTACTTCCTTTAAGGACTGGGACCTGAAATCTCCAAAAGAGGTTCAGTATTGAGCACATGGCTGAAGAAAGGATGAATGTTGGGCTGCTTTTCMAAAAAAAAAAAAMCCCAAAAACTTTAGTGCAGTTCATCTGCACAAAAACTACAGAACAAACCTTGGATTACAGCTATTAGGAACACCTCTTGCTCTCTAGGAAATAAAAAAGCTGTCAGGTGCAATGATACACAGAATAAGGTACCTGACAGCCAGTGGTGCCTCCCTGTCCCTCAGGACACTGGGGCCTCCCATCACCAAACATTCAGGACAAGCAGGAGACAAGACAAATTCCCTCCTCAGTGGTTTTCCCTTTTGTTGTCATAGCAGCAAGGCTTCTGGTCCTTGCAGACTTGGACTTGTTGCTCCAAAATAAACATAAATAACATATCTGCTGCAAATATAAAGAGTTGACAAATAGCTGCTTCATGAACCACATCCAGCAGTTCATAATTCCCCATTAAGAGCCAAATAAAAACCACTTAAAGTGCCTGATGAAGACATAACCAGAATTCTTCTGGTAAACTCAAAAGCTTCACCACCCTCAAGGTATCCCACAGTGGTGGGATTGTACATATAACAGCAATTCTGAAAAATGCCATTTAAAACGTGCTTTCAAGAGAACACTTCCTGCCACTTTAAAGATGACACAGGGAGTGTTTCTCATGCTTTCCCATGCAAGGAGAGAATTTGCATTGCTTGAAGTGATTTCCACTTTGAAAAACTTTTAAATCACTGAGGAGATGTACCCAGACGAAGATTTTTACATCTTTGGGTAACTGCTTTTCCTTTGAGAGTTTTCTTGTTATTGTGTAATTCCCCTTTTGAAGATTTGCATATTGATGATGGAGCGCCTTTGAAGATTTCCACATTGTTGGGATGGGAGCAGCCCTTGGAAAAAAGCTCCCATCCTGAAAGAACAACCTCCAAAATAATGTGTACCAACAGGGTATTTCCCTCTCAAAAACTGTGCCATTGCCATCTTCATTTAGTGACACAGAATGTTCTTAATGCACACAAAGCTCTCACTTTGTAAAGCTCCTGGAAAACAGATCACAAAAAACCTGAGTTCTTTGTCTCCAGAAGTTCTAACAAGAATTACCAAAGAGCAAACAGGGAGCTGACAAAGTGTTACCAATTTTCTCCTGCCAGACAATAATGGTGTCACTCCTGCAGCAGTGCTGGTGGGGAGAGGAAAGGTCCCACGTGGGCAGGAACTGCAGCTCTGTGCTGGGATCCTTCAGGACAGCAGCACTACAAGCCCCTCATTTAGGTAATACTGCCCTAAAACAACCAAAAGTTGAGTTTTGGTTGTATTTGCTTTTGTTCTTTTTTTAAGACACTTTTTTAATTAGTCAAACCAACCCATTCTAAACCACCAGATTTTAGCAAAAAATGCAACAAAATAATTTGGCAGGCCTGACTTAACGACCAAACTATACCCAAAAYCCAATTTGCARGATGCTTTCCAGTTGCAATTAAGCATGAGTGTCCACTAACACTTCCAAGTAGAAGAACAGCCAGGAAAAAAACTGGTTTTTTAGTATTTCATTATATAGCTAACATTCTGCACACAGCAGTTAAATCTTCTGGCTTGCTCTATATGCCAACAAATAGAACAGTTAGTGGTGTAAGAAAGTTTTTCATATACTCTTGTGGAATTCTGAAGTATTCATTTAAGAAAATGCAAGAGAATTCCCAAGCCATTACAAAAATATTAATTCAATGTATGTATCAATGCATTGAGCCAGCCTCAAGTCAGCAAACCCTGAAATAAGTCAAAGTTGGTGACAGGACAATTTTCTGAAGAACCCTCAGTATCCTGAGGTCCAAAATAGCCCAGCTGATGTCAGAACCACGTTTTCAAAGCCTTCTGAAAACCAAATCTGGATGTTTTCATTAACAGAAATGAGGTTTGCAGCCATTGACTCTGTTGGATATGGAGAACCTGGAGTTTCTGTCTTTCCATGCCTGCTGAAATAAAAGAGAATTCAGCCACTGTCCTTTTGAGAGGAGAAAAAGGACAAAAGCCACTAATGCAGAACTGGAGAGGGGAGGAAGTGGGAGGAGGAATAGCTCCATCAAGAAAAGGAGGGATTGAAACAATTTGATCTGTTGATGCAGGAGAAAATGAGGATTATGATCTCAACTGAAGCAAATATCCTGGGCAGGTTTATTCATAGTGATTTTCAATAAATCACCACAGTTGTAAGTTAATTGCTATGAAAAATAACATTATTTTTCCCATGCATGGCCATGAGATGGCTTTGTCCCTGTAAGCATGAGCTTGGCTGTCAGGGATAATTTCCTGAAAGCCTCTGAAGGTTTCCTATGGCAATACAAAAGCAGTCATTCTTAGGGAGCAGGGCAGGGCAAGGGAAGGGAGAGAAATGAGCATTAACAGCCTCCATTCATCAGCAGGAAGCTGCTAAAGGCTGGCAGTGATTAATCAGATTAAGTAACTATTGACCAGCCACAATTAAAAAATATTTAGTGGCCTGCTCTAGAAAGCTGGAAGGAGATATTTCATCTGCTCTCATATAAATTCATTTCCTTGGTTTAACGCAGCATGTTTGAGCTTTAAGCCTAAATTCTGGATTTTTTAGTACTATCTCCTCAAGTTCATGTCAAATTATTTAAATAATATTATTTGAAGACCCCAGCCCATCACAACCTTGAAATGGACTCTTTGAAGAGGTTCTCCTGTGGGAAGTTTCAGTCTCTTTTTCCTCCAGCATCTTGAACTTCCACCATTTCTCACCCAGATATTTCCTCATATTTCAAACTAACACAGCATAAATGGCTGCCCACCAAAGCTAAGATCTCTACATTTCTGGCAAACCAGAAATTCAATTTCTAATAAAGCCTCAAATCAAGGTAAAGCACAACAAGAACTCCTGGAAATGCTCCACAGAGCTCCAGTTTCTCTTACTTGGACCTCATCAGTCAGTCGGAAAGCAGATTTCTGTTTCTAACAAAATACTCCTCTTCCAAGAAAAGAAACACTGAAAAACCCAAACAAAAAATCAAAACAAACAAAAAACCAAACCAAAACAAACCACCCCATAAAAACAAACCACCCCGCAAATAAAAACAAACCAAAAAAACCCCCAAAAAACCCAGCCAACCAAAAAAAAAAAAAACCAAAACCCAAAAAACTACCTACCAAACCCACCAAAAATACTTACCAAAATCAACCCCTCCCCCCAAAAAAAGAAACCACACACAAAAAAAAATTCCCACAAAAAGCAAAAAAATTCCACAAATAAATAACCAACCAACAAACGCCACAAGAAAAAAAACCCTCAAAAATCTGAAAATACATATTACAGATAACTTTGGCCCTGAAAGTCAGTTGAGGTGGCAAAAAGAACACTGCTTTTCTGTTATGCTTTTATTCAAATTTTATTTCCAGCACATTTCCCCAGTGGGGGCACAGACCTGCCCTGGGCAGCCCGAGGTTCTGCTGCAGCCCAACCACCCACAGGACAAAGCTTCTCAAACACCTGGGCAGCACCTCCTGACAATTCCCCGCCACAGACAGGGGTAAAAACCCCAAACCCACAAATACCAACAAACACAAGGCCAGAGAGGTGTCACCCAACCCTTTAATACTCCACTTATGTCAGGGGAAGGAGAAAAGCAACCCAAATGGATCCTAAAGGCTCCTCCTGACTGCCCACATCCAAACCATTATCCCCAGTGCAACACCTCACATAAATCACTGCTCACTGCAACCCAAACCCATCCTTCCAGAAGGACCAGAATTCGTGTTTGGGCACATGCTGACCTCTGAGCACAGCAACACAGCTCCCTAAAGCTCCACAGGTACTCCTGCCATGAAATACTGCAGCCTTAAAAAGGGGCCAGTTTACACTTTAACCACTGGCTCAGTGTTCAATTGCAGCAGTTTCAACAGTGCTTACCCCCTCACAGAGGATCATAATGGCATCTTCTGGCTCTTAATTKCTATWAGTCACCTCCAAGGCACAATGGATCGCTCACATGAGTGCCAGAGAGCCTGAAATATGTGAAAATAAGTTTCACTCACTCCAGCAAGGTTTGCAAATGGTACACGCTTTAAGATTCACCATTAGTTCCAAAGCAGACATTGTACCTCTAAAATCCAGGTTATGGGTTAAAGCACCCAGCGGCTGAGATTGCTCTGAGATATGCCAGGACACATCAGCTGCTTCACAATAAACAGCAAACGTGGGGACAGGCTTCAACTGGCCAGGAAAGCTGCACATTCTTCCAGAATGCCCCTGAATTGCTCCAGGCTGGGCCAGAAGGGCTGGAAAGGCACCCAGAGGAAACAGAGCTGGGGTGCAGTGTCAGGGCTGGGCCCATGGCTGAGCCAGCCTGGGGTGACACAGCCCAGGGCAGCGACTGTCCCCTGTGCTGGCCCTGCCGGGCACCTCGGGGCTGTGCCCAGCCCTGGGCCTCACAAAGAGGGACCTGGAGGGGCTGGGGGTGTCCAGGGCAGGGAACGGAGCTGGGAAGGGCCTGAGGGAGCTGGGAAGGGGCTGAGGGAGCTGGGAAGGGGCTGAGGGAGCTGGGAAGGGGCTGAGGGAGCTGGGAAGGGGCTGAGGGAGCTGGGCAGGGGCTCAGCCTGGAGCAAAGGAGGCTCAGGGGCCCTTGTGGCTCTGCACAGCTCCTGCCAGGAGGGCACAGCCGGGGGGTCGGGCTGTGCTCCAGGGAACAGGGACAGGAGCAGAGGGAACGGCCTCAGGCTGGGCCAGGGCAGGCTCAGGGTGGATAGTGGGAACAATTTCCTCACAGAAAGGGTTCTCCAGCCTGGCACAGCTGCCCAGGGCAGGGGTGGAGTCCCCATGCCGAAAGGGATTTAAAATCCATATGGATGTGGCACTTGGGACATGGGTCAGTGGTGGCCTTGGCAGTGTGGGTTAATTTAAGATCCTGAAGTCATTTTCCAACCTAAGCAATTCTATGATTCCCACAGGAATTCCCTCAGTGCCTGTAGCAGGCAGAGCCCCTGCTGCAGGCAGAGCACCCTGGCTGTCCCTGGGGCAGTGTCCCCTGCCCAGACAGAAGGAAGCAGCTGGAGCTCTCTGCACTGTGACCAGCAGCACAAGAACCCTCCTCAGCTGTCCAGATCCCACCAGGCATGCATCAGGTAGGTATCCATCTTCTTTAGGGTACAGCTCTGTGATGCCCCTTATGCTGTCAAGTCTCTTCACATATACTCGTGTGACAGGACATGCTGTGTTTTGGATTAGATACTGTCACAGAGAATGTTTTAAATAATGAAACCTGGATTTTACAATTTRTTATCCTGAATRCATCCAGMAATTTTGTCCCAGCTTGCCCAGCWTTCCTCCYGTGTTCAGCATTGCTTTGACAGAACCAAAATTCCATGTCCATTTTTCATAATTTTGAGTCAAGCTTGTCCCAGAAATGTTTCTTGGGGTCACAATGGAACTTACACAGGGATCAGTACAAAATCACTACAGGCAGTGCTCCACTGTGGGGAACATGAAATTCCTCAGCTTTTTGTCTGTTCTGGAAGAAACAACTGAACTGTGAGCATGCAAGGTTCTCTATTTTAAATGTAGGCATTTGGCTACAAAACACTGATGAGTTTGTAGGTATGTTTGATACAACCACATTTTTCATGGAATTGAGACATTTTTTGGCTCTTCTATTTCACTAAAGATACCCAAACAAACTGCACAAAAGGCTTCATTTCCAGCAAATATTCCAGCCAGCAACTGAAGTGAACATTGCAAGACCCAGCCCTTAGTTCATGCTTAAAAAAAATTCTTTGGTATAAATATGGATTTAATTATTTTCACCTTGCTTCCTTGTTCCCTTTAGAAGTACAAGGCCATGCAGTTAATTATTCACACAAAAATCTCCTCTCCACACAATTACAGAATAATAATTAGGTTTATTCACACATTTGCTTTTTCAGAGTTTACAGACCAGTAAGAAATGAAAATATTTGAAGTGAAATTACTTTTGTGCTGACAACTCATAAATTATGGGCCTTCACGTTGAGTTTGGATGACAGAGCACCTAACCTTTCTACATTCCTATTCCAAGGCAGAATCATCTTGAAAATACAGCCCAGGCAGTGAATTGCCTCTTCCACTGAAAATCAGGTGACTTTCATTGCTTGGGACTGAGGCACAGCTTAACAAACTATTACAGAATGGTATCTTTGGTTTTAAATTAAATGTCAAGCACAGTTATACAGTGGTGGAGTAGCCTGGGCTGTCTGGCAAAAGTGCAGCATATTGCATGCAGAACGTCAGGAGATAAGATGGAGAAACGCAGCCAAGCAGAAAAGCTGAGCTGCACAGGGAKGAGCCCAGAGCTGGGACAGACAAGCCCTACCACTCCAATTTCCCCCAGTGCTGCTGTCASTCAGCCCCTCTGAGCCCAGGCAGCAAACCTGGCACAGGAGAGGGGACGAGCTCAGAGGGGCTAGCACGGCAAAGGAAAGATTCAGATACAAAAGGAGGAAGCTTCACATTTTGTTACTGAACAAATTGTTAAGGGAATAAAAAAATAGAAAAATTAATTTGCACACAACTGACCTAATGTTCCAATACATGAAAATTTTTGTAGCATGTGTGGGTTTTCTGGGGTTTGTTTTTTTGTGGTTTTCCTTTTTGTTTGTTTGTTTTTGGATTTTTTTGTTTGGGTTTGGTTGGGGGTTTTTTGTTTTTAGTTTTGGTTTTGGTTTTTGGTTTTTGTTTGTTTGGTTTTTATTTTTGTTTCTTTGTTTGTTTTTTCAATTTGTAGCATGCCTTTAGCATAAGGTAAAAAAAGGCACAAGTGCTCTACAGGTATGAACACCGCCTTTAGAAGCCCAAAACTTCATTATGCTACTTCTTCATGGTTAGATCTTAAAGCCCTTTTCCAATATAAGCAATTAGATGATTCCCAGAAAAATGTGCTCAGTGCTTCTGTGTCCCCAGGAGTCCCCTCTGCAGGCTCCAGGGGAGCTCAGCCCTGACCCCCCAGACCCCAGACTGTGCTGGTGTCTGTTCCCTGGGGTCACCTGGGGGCTGCAGGGACCTCTGGGAGGAGGGAATGGGGCTGTCCCACCTCACACACATTTACAGGTTAGACATAAGCTCACAAACACCTTTCTCTTCTCAGGACATATCCCTGTCCCCCTGGCTCACCCAGAGCCTGAGGGAGGAATGCTGGCTGCTCCTGCTCCCTTCCAGCAGCCCTGCTGTCCCCAGGGTGTCCCCACAGACAGAAGGTGAACCCTCGCTTCCTCACACAGGGCACCATGGCAGGGATTGAGAGCACAGACCCCACTGTGCCAGCAGAGCAAAGCTGTTTGTTACACACTTTACCAGTATTTAGAGGTCACTGCATCCGTACAAAATTCTCCACTCTGATCCCTTTGTCCTGGTCCCCTTTAGAAACACAATCCTCTGATTATTCTTCTTATGCTAGTAATGTCCTTTGTTATCTCTTCCACCAGGGAAGTCCTTGTTGCATCTTCCTTGGTCAAAGTGGTCAATGTTAGAGGGAYAGAGTGACCAGACATGGTGTCTTCACTTCTGWTCCTGCCTTGAGTTTATCTCTCCCTCAGCATTCACTGTACCAGGGCTGCAAGCTCAACTTCTGCAGCTGTCTGATCTTTGAGAGCACACTGCAGTGCCACCACAGCCCCACCACAGCACAGGGACACTGCCCAGCAGCAAGGGAGAGAACGAGACACAACCCTGGAAACACCCAAAAGACCAGGGGAGAGCCCTGTTATCCATCAGAGATGCAGTTTGTGCAACCACAGAATGGTTTGGGTTGGGAGGGACCTTAAATCCCACCCAGTGCCACCCCTGCCATGGCAGAGATACCTTCCACTGTCCCAGGCTGCTCCCAGCCCCAGTGTCCAACCTGGCCTTGGGCACTGCCAGGGATCCAGGGGCAGCCCCAGCTGCTCTGGGCACCCTGTGCCAGGGCCTGCCCACCCTGCCAGGGAACAATTCCTCATTCCCAAGATCCCATCCAGCCCTGCCCTCTGGCACTGGGAGCCATTCCCTGGGYCCTGTCCCTCCAGCCCTTGTCAATTGTCTCTCTCCATCTTTCCTGCAGCTCCTTCAGGCCCTGCAAGGCCACCCTGAGCTCAGCCCAAAGCTTCTCCTGTGCAGGTGAACAATGCCAGCTGTGCCAGCCTTACAGGCTCCAGGAGAGCCACATTATCCCTTGGATAGGAAAGAGATTTTATACAACATGAGGCAAAGCTGGCACTGAGGTAGTGGCAACGCCTCACCTGATCCATGGTCACTGTCTCTTGCCACCCATCACCACCAGCACCAGGGTGTTTATGGACCACTGAAAGCTCCACTGCAGTGCACTGTGGGAGCAGCTGTATTTTGGCTGCTTTATGGCATTTAGATTTTCCAGCCTTTGTTAAATCTTGTTGCATAGGTRTGCCAGCAAGTGATCGAGAGCTTCAAATAACAATCAATAATCCATCCTCCTGATAGCCTGCCTCTATCACAACTTGTGCCACCTGAGGCTGTCACATGAGATGTTTTATGCAAAGATAGAGAGTGATTCTGAAAGGAAGTTAAAAACCTGGTGTCATTCTCTAGGCTTGTGCCAGTGGGTGCAATGGGGGATTTAATCAGCCCACCAAATAAAAATGAAAGTTTCATGTGGTCGTGACTGATCCACAYAGATTTCATTCTCAAGAGGCAACAGAGCAGTTTAAAAGTTTGAACCATACAGCTTTTATAGGTACAGTTAATTTGTGACTTTTTACTATGAAAACATTTTAAACACCTGTCATTTTTAACTTATGAAGTTATTATCAGGCTCAGCTAACAACAGAATACTGCATATTACTGCAGTAATTAGTAACCCATTTTCTCAAAAGGCTGAATTTTTTAAGAACATGACAATAAGCTCTTTCATCTTCTTAAACTTTCAGGATTCAGCATTGACAATTTCATTTCCAAAAGTCACAGGTGACAACCTGCTGCCCCCCCACCTGTGCCTGACACAGCTGCCACTGCCCTGAGGATGCTCAGCCAGGTGCTGAGGTGTTGCTCCTYCAACCACTGCAGTTTCTAACTGGAGTCAGTAGCTATGAAATTTTCAGGCTCGAGCTCAAGTTAATTATCTATTTCATGAAGAAAAGCTGATAAAGAACTCTGAGAACTCTGATTCCACTTAGTAGCAAACCAAGAAACACTTTGCACTGCCAACCATCCCTCCACTGGGTGGTTTTGTGTTCACATTCTATGATGAATTTATTTTAACCCCGCCTGGTCTCGTCAGCTTCAGTAAAACATGATTTGCCTGTGTTAGAGATATTTGAGCAGGACATTTGCCTGACTCTGCTTTAGGCATCCTGGCTTACATTTACACCCATAAATTATAGCCCATATATAATTTACTGCATAACACATCAYTGTTGTCTAATTAGATTGACCTGTGTAAATTAGATCTATAAAGTCTATGTCTGGCTGTTATAAAACATTTTAGAGCTATTATAATAACAGTCTTGATTTTTCAGAAAATGCTCAAACCCAGAAACGTTTCTACAAACCCTCACTGGAACTGCCAAACCAGAAGGAACAACACTGACTTTCAGTGAGGGTTGTATGCATCATAGAGCAGCCACCTGAAAATCATGGAGAAAGCCCAGGTAACCTTTGGGGACATGCCTTGAAGTAATGTGCTTTTCAATGACATTACAGTAGAAGTGATGTGATACCCAATGTCAATAAAGGGGAAGGAAGCTCTTTTCCTGAGACTGAAAAGAGAGCTGAAGCCAGCAGCAGGTTGACTTCCTACTCACCAGAAGGTTTCTCTTCCCACTGCTCACCAAGGAGAACAAGCCTTGGAAGAGATCCCAAGCACTTTCTGAGAAACATTTAATTGAGTAAGTCCTTCTGACACAAGGGGCTCACATAATTGACAAATAAAAGGGATGGGAGCGAGACTGAGAATTGGTATTTGTGCCTGCTGTCTATACCTAAAAGCATTACTTTAAAACTGTGGTACAAGCATTAAAACCAAGCAAATGTAAATGAAAGTCAATCCATCTTAATTCTGAAATACTTTGAGGCAACCTCTGAGGATCTTCTGATAACAAACCATGTTCTTGCTCTTGGCAAGGGTGGATCATGCTTGTAGGAAACTTCTGTGCATCAGGGAACACCAGGAGGTCACTACAAAGGGAACATCAGGCCCTGCACAAATATTTCAGGATCAATGAATTTTCTGAAGCAATCAGGATATATTTAGCAAAAAACGTTCATCCAGTCCCTTCAGGCAGGTGTTTTTGCTTCAAGCGAGAAGAAAATTATCAGTTGTAAAAGAATAATAAATCTAAATAAACCACTGCTAAACAGGAGGAGTCCAWGGCARGGACACCTTCCCCTGTCCCAGGCTGCTCCMAGCCCCAGTGTCCAGCCTGGCCTTGGGCACTGCCAGGGATSCAGGGGCAGCCCCAGCTGCTCTGGGCACCCTGTGCCAGGGCCTGCCCACCCTGCCAGGGAAYAGTTTCTCCCAAATATCCAATCTAGATGTACTCTCTGTCAGTTTGAAGCCATTCCCCCTTGTCCTGTTGCTCCATGCCCTCACAGAAAGTTTCTCTGGATCTTCCCTTGGGGCTGCTTCAGGCCCTGCAATGAAGTTCAGGACAGTTATCACACCCTGGCTCAGTTCAGTCCCCTTGCTCTGTCCTCCCTCCATTTTTAATTCTCCTGTGCTGTTGTTCTTCAGCTGAGCACATCAAGAGGCTGCAGGAAGTATCTGCATCTGCTTATTCTTGCTCCCAAAAGGGGTGAAAAATTTAACACACTGCTCTGAGAAACTGAAATGCTGAAAAAATGCTACATAAAYCCAATTTTTCTACCTACTTTTATTTCCCCCCAAAAAGTCAATATAATGATTTTTCTTGAAGCAAACATAGCCCAGGCAGTTAGGGGATAAAGACTTTACCCTTTTTAAGTTAACACCATTCAACTACTATCTCCCTAATAACTCCTGGCTATAGCAGTGACTCCTAGATATATTCACTTAATCCCACTTTATCCAGCAGCCTTGGCAGGGAAATGCAGGCCTGTCCTAAAGACACACGGTGGTAAACAAGATCAATAACTCCTCATTTCTCACAGGAGCCAGTGGCAGGGCACACCACAGCCAGACTTTATTTACATGTGAAGCCCTGACTGAAACCATGAGGACTCTGGATGTGCTAATGATCCTGCCAGTGCTGCACAGCCCCAGTGGAACCTCAACACACATCCTGTTAGTCCATCATCTGATTATTGGATCCACCAAGAGTGAAACAAGTATTAGAAAGATTTGGAAATGAAAAATTTCACAGAATAGCAAGATGCAGCTGCTGTTCAGGTCTAAAAACATAGCCTAAGTGTACCATAAATTCATTATTTTCTCCTATAAATCTAGAGTTAAAGATTTTAGTAAAGCTTTTCTGTGCTCTAAAGATTAAATTTTACATTTACAACTTTATTACATGACTGTGTATTTGAGCTTGCAGGGTCCAGATTGGTATGATGGCACAAGAAAGCTGTTTCACTGCAGGAAAAGGTTCAAAAGGGCTCCTCCTCACATGTTAATCACAAAATCACTTCCCACATGTAAACAAAGGAATCCACAATATTTAATCTGCCCCAAGAAACAGCAAATGACACAAAAGTGGTTCCTAGAAAAAAGGAAAGATTCTACAGTAAAATTTAGTGAGSATGTAATTATTCCAGTATCTTTTGTTTAATTTACTTCAAGATGAAGCCCATAGTGGGAAGAAACTGGTGTTTAAAACCCATTTTCCCTAAAGAAAATCCCTTACAGGAACTTGAGAACAGCTTAAAACTGTGCTGACAGTCTTTAGAAGGTGGATTGATTACATGCAAGGACTTCAAACATCCAGAAGTTGCTACTACTGATGTAGATTTTAAAATTATTTTATTATTGACTCATTGTTCAATTAAAACATCTTTACTCTGCATTTTCAGCCTGAAAATAAAAGCCACTAGGGAGCCACAGCATGTTTGGAAGCTAACAATTAGCAACAACAAACTTTTCAAGTGTCTATACCCAAGTCTTGTTTTCAATTAAGAAATCCTTAATGAGGCAGGTTCAGGGTTTTTTGTTTGGTTGGTTTGTTGTTGTTTCAGTTTGATTTTAAGGACACTTTTCCTCCCACCACTACTATCCCACTCACTACCAGAACATTAGGCTGGACCACATTTCTGCAGAGAAAGTTCAGCTATTCTGAGGACTAATTACAATTTTCAGGCTGAAAATAAGTTTATGTTACTCTCAGTAAACAGCTTTTCATTCTTTAGGGATCACATATCATTACAGTGCTACATCTAAAGGTTAAAATCCAAGCACGCTGCTGGAAAGTTTAAGTGGTGTCCTGAAAAGCCACTGTCATTATTTATAATGGCTGCCCCAGCTGCAAAGGGTGGTGGATGGCACAAATTAAATGTTTGCTGATAGAAAAAGCTTCTGAGATGAAAACAAAGCAAACAACAAACTACAGATGGTTAGGCAAGAATTAATTGAGTGTGCCCAGGACTGAGGCTGGAAGGCTCATACCCCTCACTCTACAGATTGCCCACAAGTTGGATATTTCYGTTTCTCAGGGATGCCCAGGTATAACCCCTTTGTGCCATGTAAGCAARATGCATTCTGCCAGCTCTGCCTCTTGATTTCCTTTGGGGTGCACATTTAATTGCCTCATTAGTGACCATTTGTAGCTGTGTCCTTTGCAATCGCTCTCGTATCGAGCACACTTCAGAGCTGCTGCAGGAACAGCAGCAAGGCTGGGCAAGCACAGGGACCTGCTGGGGAGCAGCAGCCAAGGGCTGATCTCCTCCAGGGAAGGCAGCACAGGCRCTCATCTGTRGGCTGGGAGATGATATGGGGTGCARCTAAACAGAMACKGCCAAGGACTGCAGTTGTCATGCTACACAGAGATAAAATCCACCAATCACCTCATCTTTACTTGCAAAATGAAGTAAAACAGACCCATCTTCAGCCATAGTTTCACACCAATGGAGGCAAAAGAAATCCCAAAGCCAAAAAAGACCCAAATTTTCTCTGTTTTCCTCTAGTTCTTTAACTSTCCCAGAAATGAAAGAGAAAATGATGATCAGGAGTATATTCAGACACTGAAGAGCAATCCAATCCCAAATGTGTTGAACTTCAGCTTCTATTAGTTCCATAGAGAGAGCAGTCGATTTAAATACCTCTCCACCTCTAACAAATGCATTCAAGGCATAATTTATTTGATGAACTGTTCCCCTATCTGAGGGATGCATTCCTAAAAGAGGTATTTAAAACAAACCAAACACCCCCACACCAAACAGCACCAAACAGAAGCATGGGGCATATGGGAAAAAGAAATTCTAATTATTTCCCTTAACATTCTGCTCCCATCTTTCTTTTCCTTATTATCTGCTTAACATTTAAGCATCCTTAAAGCACCATAAGACTGCTCTGCTTTAGCAACAGGCTCCTTAGACGTTGGGAAATGTTCCGGGGAAACCTCGAGTGTGTTTTGACACACACTGAGCCAGATAAAATGATTCTGCCACTTGTTTACAGCACAAGTGACAATATTATTTCAGAGTCCTAGCAGAAGTGATAGACAACTGGTAGCCTCGGGGGAGCTCGCAGACTTGCAGGCAGCACAGCATTTTGGCACCACCCTCCAAGCTGTGGACACGACTGTCACCTCCCTGATGGCTCAGCCACTGCAGGCTCCATTCAGGCCTCCCATCACTGCTCTAAAGTTACCCATGCTCTGCCACTTTGAGCTACTCGCCCTTTTTAGTGTATTTTTTGCTCTTAAATCAGCCATATTATTTTTTATGCTCTGTTTAGTGTTATCCCAGCATGGCAGGAGGTTTGGGCTTCTTCATGCAATCGGCAGGGTGTTTGGGATGGTTTACATCAAAAAAACCAGAGTTACTCRAGCAACTCTCTGCAGGTTACTGCTGCCTCTCCAGAGAAACTTAACTCCTGCATTTCAGACTCACTTTGGGGTCTGTGTGTGTGGTTTGAAAAAGGAAAAGAAACCAAATTACTTTTGAGCTTYTGAAGTTCCATTTGCACAGCCCAGCATCTCAGAATTTGAATAATGAAATAAATAATTAAAACATTTATAGTTCATAGCACAAAGGGAAAGCAAAGATCTGGAACCCCAYTGGAAGGCCTCCAAGTCAAATATGAGAAAGAGCTATTCACAAAATAAGTATTATTCCTATACTCTTGCAAAATCGTATAAATTGTTTCTGGAAATAGCAGTGGAGCAGAGGTAGAGGTAGAACAGCAATGCAATGACTCATGTACTTTTCTGCAATGATTCATGACATTTCTGAGAATTCAGCTGYGGCTGAGGCCCTCAATCCCACAAACGCAAATTGCACAAATGCAAATCTGACCCGAACCTCCACACAGCAGGTGTGTCCCACCTGGAACATACAAGATGCTGTGCAAAACAAAGACTTCTGAACTCAGATGGAAAAACTTGAATTCCTAGAGTTTCTTTACTTTAAAAAGTAAAAAAAACCTTTTATAATTCCTAGAAACAAGAGCCATTTTTGTCTCGCGCTAATCATTGTGAAAGGTGGCAATTTAAAATGCAAACATTGGAGCACGTTTCCATTGCTCCCCTTAAATGTGACAGGAGATAGCATTTGTTTTTCAGAGAGCTCACAGATGCACTTGACTATGTTTTTAATAATTTTTAATTTCTTTCTTTAAACAAAGAAGAAACATTCTCCCTCAACTTCCTCACATGCAGAGCCAGTGGCACATTGATAACCAGAGCCATGCCAGTCCTTACGCCTGGGAGTGGGACACCTTTTCCCATCTGAAAACCATGGGTGGTTCTTTAGATCCCACAGGCAGGAGTGGATTTTCAAAGGGCTTTATTGGAGCACCTAAACCACATTGGGCAGATTTTGAAAATACTCAGCAATCAACAGCTCTTGTTTACAATAGCTGACAGTTAATGAGCCTGGAGATATGATGAAAATATTCTGAAAATTGACCAGGTCCTTACATTTGGACCATTCTCTGTCCTTTGCACCAGGTGCTCTTGCAGCTCCTCAGCAGCTGAGCTGTCTCTCTGTGCTGGTTTCTCCTTGGAAGCTTCTGCCATGAAACTTCTGCCAGCTTGGAGTCATCCGCGAGCCAAGGAGGAGGGATCCAGGCTCACATCTTGCAGTTCTGTCACATCTTGGTGTTCTTTCACTTGTCAGTACCTCCCTGACACTTCTCAGCTATTCCCTGGCTTCTCCCCAGGATGATCTCATGGACCTACCATGGAGCTAAAAGCTGATGTATTTCGCAGGTCAYGTTTGGTGCCACTGCCCTTGGGCAGGAAACATGGACAGAGGAATTAACTCTTGTTGTGGGCTTGATTTACAAGGACATTTTAGTGAGGCTGAGATGTGAGTTGGGCAAGGCAAAGGAGTATGAGAAGCAGGACAAGACCAGGATAAAGAACTGTGGGATATTTACAGTCTCTCCCTCAACCTTGCTGCAATAGTTCTTTATGAAAGACTATGCCTCAAATTACAACTATATTTATATTTTCCTTTCCTTCCTGTGCTGCCCACATGTGCTCACTCGTCTACCCAGYGCTACGTGAGTTCTACCAAAGCCTTACAGGAAYACAGCCATGGAAGGAAACAGAACTGAAGGTCATAAATTGGAAAATAACAAAAATCTAAATRAAATCAATTCAGAAATGCAATGAATAAAAGGAATTTCTGAGCTGGAAGGATCTATTTTTGTTAATACAGAGTTTCTAACCTGTGGCAGGAGGTGGGGTGTCAGATAAGGTGGGGAACAGGACAGGTTATGATCTGTGGGTTGGAACAAAGATTTCAAACCATTACTACTAATGAGCTACTCACACTCTTGAGACACATTCATSATTTAACCATGACTTAGAAGGTAGATTATATTTAAATCAGCTTTATCTTCACAGTAACTAAGGAAGGAAAATAGTTGGATTTTTTCCAATCACTATTAGGTGCCACAAACAAAAGAAACACAATCACAACCAAATAATATGTAAAATATTCTGGTTTAAACACACAAATTAAGAAAATATTTGGAGCTGTCAACAGAGAATTTAATCTGAAAATGCTTCAGATGTTTCCATCTTCTGCCTACTCCAAACTATGGCATTCCAAGGAATTCTTTGCTTCAACACTTTTAATGGTTAAAAAGCACAGTTTAGGAAATAAAGGTTTGTAAAAGGACTTGTAAAATTTTCAGAATGCAATTTTCAAACAGCGGCTAAAATTACATAGAACAGTGATTTTTAAAAACATTCTTTTCCCTCACTTGTCTGTCATTCTGTAAGGAACAGGGACAAAAGGGGAAAACCAAAAAATCAAAAGCATTAACCACCACATGCAGCATTCAGCTGATTAAGAACATAAGAAGCCCTCACCATTTTCTGAAACCTTTCCATGTTTTCGTCTCATCCTTTAAAGCCAAATCCAGACTTCTCTGAGGCTAAAGCAATCCTGCCAAAACGTCTCAAGCCAACTTTAGTGAGGTATGTTTGGGAGCAGGAAGTGCACTGCGGCACTTCCAGAATTCTGAGTGTCTGGAATGCGTGTTCAGGCTGGAAACCCCATTTCAATGTGTGCAACAGGCAAGGAAGGCTTCAAATCCCACAGAATTCCTTTCCTGATGAGCCTTTTCAACGTAAAACACATTCTCTCAGCTACATTTACAGGAATAACACCAGAGCACAATAAGCAGCTTAAATTAATTGCTGCTGTTACTGTYAAAAACAAAGATCTCTCCAAGTTACCCAACTCCAGCTAAAAGAAAATCTTCCCTGTTCTGTGAMTCAAGTAACATTGTTTGATATCTTTTCTATCCTTTAGTCATTAAGGATGCACAGATCAAAGCTGGCTTCTAATTATTTTTTAAAACTCAGAGCACTCAAGGGAAGAGTTGTTAAAGATCCCAAATGTCCCRAGCCAGCATTCCTGCTGCCACACTGGGCTCTCTCAGAAGAGGATTCACACATTTTAACATTCCCCTGTTGTACCAAGAGCTCTTCCTCAGGACATTATGACCTAAACTTGGTGTGATCTGGTTTGCCCCTGACCTMGGACACCATGCCACAGGGATCCATCCCAATCATGTCCAGGATGGAGCTGCAGCCYGGGCATGGCCCCTTCCCTCTCTCCTGGTGGTGCTGCAGCTTCCAGAAACATCTCACATGCCAAGTTAACCTGTTCCACAGCTCCTTCATCTGTCAAAGGCATTGTTTGGGAGCAGATACATGGAATTACAATGGATAGAACAGTGAAAACAAATTGTCCTGAGATTACACTGGTATTTAGCCTGGAAAGAGAGAAAATTTCCAATACAGGATGAAWGATGTTTGAGCACCCAATACCAACATAACCTGCAGGTCAAATTTTCACCCAAGTGTGCTCCTGCATGTATTCAGARTTTTCCTGTTCCATTTCCAATGCCCCAAGAAGGAAATTCACTCCAACAACTGGTCTGGAAGAGTTTAGCACTAGAACTCAGGAGCAGCGCTCAGAGAGGGGCCGGGAGGGGCAGGTGGAGCTGTGTCCATCCTCCCTGGGGATCACAGGAGCTTCCCAGGGACACACAGGAGAGCAGCCCTGGCAAGTCCTGGAGACACACACCATCAAACCCACGATGGCTGGGTTTGGAAGAGACAGAGATCATCCCATCCCACCCCTGCCATGGCAGGGACACCTCCCACTGTCCCAGG
>NDFG01000328.1:1154966-1196094 GCA_002167245.1 Sporophila hypoxantha | reverse complement strand
CCAGCCCCAGTGTCCARCCTGGCCTTGGGCACTRCCAGGGATCCAGGGGCAGCCCCAGCTGCTCTGGGCACCCTGTGCCAGGGCCTRCCCACCCTGCCAGGGAACAATTCCTSATTCCCAAGATCCCATCCAGCCCTGCCCTCTGGCACTGGGAGCCATTCCTCCTTGTCCTGTCATTAATGTGGCACCAGGAACAAGCTGGGTTTTCAGACCTTGGTGGAGAAAATTAGCTCTTTTTCAGATAAAATACTGTAAATTACCTGTACTGATGTGCAGAGAATCAATGCTTTTGGAATCATTATATTTCACACTTGTAGAGAATCTTGGATCTCTTCAGGTATTTCAATTTATTCTGGGGGATGATTCCAGTATCTGACTTGCCAAATTGTGCTGAAGTATGTGTAAAATCTGACCTTTTTCAGATTGTATCYGATCTTCATAAAGATTGCACAAGAGACTGCTTCCCCTTGTTAAGGGACTTTAATTCCCTGCTTTGTTATTTATTTCCCTATAGTGGAAAAAATCCAGTTAAAAAAAAAAAAAAGCAAAAACATTTTACTACTTACACTGTAGAAAAAYAATCTTATAATAGAAAATACTCAGCATTTATTAATCTTCATTTTACATATTTACATGTTATTTCATCAAAATATTTGGTAAAAAYTAATGCCAAAYATTATAATAGGTTTAAAATGTATTGTGCTCATTTTTCCAGAAATTGTCAAGGTAMAATTAACTTGATTTGAAGAAAAATCTGGAATATCAATAATAGGGGCTCAAGACCAAGTCTAACAAAAAACCCTGAACACCATAACATTGAACTCAACAGGTATAAAGGCACAAGATCAAAGCCACAAAACTGGCTTGGTTTTAATCCAGACTTAATTTAAAAATTGGCTTTGACCAAAAGTTATTTTTAATTTCTTCTGGCTAAACACAAGGCAATATTTCCARTTTCTCTAAGTACACATTTCAATATGACCATATGATAAAAAACTGTACAGAAATTATACTAAAACTTTATAAATATTTTGTGGCTTTATACAATTTTAAAGTTTTATTTTAAAATTTGCATCAATTCTGAAAATGTCCTTTTTTTGTTCTAGTCAAAATAAAGACAGCCTTCATCCTTCCATAGAAGGATTTTCAGTATCTTTCTCTCAGCTATAATCAACAGGTCCTACACTGAAATTCATTAAAATAATGTGWATGTTTTGGTCAAATGGTTCTTCTTCCAAATAAAATTCCACAGAATTTCTAAATAAGATGAGATTGCAATGTTGTCACAACCAGTCGTGGATTTGCACCCACCCTGTGTGTCTACAACAGAAATTATGGAAAGATGAAATGAAATTTAAATAAAAAAAGCAACCAGGAAGAAAAGATCTGGTTTTGCTTGATAAAGAAAGGCTACAATGAAAATTTAGAGTGGGCTATTAAATAAAAGGTTCTGCAGGATATTATGAAAAGCACARTGAGGGTCACTGCTTTTCATTTTTGCAACAGCACCTATTTTCTGCACATGAATATATTTAATGTATTTTAAGCAGATTAGAGGAGGTGATGGGYGGAAGCAAGACAAAAGTTTACCAGCTGTTTAAATAGAAAAAAAGTTGCAGACCAAATTGATCATGAGGAAAGTAGGAAAAAAAATCTACTGCCCTTTTTAGAAAAATCTAAAGGTGTGCAGTTCAACAAGGCAACTCTGGAAAGCCACAGGCTCCAGGGCAGGCAGGGTTTTCCACACCTGGCTGGGGGTAAATGGGTTGGTCTCTGTCACCACTTTTCTGCCACRGGATGCAAAACAGCAAACCCATTTCATTGGCAACACCCTGCTCTCCAAAATTGCCTGTTCCCTTCTAAACTCCTGCTCCCACACAGTCACCAACAGCTCCAAGTGCATCTTAGATGCAGGAAAACAGAGCTAACAGTGCCTATAAATAAATAAATCATGGCATGCTAAGGCTGAAAAATTCTCCCTRAAATGCAGCAGAAATCCCTGGTGGGGGGGATCAAACAGTCTTTGGAGYGTGTCTGCTCATTCCCAACCCTGCCACTCGTGCCAGCATCATTCCAAGGCAGACTTTTCTCCAGCTACTCAGTTTAACTTCTCTTAATAAATAAGATGTCCTAGAGCACGGGAATCTGCAATTCCCAAAGGGGGAATAAAACAGGGGGTGGAAGGGAAAGAAAAGATCAGTTTCATCCAACACGTCTTCAAAGTCTCGTAACCTGGTTTCTATTTGCTAAAAATGGAAAGCTGAAGCTGCTTCTGAGACAGTTATAAAAGTATAATGTATCAGTTTCCCTGGGCTCTCTTGTTCATTAAAGGTTGGGATTTTTTTCCTCCCTCTCCTGTAAGAAAACTGCCCTACTGCAAAGGGCATTAGAAATAAAGATTGTATTTCAGCTGAAGATAGAGGGAGTAAAAAAGCTTTCCTAATTACGTTGCTGATTACTTGAGCASTCCTCCATCTGACAATACAATTATACCAAAGAGAGGAGAATATCTTCATTACACTGAAAAAAAGGAGAAAGTGTGKTTTTTCCAGCTTTGAAATTTATGGACTATGAGCCAGACATATAAAACTTTTCTTGAACTCCAAAAGTCCAGATAAACTTTCTGAAAACACCAATTTTTCTCTTACACAAATWTCTGAGCTACATAATTCATATTTTATGTTCTTTGTAGGAACTCCACCTACAGGGACAAGCTAAACTCAAACTGGAGCAGTTTTTTTGGCTCTAGGCTTTGGTACTGGTTCCATTCCAGGGTCTACTCTAGCAGATTTCTATTTATATCATGCAGAAGTCAGCAAAAAAAGTCAATGATCCTGCCACATCTGGCTGTGCCAGAGGTGCAACATAGCTCAGCATCCCAGAAACACTTCAGCTGCTTAAAAGCAAAGGCAAAGAAAACCCTTGATCAAGTCCCAGCTGTAAACTGCAACCCCTTACAAAGCTGCTGTGCTAACACCAGGGTAGTGATGACTGCCATCCTGGTGATAAATCAACATCTTCTGACCTCTAACCTTCAAAATAATATTCATTCTTCAGGCACTCCTTGTCACCCTGTTTTGCAGACGGGTGACTGGGCAGGGTGGGAGTCAGTGCCTCCCTTTGCTGCGGGCAGTGGAAAACCCCGCTGGTTCCAGTTCCATAACTCACTGATTTGTCTGGTAATGCAGYACCAGGCTGGCTACAGCCAGGACACCCCTGAGCATCCCACACAGCTCCCCGTGTCTGGCTRGGTTTGGGTATGTTTGGCTAGGTATGGGTTGTATGAGCACAAGAAAAGAACAGGCATCCTTCGAGCATGGAAATCAGGGGAAACAGAATTCATCAACAGTTCAGCCCCAAACAGCAGCTTCCCCCAGCACTGAGGGTGMTGCTGTGCTGCAGGGAACAGCTCAGCTGCCAGTGCTGAGTGTCAAACCCCAGGCAGTGCCTCAGTGGCCTTCAGGAGTGGGATTTTGTCTGGATCCACAGCACATTAAGTTCCTGTGTTTATACAGAATATACGGACACTCTTTCCAGCTGTCCCCACAGCCAAGTTCAGAGCCCTCAGCTCCAGCCCTGCACCCCACAGTGACCCCACCCTTCCTTGTGGAACTCCTCACTTTCAGCCATCTCAGCACTCCATGTGATGCAAACAAAAGAAAAGAGAGCTCAGATGCTCCAAGCCCCCCTCACCAGTGAATTCTGACTTCAAACCCTCATCACAAACCAGCACTGGATAGACCTTCAAGTAACGACCCACCAGACCACACCGTTCCCATCTTTAACKGCCATGTCCTTTCCACACCAACTCATTCAATTACTTTAAGATTAAAAGCACAACAATTAGCTGCCATTTAATGYTTTCAATTAATGCTATTTTATGAACAAAGGTATATGACTAGTGGGACTGAGGAACAATTAAACTTGCTCATTACAGAGCACTGCAAGCTTGTTTACTGGAACTGTGTTAAGTAATCTTTCCTTTCTGCTTTAAAAATAAAAAGACTCATTTACATCACCCCCAACGGTCCAATTTCAAGCACAGTTTTTAAGGCTAAGATTTTGAGGAAGAAAGCACACATTGCACTAATAGTCCTATGGCTCTGAGGATGCAAATAACAGGCACATTTTTTGGTACCAGGGCAGGCATGTTTCCACCCTAATTGCCTCCAAAAGGACAAACAAAAATCTTAACTTCAGGAAAATATCATTCCACTCTTTTTCTCCATGTACTGGGTCTATATTAGGGAATAAAAAGCTCAAATTTTAGTATCTAGCCCTCAAAGCAATAAGTGCAAGTATCTCAAGCTCAACAGCCAAGAAAATTCGCTTTGAGTTTCTCTCCATTTCCCAGCACCCCTTATCTATCCCTGTGACACTCTCTAAAAGAGGCAAACATAAATGAATATATACATAAATAAAAGATCCATATAATACACATCACTATGTCAAAGAGCAAGGACAGACTGTTTTATTTAAGAGATAAAAACTCCTTGACCAACTTACCTGAGGGAGCTCCCTTCTTCATGGMCAGACCTCCACAAGAGCCCACACACTTTCCTCCCTCAGCTTTCTAAAGGGAAAGCTCAGCCCTGTCCCACACAGGTGACGCTCCCAACGCCGCCAGCTGCTCCCACTGTGCTTTCCCTGGTGAGGTGCAGGGGATGGGAACAGGGTTGTGCATCTYTACTGATCTCACCTGGCCTAAACTCAAAACCCAAGGTAACATCTCGTGCCAAAACATTTCTATCTCAAAGCCTTCCAATATTCAGAAGATTCGAACTACAAGTTCTCTGCAAGGCTGTYACCAGCTCAGATTGTGCACGGAATTTCTTAGTTCTTGTGCAATACTCAAATTTCACAAACAAGCAGACAACCACATATGGTCTCTCTGCATGGAAATTGTGTCTTTCACTATCATCACAATCAATGTTCCATCCCTGGATGGACTGGAAGCAAGAGGMAGACACTTAATCTCTTAAWTCTAATTTATTTTAATGAACAAGAAAGCTACCCACATTTGCGAGATTAAAAGAAATGTGGCTTTGTAGCCTTGTGGTTACTGTGTTCTGTGAAATGTGAAACCTGAGTTTCCAACWATATCATAAAAGGCTCTGGGCAGGATACAACCAGGGCTGTATGGCAATCAGGTGTGGTAGAACCCTAGAAATTGCCTCCCAGGAAGACACCCTTGGCTTGCATCAGCACTGTCCTCCTCTTTATACATTTTGCTCTAATTCTGCACAGCAACAAGGCCTGGGGAGCTCTTCCCATGGAGAAACCTTCACTGCTGCAGTAGGAAGGAGAATTAAATGCAAATGTCCCATTCCACAGAGTGAAGATTGTAACCAGTATGATTTGATATAAAATCTGGTTGCAGCAGCGTTTTCCAAGATGGCATCACTTGTTGGAGGATTTTTTAAAAGACATGGCTCTTCTAAAGAAATACAGATATTTATTTTCATCATCCTCTCTGGTGCCTGAATCTCCCTTACATTCATCTTAAATGTTGCCAGTTCAGCTCTGCATGTTYTGAGCCTGGCAGGAGCTCAGTGACTCCTCCTGGCTAGCTCTAAACAGCCTATTTGGATTAAATATTTGGAGTCCCTACCTACACATACCCATCCATTTGGGAAGCAAAAGAGGTCTCCTGACTTGGAGAGATTTCTACCAGCAAGCCTAAGACTTCAGCCAGAACTGAGGGTGCCAACATCCATTATTCAGCTGGGTGCTTTGTCAGAAATCAATGTTACAGGGCCAGTTGCCACAAAGAACTGAAATCAATAGGATGGAATCTGCTCCTTTTCGGAGGACTGAACTCCAGTTAGTCTGAACTTCGGAACGGGCAGAATCTGAGTGAACAAGTACAAATAAATGCTGAAATCTCAGAAGATTGATAAGGACACATTCTCCATCCCACTGTAATTGAGGAGCTGTGGAGTTGTGACTCTGGTTGGGGCCCTGTGCAGGACTGAGGTRAATCCAGGATAATAACCTGAGCCTTTAAACCTTGCTGCATGTCCATGGATAAAAATAGCTCCATGTTCATAAAGAAAACTTTAGAAATGTGGAAAAAGCACTTCATGTTTTCCTTTGCATGTGTCAGGGTGATGTGTTGTGATGGACACAAACTGAGAGTGAGCACTCAGATGGAGAGTAAAGGGAGAGGCGTGTTCCTCTCTGCTGTCTGCTCCCCACGGGCTGATCCCACAGGCTCAAAAGAGGGAGGGAAACATTCRGGGATGTTTGCAATGCTGTGCAACTCCTTCAGTCCCCGTGGGCACAGCCCTGCTCCCTGGTGTGCACAGACTGCCTCATTCACTGTGGCAGGGATGGGCACAAAGGACACCCTGCATGGACCAGCCCAACCCAGAGGAGCTGCCAGAACAATCCCATGGATGCAGCAGCTCCAGKCCTGCTTCCCAGCGCACAGCAGCTCATTTCAGCCTCCTCAGCTCCTAATCCAGGCACTGTGCACCGGTGCTCTTCATCAGCCACTACCCACGTTTTTACATTGGCATTTTGTTGGTCAGTGCCTTAAAAATTTGTTCCAAGGATTTGGAGTGGGCTAAAGATGATCCCACTTACATTGAGTGGCATTCCTGTGCCCCCAGCCTGCCTTGGCATGAATCCCCCCTTGCTGCCCATCCTTTTGAGCCAGCAAAGCAAGGAAGAAGAATTCAATGGAAAACCTGATCAGATTATCCACTGAGCTCTTTCCAGCAGTGAGATAATAAGAGTCTGGAAAGAAGTTGGAGCAGCCCTTATCTTCTGGGTATTTCAAAGGTGTTCCACAATTTCTCAGGCTTCAGATGTTTTTGATGTATTTTGCTGTACCATTTTGTAGTTTCCTGACTCCAAAACCTGTCCAGATATTATAYAGAGCCCCTTTTACAATGTAATAAAACAATTGAAATTTTCATTTACATGAACAAAAGGGTTCTGAAGCTGGTTTAGAGAAATCTAAAGTTTATCAGTAAAGTTTTCTGCTTCTGTACTTCTTTCTTTAGGGCTCAAGTTTGCAAATGGATTGCATAGGCCTGCTCAGCTYTCAGCACTTACCACAAGGATTTAAAACAAATGGCATTGCTTATGAGACAGAACAGAAGCAAATATTTGTGAGGCGAGGATTTACAGTGGCTTGTTTTCAAATGRAAAGGTTTTTGCTTTATTATTAAGTCTTTTGAATATTTAGTTTTGTAGTAAAGATACAGAGCATATGAAATGCAAGGTAATGCAGCATGTGATTAAGATGGGATTTGGATTTCATTCCAATGAGCTACACAATTTAGGCATTTCTATTCTAACAAGAGCCCAATTAGATATATTTCACACAAACAACAATAACCTATTTCACTTTGTGGCAACTTGTTTGTGAGCAGCTTACAGTTGAACTGCACTGATCATTTTCAGTCATTAATTTAGTCTATTCCAAGCATATTTATTCCTACAAACATTTTCTTTCCCCTGGTAGGTTTTTTTATTCATAACAGAAGAAAAGTGATCTGAAGAAACATAGCTCACAGAGCCACATCCTGATATGATAGTCAGCATCATGAATTTCAAATTACTTTCTGTGAGAGTTCACTGCTGGATAATAGAGCCAGAAACTCCACAAAAATCTCCTGCCAATCCATCATGTAGGGAATGTATTCAGAAACTCTAGATAGGGAGCAATAAAAAGCCTTAAGATAGGTGAAAAATTCTGTCTCCTAACAACATACTGATGTTAACATAACAAAACCTGCTTTTCCCAGCAAGTCCATGTAAACAAGCACTACAGCCGTGTATTTTTCCATGCAAATGCCCCATGGAGGTGATGCCACTGCCGGGCTGTGCCCGGAGCCTCCCTTGTCACAGCAGYGCCCACGATGGGAGGCCAGGCAGGAGCCTCCACACGGAATTTTGGCCTTTCCTTGGTCCTCCCCTTGGCTTTTGGTCTCCCAGCCCCGGGAAAAGAGGCGCTGGGAATCTTTGGTGGCCTTCAGGGCAGGAGTGGGAGGTGAGACAGGCGGGCTGWTGGAGCACGGCCGCTTTGCTGGGTTTTCTGAGCCCCGGCCGGGCTCTGAACCGCGCCGGGCTCTCTGGAGCTCTCCGGAGCTCTCCCGGGCTCCCTGCAGGCCCGGGCCGGGATCAGCACGGCCAGAGCCCCTCAGGCTCGGGATGTCTCCCTTCCTGCAGCGCTGCTGAGTGCTCAGGGAGGGGAATATTGCAGCTCCTGCCCAGCCCCATCCCCCAGCACATGAGGGAAATGTGGTTCCCATTACAGCGGGCTCTAATCCCGGCGCACTCCTGGCTGCAGAGCCGCCTCCTCCCGTCTGAGGCCGGGACCAGGAAACTCGTCAGATGGCCCTGATCAGCCCAAAGCTCCCTGTGACCCTCAGCCCAAAATTCCCTGTCAGTCCCAGCCTCAGCCCAAAAGATCTCTGTCAGCCCCAGCCCAAAGTCCCTGTGAGCCCCAGCCCCAAATTCCCTAGGACCCCAGCCCCAGCCCAAAGCACCCTGTGACCTCAACCCAAAGCTTTGTCGTCCCAGCCTCAGCCCAAAGATCTCTGTCAGCCCCAGCCCAAAGTTCCCTGTGAGCCCCAGCCCACAGCTCCCTGTGAGCCCCAGCCCTGGCGTGTTTTCAGAGGCAAATTCTTGGACTGCGTGTTTCTCATTGCAGCTCACACCTGGTATTTGTTTAGCCCTGGAAGACACTGACTGGATTCCAGTGGAAGGAAAACACTTCTCCTTTGAAGGCCCTGGTGTAATTTATTTCACTATTTCTGGCTGGTTCCTGAGAAACGTGATCCATGAGTGAAGGASTGAAATAAGCTTGCTCCAATTTATCTGGTTTTCCTTATGAAGTGTGGCACAGAAGGAGCAGGATTTCCAACTCGTTCTGCTGTCTGTGTGTCAGCCAGGAAAAGCCATGGCCCCATGCAGATGGATCTGAGCAGCCCTGCCGTGGGGAGGCACTCAGGAAGGGATGGGGCTAGCAGTGTTCCSAAAATAGCTCAGGGAAGTTATTAACATCTGTAAATTATGCTCCTGTTTCCCTGACAGCAGCAGCTTTGCTTGAGGATCTCAACGTCGCTGCCAGCGCAAGAACTTTTAAGTGCCTGTTGCAGTGATCCCTTCCCAAAAACACACCAATCACTAAAATAGGAGAGGTCTGAGCTCCCAGGTCAGAGCTTTTATAAAAATATACATGAAACAGCCTCCTGAGCCTCTTAATTCTGTGGAGCTGCAGCCTTTTATTTWAAAAAAAATAGGGCTGGATGAAAATAAAGATGTTTCCAACATCAAAAATGCACATYAGCTCTGTTCCTGCAAATTGTTTCAGAAGGTGAATATCCTGGTGATAAAATTAACCAGCATATGATGAACAATAAAAAACCTGCCCCTGATAATTATCAAATACCCCTGAGCAGCTCCTTTGAGAACCTTCCCACAAAGCACTTGCCCTTCTCCCCTCAGTGTGTAGAYGGGGAACTTTTTTACTTTTTTAAAACAAAACCAAAATCAGTAGCTCAAATGTGCACACAAGCAGGCATTGCCCCAAGAAACAGTTTTTTATAAAAGCAAAAACCACCAATATATTTATTAAAAAACAGGGCAATAGGCACCATGAGAGACTGATAGGATTTGGGATCCAGAATTCCAGTGTTTCCCCAGGGAAGGGCACAGGGAGCATCCCTGTAGATGGGCAAGATGTGCCATGGACAAAGGCAGCACCTCAGCAGGAGAATCTTGTGTTTCCAGTGCAAAGAGGTCAGACAGACACATTTTCTACAAACTTTCTGCATTTTGATGTGTTCTCCATTAGCATTTTGGGAGGATTTGTCTGCTATGGAAATAATTCATTTTTATGAAGTTTGACATCTGTGATCAGAGGAATCTCCTTTATAGGCTTTAGATACTGATACATAGTTACATTTCTGTGGAAGATAAACTGAGGGAAACTAAGGAATTTACATGTTAAATCTGCTTACACAAATCTCTCTGCCTGCTGAAACAATTAATCAGCAGTGGCTTTTCTCACATATGAATGAGAAAGGATGCAAAGTCTGGAGCACTCAGTCTGGAGCCATAGGCAGGCTGCATATTTGAATTCCTTTTATTAATTGCTTTGTTGTGACACTTACCCCAGGAAAATACTTTGTCAGTTGCTTCTGCTGTAATTTGGTATCAAATCCACTCAATACTTTTTTTCCTTCTTTTTTAAAAAATCTTTTGTCAGGACCAAGACCAAGTTGTTTCTAATTTAGTGCTGTATGTTATTTGCAACAGGATCCTTCAAGTTTCCTCTCTTAATTCATGACACCTGGTTTTTGTTATTTTAAAGACAGCCAAGGACACTGGGGCATTCACTCCACACATTGTAAAAGCTTTAAAAGGGTGCYACACAGATGTATATAAACAGAGGCAGAGAGTCTATTCTGTTCCTGCAAAAATATGATTTTAAAAGAGTTGGGAAYGTGAGTGTGTGTCACATTGAAAAGGTTGGGGCTTTTTGTATTTCTTTTCCTCCTTGCTCTRTGGTGTCAGGTCACAATTTAACATGGCTCTCACAAACATAGAAAAAATCATTTCAGTTGAATTCCTRGGGTCAGTGAGGGGTAAGAATCCCACCAAGAAGCAGCTGGGAGCCATTCCTGCCCCTGGCTCTGACATTGCCAGAGTCCCCCTGAGAACATCTGGAATTTGAAAAGCCATCAAACTTAGTGGGACTAAATTCTTCTAAATTCATCAGTGMTTTTAAGGTGAAGGTTTAAAAGTGTGTCAAGCAAATATTGGGATTGGCCATGTCATTCATTTTACATTTTTTAATTATTCATATTGAGTCCCAGAACAAGCCCAGAGGATTTAGGAGAGCCTGGCAGAGGAAAGCCCCATCCTCCCCCCAGAGAGATGCTGGTCACACATGTCCTGTCCAGTTTCACACTGCATGCCCTTGTCCCTCCTAGGGCATTCTGTAGTTCATTTGAGCTGCTTTTGGAATTAGAACCACTGGGAGAAAAGGCAGRTGGCAGGCAATGCCACCTGCTGTGCCCCACTGTCACAGCATGGGGTGTAACCCCGTTCCCTCAGCATTCCCAGTGTGACCCATGCCAGAGGCCATGTGAGAAAATCAGGGATGTGGGGGCCTTGTCTGCCAACAATAAACACACAAGGCTGTCATGGGYGGACAGAGTAATTTTGGAGAATTGAAGACATCTAATTGCAGTGTTACAGACTTCGATGAATTATTATAAACAATATTCTGTGGCAATAAATCATTTTGCCCTCATCCAGCAAATGCCACCACACCTCAATAAATCACTTGAAACACACCACTGTACAAAATTCTGAAGTGACAGGGTGGACATTTCCTGGGGTTTGTTGCAGCTGGTCACATCCTGGGTATCTGTGTCACTCCAAACACTTCCCCAGCTTTGCAGCCCTTTGCTGGCTTCACCTTGGGCTGCATCTCCTGCATGGCTGGGTCAGAACAGCAACAGACCCACACCATTTAAAGGTCCTTGGTTTTCTTTTGTTATTTATTTTCTTTTATTATTGCTTCCTAAATAACAGAACTAAACAGAATCCCTAATGCTTGTGGCTTTCCTTATGAAAGGATTGTGGATTTCCTTATGAAAGTCCTTAGGAAAAGCCTTGAAGAAGGAAAAGCAATATAAATGATTCAATCATTTGAAGGTTTGGMCTTTCTTTGCTTGACCATGGTTTCACCCATCCCTTGCAAAGGGCTGAGCTCCATCATTCCAGCTTCCTGCCCCGTTCTGAGATTCTTAATCTGATTTTATGAGCACTACAGCATTAATATAACGTTGTTTGTGTTAATTTTCCCTTCAGTCACTACCTACAACATATGGCCATTATTTTCACACTGGCAATATTCAACAGAGGTAGAATTGGAAGTCCTAATTTAGGTATTTAAAGCTTGAAAGTGTATTTAACTTCAAACTTCATTAGTAGGCCCCTGGCCCTCAGTGAGTGACTGAAAATCAAAGTGGCTGGGTCAGGGATCAAGTTTCAGAAGTCAATTTTCCAAATACTGTTCTTCAGAGAGCGATACATCGGTATTAAAATGAAAATTTGGACAATAGCCAAAGCCTCAGCTATTCTGRGTCCCACAAAAATGTTAGTTTATGCAAATCTCCAATAGCTTCAGTGCAGGAATGCAAATTTATATCAGCAGCTGAGAAATCAGAGAGATGACAAGGACTATTGTGCTGAGAYACTTCCTTTCAAATTCTTGAGCAAGGAGTGTAACCACCTTCATCCCTAACATGGGCCCAGGCTGGTGAAGGGAAGACTTTGAGAAGCAGAGAATAAGATGAATATTAAAGACATTTTACATTCTCAAGTGCTTTTCTATATTTCTCCCACTTTCTGCATAAAAACAATTGTGTAGTGTGTAAAACTCCTTTAAATGATGGGTGAGTTGGTTATATAAGACTCCTGTAAGATGTACATAAAAAGCATAAAAGAAAAGAGAAAAATTCAAGTATAACAATTTTTCCTTTACAGATCTCAGGCCAATAATTTCTGACAATATTCTGCAAAATCCATGTTGGGATAGACAAAGTAAAATTGATGATCCCTAGAAAAGGCCAAAATCTCTTAAAAATTTATTGTGATTCAAGGAACTGAATTTGTGACCCATTACAAAGCCTGGTTTTCTCAAAATATTCGTCATCCAGGCACTGAAAATCAGGCAGCTGAAATAATTCTGAAAGTTTTTCTGAAAATCAAAAGCACCCWAACTGTCAGATGACTTTTGACAATCTGCAAAACATAAAAATACCTTACATAAGCTGTTATTTTTATTATTGCTTTTCCAGTAATTAAATTTGAAAGGGTATGAGGTACAGTCTAAAATGAAAAAAGAACAAAATTCATTATGGAACTAGGAACAGACATGCCAAACCAAGTTAATTTTGCCCTTTTTCCTTAACTAACTATTAAAATATATTTAAGTAGCTTTAATTATTCATATTGTTCTTTCAATAATTGAGAAAAACTTATTTCAACCAAGTTTTTTTAATGGAAAGTAAAACAAACTCGGGTACTTTTCACTCCAGGAGTTGACAGCTGCTGGTGGGTGAGATCACATCAACCCCCAGCAGAGGAACACAGGGCAGACATTCCTTCTACAGACACATATATAAAACTTCTGTTTGTTTTGCAGTTTCATTTCCCAGAACTAAATATTTGAGAGATGTTTTTGTTGGTTTCTAAACAGCTCACAAAGCCCAGGCTTTGAAGGTTTCCAAATGGAGCCACAAAGTTTGTTGCTGATATTAATGTGCTGTTTATTTCTCTTGTAAATAGTTATTATTTTTTGTCCTAGAAAAATATTTGGTTACAAAGTCTGCAATGCTTTTTTGTTGTGTTGTTTGATACTTTCAGCATTAGAATAACAGACCATGCAAGAAAACCAGCCAGGACTATCAAAATATCAAAATAATTGCAGTCGCTGGATGATAAATCTGCCTCTGGTCTGATGTATAAAGGACACATCCAAATGTTTTATATTCAGGGGTATTATTTAAACAAAAATCACAGAATTGGCTACCTCAAGATATGTAMCACTTACCTGTCCAAACCTGTATCTCCTCAGGAATTCTGAAGTGGGTTCAAGCTCACGCTTGATCATGCAGGATCTGGAGAGAACAGGCCTGGAAATGCTTGAGAACCAATATTTTAATGATGAAGGTGTTAGCCAGCATCTTGCCACTGTCATTGCAATTTTTCCTGGCTATGATCCAGTTATTAAACAGATTAATGAGAAGCCCAAATCAGTTGGTGTTGTGCAGACTTAAACACACTTTCTCCAGCAGAAAGCAGGACAAGCAGTTCTGAACTATCAATTCCTGTTAGACTTCCTTCATAGGGCTGCTCGTGGAAATAGTAGGAACACATTAACTCATCATAACCCAAACTTTGCACAGAACTTTCTGGTTGCCATAAAAACTCTGAAGAGGAGAATTTCCCAGTGTAYAACTCAGTGCTAAGACAGGACTAATTTTGAGGTATGTGGGTGCATTAGTTGTTTGAAYGTCAGCTCCATCCCAGTGCTGGAGTCAAACCAAACAACACACAGTAAACAAGAGAGCTGGATTTATTATTTTTATGATGCCATAAAGTGATGTCCTGCCTCCAATTTTTAAAAGATATTCTGGATGGTCAGGAGCRCCTCTCTGATGACATCATGTTCCTTCAGTGATGTTACAAGGAGGGAAAATAAATTATTTTATATATATATTACTTACATATTTAATAAATGCTTGCACACCACAAAAAAAAGCAGCATCAGCACACYGACTGGATCTACAGAAACACCAGGGGCATGTATATACAGGGGAAAAAACGTGTGGGAAAGATTTTGGAATATAAATTCTCAGCAGAAAGGGTTTTAGTTCTCAAATTCCTAAGTCACTCTGTAGTGTAAGAGCTGAACTCGGAAGGGGATGGGATGTAAGGACGGAGGCTCAAACCAGAGGATCATCTGTCCCTCATCCTGTCTGTAGCACCAGCAAAAACAGGCACCTAGACCTGTGTACAGCAGACACATGATGGGACATTTTCTCTATTTTCTCTATGGTATTTTCTCACTATCCAACATTATTTGCATTTTCACCAGCAAGTGGTTGTTTCCTCTCTATTTGGCAAGTCTCTGTGTTTGTTCCAGCCATGAGCTTCTCTTGAGGCCCAGCTCTCAGCACCCAGAGCATCCTGTGCTGCAGTTCTGCACAGCTCACCCACACGTGGTGTGAACAAGTTGCTGGTTTGCTCTGATGTGTTTTTAGCCCCTTTGTTCCTCTTTCCTGCTCATAAAAAGCACTGAACAGTCAATCTCCACAGTGATCAATCCATGGGACACGTCCCTATCTCCCTCCCCAGTTCCAGTCATCTCTCCTGAGGCTGAAGTGCTCCAGCCAGCTTAATTGTTCACAGCCCATGAGCCATCTCCTGCTTTTGATCATCCCTGTTTCCTTTTCCTGACCCTTTTCCAGCTGTGTGGGATCATTTTTGATGTGGCAGAGCCACACACAGAATTCAAGATGCTGATGAGTCCCAGCTTTATAGAGCTGAGTCAAGAGGCTCCTCTGCTCTGTTCCCTGTGCCTTCCTCAATATCTGACCTCCTTTTTATCTATTACTCTAATAGATAAATCCTTTTATAGAACTGTCCTGAATTTCCATAGATTTACCTTGTTACTGAGAGGTATTGGGCAATATTTTCACTTCATGTGTGATRTTTTCACCCCTGTTAACCATAAGTCTCATCTACATTTAATTTTGTGTGATATCTCAAAGCCAAATCACAGAAGCCCTCACAAGATCTTTCTGCATCTCTCTGAAACCAGCCCTCATTAGGCAGCAAAGTCCTACTACTATAGACTGAAGATAGTTTTACCAAGAGGAGTTAAGATGGGAGTTGTTACAGCSATCCTAAAAACTGGAATGAGATGCCGGTTAATAAAGATAATTTCAGGATGTTGACCAGAAAGACAGAACCAGTTGAAAGCACATGGAAAAATCTGAAGTACGTTGAAATAAAAGAAGCAAAGTTTCTTCCTTTTGTTCTTCTATTTGTATGGAAAAAACATAATTTTCACAGTGGACTTAAGCACTGATACTTCTTCTGTTAGGTTGGGGTTTTCCACCAGTTATTTTTCCAGTGACAACCAATTTTCATTTCCCATCCTTGTCAGGAGACTGGAAAAGTTTTATGTGGACGTGACAGTCTGGTCAGAGAGAGAGTAAGTCAGATAAACTTTCCCAGGAATTGTTCTGGAGAGGTTTGAGAAGGCTGAGAGAAAGAATTAAAACAATCTTGCAGCTGGTGCATTGAACAGCTGTTTTCTCATAAGATGTTTACCAAAGGGGTGTCTTCTTAATTAGCCAAGTGTGTAATGGGGTGTTGATTAAATGACCAATCAGATCCACCTGTATCAGAATGGTGTATAAAAGAGTGGGTTTCTAATAAACTCAGATTCAGCCTGCTGAAGAGACCTGGAGTCTATGTGTCACCTCACTCCCATTCCTGACTCAAGTGGGACAGGTCTACAGCTCTTTCAAAAAACTTATGACCAAAAAAACCCTAAAGAAACAAACCACAACAACACAAAAGCCCCTTTAGATGAGGGTAGCTCCAAATGTTTTCTTAAATTGATGCACTTGCCACTGTTGTTTCCATCCCAGCCTTAGGGCAGCCTRGGAGGCTGCAGAAAGTGCAGTGCCACTGGTGCAGGAAGCAGAGGTCCCTCTGCTGCAGACCCCTGTGCCTTTCCCTCTGCAGGGTGGGAAATCTGAGCTGAGCAAGCAGTGAATGTCTTCAGGCTCGAGCAGCTGGGACAGGAGCTGCCTTGCAGCACTCAGCTCTCAGAATGCTTTAAAGGTGTTTCCATTCCCCTTCAGCACCAGCTGGGTTTAGCCTCCACCAGCACCAGCAGGTCTCTCTTGGGACCACACAGCAGAGTTTTAATGAACTACTGAGTGCCCTCCTCAAGCACAGCCACACTTTGTACAGCAAACCTGGAATCTGAGGTGTTATCAACTCCCACATCCCATTAAAATGCAAATCTACCTTTGTGCCTCATCACTGCTGTCCCACAGGTCACAGGCCTTGAGCCAACWAGAACCAACCAATACCCTGCAACCCCAAATATTAATGTTGGATGGATAATTTAATAATTGCTGTCTGCATCAGCATTGCAAGGGAATGCTCCCATCATCGGCCTGAGCCAAGAGAGGGCTTGGGGAAAACTCCTCTGAGGTGTGATCAGATATGTTCCAGGTGATTGTAGCTGATACAGTTTATTTAATAAAATATCTTCTGTATGGTCAAACAGGTAAAAATATGTCAGTGCAGTTAGAAGAACAGAAAAAGGAGGAATCTTTTTATAGCGAAATTTCTCTAGAAGCAAATATCCCACTGAAAYATAACTGAGTATTCTGCCAGTGGGCACAATTCTGGATCATTAAACAGACAGAAATTAAACATCTCTAGCTAAAATTGAGCTCATTGTCTCTCCCAGCAAACCTTTTCACTGAAGATTTCAAACAGATGAAAATGTGACCAGCAGCCAGGGATCAGAGTGTGTTTGTACAAAAGAGATGAGGATATTCTGCAGCCTCAAATAATTTTACTAAATAGATAAGGATGGAAAATAGAGAGTTAGAACCACTGTGAATAGCCTGACAACATCTTACCTGTTTGAGAGGATCCTAATGACAGACACAGTCATTATCTTATACACATCTAGATGTGTATAAGGAATAGCCTGACAACATCTTACCTGTTTGAGAGGATCCTAATGACAGACACAGTCATTAGTTAAATTAGATTAAGGTACGAAGGACATCTCATGCATGATTTTATTGCTTACAACCAAAGAGAAGTTTAACTGACAACCTGTCACTAAATTAGGCTGGTAGAGAAAAAAACCCCAACATGTTATGACACAAAAGATTATTGTCTGATAAAGGGGAGAGAGGAAAGAAAAAAAATTAAAAAAAAAAACCTAGTAAAAGCAAATTAAGCAGCCCCAAGTGCAGAGGCAGCCTCATGTCCTACGCTGCCTTTGGAAATCAAACTAATTTTAAGTTAGGGAAGAGTAATGTGTAAATTCCTCCTGTTCTGGATTTGTATCTAAAGCAGCAGAGTCTTCTCTGCTTTTAGGGTGGAGCTGGAGCTCCTACCACAGACCCTTCCAGGTGCCAGGAGCAGCTCATTGYTCCCTTTCTGCATCCCTTTTTACTTGGGACCCCTCTGGGTGTGAGACAATGCCACTTCCTCCCAAAGAGACAGAGAGAGACACTAAAGACAAATCCCTCATTTGAGAAATGATTTAACTGTTACAAAGGAGTTATTATATTGATATATAATGGAATGGTTTCACCTTTTCACTRCAAGGTTTAGTGGCCTTGGTGGTGCTTGGTCACAGGTTGGAGTCAGTACTGGGGCTCTTTCCCAGCCTGAATGACTCTGGCCTTCTCTAGACTCAGAGTGTGTGTGTAATTCACACASCCAGAGCTTTTGGGAGTACAGTCAACAAATCACCAATCCACAGCTCCCACAGCACGTAAAATAAAATAATAAAATACAAATAATAAAAAATTACATATTGTTTACCCAGTTTGTTTTCAGTAAATTTCTCACACAAAATTTTTACCTTTTTCTATGAAAAAAACCCCAGCAGAGCTAAGGCTGCTGCAGTGCTTTGACTGCCAGCTCTGTATTACAGCACAGGCTTGGAACATTAGGAAGGGTTTAAGAGCTCTTGCAAAGATCACAGTATTAAGAATATAGTGRAAAAGGATTAATTTTGTACTATTTCTATCCTCTTTAAACTGTTTTTAATCAGTCACACTTCCTGTTCTTTCCATGAACCTGTGAAAGAAAAAGCCATCACAATTCTAATTAGTAATATTAGTATTGTGCTTTGTAATGCATGTTCCACATTCTCATGGCCAGAATGCCCCAGAGCTCCTGTTGTCCAAAAAATCACAATTAATTTAATCACTCTGAAATTACAGACCACCACTTTAGCCCACTGAAAAAACATCCCTGGGCTTTGAGAGCAGACACTGGATAAGAGATCATGGAAATCCCAACAGAGCAATGTGCTCACAGTGGCTGGGACAGGAGCTGACATCAGTTCCACCAAATTTCACCTAAGTTTGAGAAACTAATTAAGAAATCAGAAATTTTCTACAAACCCCTCAGGAATGCTCAAAAATTATTCTTCTGCAGTATTAGGATGAATTACTTCAGGTATATGCAAGCATAYACCAAAAAATTACTTGTTCCAAGCAATAAATTATGCAGAAATATCAATCCACTGATAGAAAAGACCTTCAACCCAGACGTGGTGTCCAACTGTCCCTTCAGAAAAAAATCAAGCAAACATGATGAACTCCTAAGTAAAATTTAAAAACCAAGCAGCAGGAGTGTGTGTGCTGCTATRYAATAATTTCCCGTTTGCTAAGTAAAATCCTGCCTCCTCCTGACAATTTAATTCTTTGAAGTGTGCAAAGGAAGATGATGGCAACTGTGTTTCTTTGGTTTGGTATTGAATTCAGTTCAAGTCTCACTGAGCTTATCTTGGTGATTTTTACTGTTTTCTGACATTCCTGGTGCCCAGARCCTGACTATGGAAAAACCAGTCTGGCCCCTGGCAAACCCATCACTGCAGGTACTCAGGGGAGCTCCCCGTGACATCTTGGTGCTGAGTCAGTTCATTAAAGCTTCTCSAGGTCCAAGCTGCTTTTACCTGGTCCCTTGCCAGTCTCCAAAGCCTGGGTGGGTCATGCAGGGAGCTCTGGGGGGCAGCCAGCTGCAGGCTACAGGGCTGCGGAGGGCACAGCAGGTTGGGGGGCAGAGAGCAGAGGTGCAGGCAAGGGCAGGGCTGCAGGCAGCAGAGTGCAGGCACAGAGGTGCAGGCACAAGGGCTGCAGGCACCAGAGCTGCAGGCACAGGCTGCAGTACAGGGCTGCAGGCACAGGGGCGGGGGCTGGCAGGCACAGAGGTGCAGGCACAGGGCTGCAGGCACAGAGGTGCAGGCACAGAAGGTGCAGGCACAGGGCTGCAGGCACAGGGCTGCAGGCACAGGGCTGCAGGCACAGGGTGCAGGCCAGAGGTGCAGCACAGAGGCTGCAGGCACAGGGCTGCAGGCACAGGGCTGCAGGACAGGGCTGCAGGGCACCAGGGCTGCAGGCACAGGGCTGCAGGCACAGGGCTGCAGGCACAGGGCTGCAGGGCACAGGGCTGCAGGCACAGGGCTGCAGGCACAGGCTGCAGGCACAGAGGCTGCAGGCACAGAGGTGCAGGCACAGAGCTGCAGGAACAGGGCTGCAGGCACAGGGGCTGCAGCAAGAGGCTGCAGGCACAGAGGTGCAGGCACAGGGCTGCAGCACAGAGCTGCAGGCACAGGGCTGCAGGCACAGGGCTGGCAGGCACAGGGCTGCAGGCACAGGGTGCAGGCACAGAGGTGCAGGCACAGAGCTGCAGGGCACAGGGCTGCAGCACAGTGCTGCAGGCACAGAGGCTTGCAGGCACAGGGCTGCAGGCACAGAGGTGCAGGCACAGGGCTGCAGGTACAGGCTGCAGCACAGGGCCCTCCCGGGGCCTCCCTGTGTGCTCCCAGCACCGAGGGCCTGAGAAGGGCTGCAATTAATGCACTGCAGCTCCTCCCTGGAACCTGCTGCAGCATCCCTGGCCCCGGGCTGCAGCAGGGATAAAGGAGAGCTGTGGAGGCTCTGTGTGAGCAGCACTCACTGAGCAATCTCAGCTCCTTCTTGTTTCATCATGGGCACCACTGAGAAATCTGTCTGATAACCGCACCATCCCATATCTGCCTTTTCCCACTAGTTCCACCCCATGACATAGCTCTGCACAGTAAAATGCTGCCTCGTGGCAGCTTCAGTGTAACACACAGCTGAGGCTGCTGGTCTGTCCTGGCTGGAGGTTTTGTTCTGCCAGAATGTCRGGATTTTGGCCATTTACCCAGGAGTTGCCAGCGCAAAATCACTCTTCAGTAAAGTCACAATGGCATATCCAGAATGCACTAGATTATACATGAGGTGTAACCCCAAAATATGTCAGTCCCAGCAGATGATGTGGGTTTGCTGGTGAGCCCAGGCAGCAGAGTGGGAGGCTCCCCAGAGCACRGTGTGGAAGCTGCAGTTCAGAGCAGGTGGCCTGTCCTGCCTGTGTGACAGCTGCCACAGCTCGTGTCAGGGCTGCCACCCCACCGACAGTGACAGTGACAGTGACAGTGACAGCAGATAAAAGGGGTGCTGAAGATAATGCTTGTACTTAGCAGTGTGTGGAGACACTGGGAATTCTGCTTCTCCAGGCAGCCCCCAGTGCATTGCTCCTTTCATGCAAAGAACATTTTTTAATAATCCATATCCGTTCATCTAATGCCACTCTGCCATCAGCTCTGTTTAGCTTCCAAAACACAGAGGCAGGAAAGAGACTGAAAGAAAATAATGGATGGCAAATTTCTTTATTTCAAAGACACTAAGAATAATTAAGTACACTGTAAAAATGTCTGGCTATTTCTACAGGGCAGGTTTTAATTTTGTGTTAGAACAAAAGGAAAAGGAATTTCAGGCTATTTAAAAGGGCTTGGAGTGACAGGACAAGGGGGAAAGGGTTCAAACTGCCAGAGGGCAGGGCTGGATGGGATMTKGGGAATSAGGAATTGTTCCCTGGCAGGGTGGGCAGGCCCTGGCACAGGGTGCCCAGAGCAGCTGGGGCTGCCCCTGGATCCCTGGCAGTGCCCAAGGCCAGGCTGGACACTGGGGCTGGAGCAGCCTGGGACAGTGGGAGGTGTCCCTGCCATGGCAGGGGTGGCACTGGGTGGGCTTCAAGGTCCCTTCCAACCCAAAGAATCTTCACAGAGCCACCAAAGGAGGTCCAGGTCAAGAGTAATTAGGGAAAGACCAATAACACAGATTGCAGTAACTGCTGTGAATTCAGACAGGAAAATGTCAGGATTTGAAAACCCCACCTCTGCAGTAAGAGCCCCCTGTGTGTTTGCAGATCTGTTCCTGTCCAGTCATTAGGAATTTCTCCAACACAAATGCAAAGACACAATGCAGGAAAGATCAGTTCATAKCCAGTGTTACTTGATTTGCTTTGCTTTACTGCAATCAAGTTGAAAGCATTTAAAAACCTCAGAAAATAAAATAGAAGATCTTATTCACTGGACAGTGAGCACCTACRTTCAGCAGCTTTAGCACCACTCAGGCTTAACTGAAAAGTGATTAAGGTCTTGTTGCCATCATAAACTCAGTCTTACAGCTTTAAATAAAACGTTTGACTCCAGTAGCCTCTTAATGAAACCAGCAATTTTCTACAGAATGGAGCCATAAACGTGACAACTTTCTCTGCATTTTGAAAGATTATTGAAATAAAGCAGAAAAAAATAGGTTTTGTGGGTATCCAATATGACACTGACTGCTAAATAGAGAGGTTAAGTTTGCATAGAATACAGTGCTCCTTTCTCAGAAACACTTCAATTTAAGGACTGGAATTCCATGCAGTGTCCATGTAAATASCCTGATGAAGAGGTCTAAGAAGCCTGATACTTTTCTAAATATTTTTAAGAAATTTTCCAAACATTTAACTCATTATTCATATTAAAAGGAAAACCACAGAGAATKATAGGAATGAATTTCTGAGGCCTCAGCCTTTCTTTCTGCTTCTGCTTCATATAGGAAGCAATCGTTCGATCTCAAATAGTGAAAAATGGTAATTTCACATAAATRTTAATGTACAGATATATGCTATGATATATCTCACTAAATGCACTCAGTGAGTTAATGGGATTGGCTGAATTTGTCAATATTGTTACTGACTACAGACAACACCAAAAAAAGCAGAGTYTTAAAATGACACCACACCATGTAAGAGTCAGCTGTTTTGTGAGGCACCTTTTTAGTGCCCTGTGATTTATCATACTGCAAGGGGCAAATTCCCATAAAATCAAAACCTCTTAGAACTGTTTTGGTTCAAGCTACCTATACAAATAAGTCAAATGTCTGCCATTTAACAATGGGGATCTCTAATTTTAGTCAAGATAAGTGATAGCACCAGGCACTAACAGACTCTGTTAAAAACCATTAAAATAACACACACTTTTAATCTCAGGTTGGCACCTGCACAGGTCTGTGATCTCCTTGGTACCTTCCTTACCTGCATTCATTACCTGGGTCACTGCAAGGCCTCAAAATCTGTCCAGTTTTTGCATTGTTCCAGTACCAAATCATGCCCTGCTGTGACATTTCTCCTCACTCCACATAAATCAGGCAGAGGCTTTGCCTGACAGAGCTCAGATCCCCCTGTCTTGTGCAATCACTTTTATCAGCCTGCCCGTGCTCCCATGCCCCAGTTAGTGCTCCTTGTGTCTGCCTGCAGAGCATCGACCTGCTGCACTCCTCCTTCCCTCTCCTCTGTGGAGAAAAGAATGAACTTTCTATATCTGACACACACATGCTCTCCCAGAATAAAAAATCTGCAGTGGCAGGCCAAGTACCCTTGCCAAGGATAAATAAAGGAGCTGGTTATGCTCCTGCCACATCAGAGAGTTGCTGGGAAAGACATCACTGCTCCCCTTTTCACACCCTCAGTTAAATCTCTGCAGCCTCCCCTACCACAGCRAGCGCAGGAGTCATCCTGTGAGTTTTCCTGGATGCTTTTGACAGCTCTGGCCCTGCACAGTCAGCAGAGAAGCTCTCTGGAAAGCTGCAGCGCTGCCTCRCGAGCAACAAAGGTGGACATTCATCTTGGCTCCAATTTTCTTTGGTGCACAGGTTACAGTCCTGCTTTAAAGCTATAGAGATGTGAAGGGAAAAAATAAATACAAGACTTTGATCATATTTAAAGCTGGCAGCATTTGCTGTGAGAGCTGAGTTCACTCTTAGGAAAATGGCTGCAGTTACTTGGGGCCAAAATCTGTTTATCGCTGCTCTGCTGTGGGCACTGCTCCTCAGGCAGAGCAGCTCTGTCCATACTCATTTGAGCAAGGTTTTCCCTGTGCTTGAAGCATTGGGCTTGTATTTCATGAGCCATTTTTAGCAGTTATGGAAGCGTCTTGGGACTCTCAGACACTTTACAGCCCCATTACAGTTCATATCCAACAGCTGCATAGGCAAAAGTAGCTCCTGATTTAAAGGGCTTAAGCATTTTCCTCAGCCAAACAGGGATCAACAAGTTGGATGGGGTTTCACTAAAAATACTTGTCTGGCTATAGAGCAGATACAAACATATGTTGTTTGTCTGCAGCTAATTTATCCTCTCACTTCTGTAATGTTCCCAGCTCCCACCGGGGGAGGAACAGCCAGGGAGAAGTTAAATCATAATCACATGAGTAAATTATCAGTGACACCTCAAAGCAGTTGCAAACTGCCCTATGGTTTCAATGAAYTCAGCTGCCTCGTGTCTGCATTAGTCAGGCAGCACCAATCAGTAAATTATTGCTGAGGCAAACACCATAAATCTTCATTGACCAACAGTGATGGGGAATTTCCTGCAACGTCCCCTAACTGATCCCTGCCCTGGAATTTTATGCCCCTGGATGGGAAGCACAGCACTGGAGCCGTGCTSTGTCTGTGCCCATTTCCTGCTCCTGGAAATCCATCACCCCCTTGGTRTCTCTGCTGGTGTTTGCAGACAGAGCCCAGCTTATGCACAAAAGATTAGTGGGAGTTCTTTCCAAGAGATGCCAGCACAGTGCTGATGAACACAGAGGTTTACAAWGCTCACACTCAGAGCCCTGGCCCAGCAACAAGGCAGTAAAATACTGCAAAATCCAGGCTTGGCCCCCTGCCATCTGAAAATTCCAAGGGACATGAGGAGCAACTCACCACACTTAGCACAGCTTAACACTTGTTCTTACCACATTTCTGGCACATTCGGTGGCACAGCCTCTGCTGGGAGTTTCTGACTTCTCAGAATAATTTTGGGGAGGGTGAAATTATAGCTCATGGTAGATCCAAAGTACTCAGCTATTGCTGGATCTGAAGATTTATCAGAAAGAAGATAAAGTGCTGAAGTGCRTGCCTGCCCTTACTCACAGATAATATAATATGTAAAAAAAAGTACCTACTACTCCTAGGGCTGGGGTTATTTACCAACTGAGCACTTTCAAAGGCCCTTCYGAGGGACAAGTAATTCCCAGCACTCCCACTATGGCCTGATACATAATGTATAAGGTGATAGGAAATGTGTATTCATGAGACTTGTTTGGCTTTTGTCAAAAAGAACTGTGAAAAATTATGATGGAACAATTTTCATTTCTGACACATTGTTTTTATAGCTCATTCATGCCTGGGAATTGAGGCCTTTAGAATTTAGTCTGCTGCAGATGTTGCAGAGAGGAGAGGAGCTGCAGAGCTCCTTCCTCGCTGCTTTGTTGCTGCCAGTGACAGGAGAGCTAAAGGAAATACTTCTCCTGACATTAAACAGGATGAGTAAATCCCCAGGCTGCTCTCTCACTTTGCTGTGTTAGGAAAGCCATGGCACAGGGCATTGGGGAGCACATGAAAAGAGATGTGTTTTTTCACCAGAACTGGCAGGAAAATTTAAATTTCAATAGAGGAGCCCGGAATTGTTTACAACAATAATGGTAACAACGACAACAATAATTATAATGRTTTTAAAATTTAGGTAAAATATCATAGAGCTTAGTAGGCCTGGCAAACAAAGGAATATTTTCTTTTTAGACAGAACTTTTATTTAACTGCCTTCAATATGTACACTTACTCTTTTCACTGTATTTCCTTCATCCAGACATTTTTGTCTCTGGTTGCAACTGGCAGCATGACAAATTCAGTGACAATTAAGGAACACAAAAAATCTTTTAAAAAATACAACTTCTCCTTTAGAAGAAAATAAAAATAAGGCAACAAAAAGCAGAGAACCCATTTAAATTCAGAGTTAGTTGTCAGATGGCTCAGATAGCTTTGAACCTTTTGTGGGGGTAGAAGTTCTGAAGAAAGGAGCAGCACTGGAAACCTTTCAGCTTTGGTTCCTGCCTGAGCCAGGCATGACCACAGTGGAATTTGAGAACTTCCCTGCCCATGAGTTTTGCCAAGATTGCTGTCACCAGACACAATTTATTTCACTGGAAAATGGAAATATCCCTCCTTTCCCTCTAATGCATGGTRTAACTGTAACATTTAGTATTGTTTATTTGCTCCACTTTTTGATTTGGATTCCAGCAGGTGTGAAGCCCCCAGCCCAGCTCAGCTGGAGCAGCCCCAGCTCCAGCAGCCCCTGCCCCTCCTGCAGGGCTCCAGCAGGAACCAGCCCCAGCAGAACCTCCTGGGCCTGCCCTCCCCTGCAGGAGCTGCTCAGGGAGGTCCCAGCTGGCTCTCAGGGGTGCTGCAGAGCCCAAAGAGCAGGGAGGGCTTTGTGTCCCCTAAAGGATTGCTGGGGCCACGTTTCCTCTTTCCAACAGGCGTTGCTTTCCCTGGATCAGTGCACTGACTGAATATGAAACAGGATATTTTATGTGTCACTCCAAGTGCATCTCATCCATGAGCCCCAGTCCTCTCTCCTGTCCAAGGGAGGATCTGACATTCCTTTCTCCCAGCCCCAGCCGTGCTGTACCCCACAAACACAGCCAGCTGGCTCATCTCCTCACTGCCCCAAAGCCCTCCCACGCAGGGCAGCAATCCTCCTGTCACCCCACAAAGCCCTGCATTTCATATCATTAATGTGATCCCAGCAGCTCTTCTACTCCCCAGACAGCTCACTCCTCCTACACAGTTCTCCCATTCTCCTTTCTGCTGCTGATTTCAACTTCAGCGTGAGCAAACGTCTCTGCTGTGTTCCCATCTTGGGTTCACACCACTGAAAAAAGGACTTTTGTGATCCCAAGCCCTTTATTTCAAGAACTCTGCRTCTACTCTCATCCAGAGCTCTCCCTGGCTCCCCATCTGTCCCTGAATTCACCATTTAGATTTGGTCAGCTGAAGGAACATTTGCCCCCAGTGCAGCCAAACCAGCTGCTCAGGTACAGGCACACCAGAAGTTCTCATCCAGAAAGTTTCTGCCTCATCTTMGAGATCAGATCAATCTACTCTGAACTGCTTTTCATGGCTTTGTACACCACTGTCTTCCTCTCCATTTCCTTCAGGGTTTGTTCTTCAACAACACCTGGCCAGTCAATCCCTCCCTCCTTCTTAATATAAAATATTAATTCTCCGCTTTCTGCTTCTGCATCATATCTAGTGATAGCCATATCTTTATACACATTGCTGCCAGCCCTTCCACTCTCCTGTCCAAGTGCTGGGTTAATGCATTATGCCGTCCTTCTCAACCCCAGGAAAACACTCTGCTTTCTTTTATTTTGCCTTTTCTTTATTATTTTTTCTTTTTTTTTTTTCTTTTTTTTTTTTTTTTTTTGGCTTTGTCTCCTGCCAAAGCAAACTCCTGCCCAGTTTACATCCAGGAGAAAATGCATGTCAGGATCCAGTTCCTTGCAATGATAAAAAAGGATCTTGTGAACACCTGTCCAGAACCAAAAGGCTCCTCTCCCTCTCCCTCTCCTCTCCTCTCCTCTCCTGCTCCTTCTCCTCTCCTCTCCTCTGCCTCCTCTCTCCTCTCCTCTCCTCTCCTCTCCTCTCCTCTCCTCTCCTCTCCTCTCCTCTCCTCTCCTCTCCTCTCCTCTCCTCTCCTCCTCTCTCCTCTCTCTCCTCTCCTCTCCTCTCTCTCCCTCTCTCTCTCCTCTCTTCCCTCCTCCTCTCCTCTCCTCCTCTCTCCTCTCCTCTCCTCTCCTCTCTCTCTCCTTTCTCTCTCCTCTCCTTCCTCTCCTCTCCTCTCCTCTCCTCCCTCATCTCCTCTCCTCTCCTCTCCTCTCCTCTCCTCTCCTGTTGCTCTTCTTTGTTTCCTTGTGCTCCCTAGAATGTTATCTCTTAATTCAAGAGGTTAATAAAGAAGGACAGTTCTTTATTCTCCTGGCTGAGAGGGATCTTTTCATCTCTGAATTTTGAAAATGTGAAAAAGACACAGCAATGAGAGAACTTGGAGGGAGATTACTGTGCCAGCTTTTTCTCATCTGCTGCCTCAGGCACTCTGAGGTTTATAAAGAAACAAAAGTGGAAATATTAAGTTTCAAGAGAGCAGTGACAAAGCCTAGGAACTATTTCTGTAATGGCACGGTTCAGGAGGCACAAAGACATTGAGTCTTAGCTAAACAGAAATCTGGGGAGTCAAAGACATCTTAATTAAAAGTTCAGTGTAAACAGTGCAATTATTAACCTTCCCAAGGAACAGGCAATAAACAAAGGGAGCTGTTCTGGACCTGCCTGTGCAGTGCTTGGATTCATTGCCCTGCACCCAGCCAAGCTGGGCTGCTCACAGAAAACTACACAAAATYAGCTGGCTCTGCATCACTGCTACTTGCTGTAATCTTCTAGGAATTAATTGTTARGTGAAAAACTAGAGAAGTTTTTTTAAGCTTTGCTTTGTTAGASACACTGGTCCAYGGCCATTTTCCATGCTCTTAGCTCATATATTCAGTTTATGGAGATAATTAATGTATGATTATTGAATTCCTTTAAAAATTAATAAAATCATTCTCAATGAGCCTTACTCAATGACTGTTTCACTTTATAACCTGCCACCAGTGATTCTCTTGCTGTTCTTTTTGTATTCAATAGCTTTTAGTTTTACAATCAGGTTTTATCAAATTTAAAGGTTGGTCCTTTTATATTATTATTATTTTTGACTAATACATTGGCATACATCATTCTCTTAAAGCAATACAAAGCTATAAAGATGTAAAATTCTTTGGGGAAATCCAGTCTGGAAACAACTACTTTAAAAAAAATCTATTTTATCGTTTCAATTATTTTTGACTAATACATTGGCATACATCATTCTCTTAAAGCAGCACAAAGCTACAAAGATGTAAAATCCTCGTGGAAATCCAGTCTGGAAATAATTCCTTTTAAAAAAATCTATTTCATCAATTGTTTCAATTTCTAGTTAAAACTTGAGCAGATTTCAGGAGACTTTTGCCAAATCACAGCAAAGTGTTTGCACTGATAGTCACAAAGTTCAAAAACATAAAAGTCAAATTGTTGTTTTTCCATTTGATGCAAAAAGAATCAACAGCAGGGCAACAATATAGCCAGTGAGACCTACAATTTGTTTGATTTAAAAATTAAAAATCTCTCTGAACTGCTCCTAAAGGCCGATAATAACCCATACACAACTCTAGCAATATCTACATTTTTCACACTAAATTCCCACTTGCTGGAGTCTAAGCTGCAGCAAAACTGCAGGGCTGCAAGGATGAGTTTGGAGCCTGGGCCAGTWGTGCTGGAGAAGAGAAAGTGCACGAGGGCCCAGGGAGCTCCATGGAAGCAGCACAAAGACATCAGCAGGCTGAGTGTCATTGCTCTCAGCTGTCCCTGCCAGCTGTGACATCTGTGACATCTGTGCTGGAGCCGGCAAAAATCCCCTGGCCCTCTTAATGGGATGCTCTTTTCAGGGAACATTATTAACCAGGAAAAAACCAACCCAGAGACAAACCTGACACAACATTAATTGAAGCCTAGTGATTTATGTTTGTTTTCTTTTCATCCAGACCAATTCAATACCTTTCTGAATCTTTTATGATGCTTGTTATAGCCTTTACACCTGATTTATTTCCTGTGCTATCCTCTGAATCATCCCAAATGCAGATGTATTTGTTTTTAAAGATTTTGCTGAGACGTGGAAATATTTTTCCCTTTCTGTAAAGGCTCCATAAGCATCCTCTTAAATTATTCTTTGCCCAAGCATACAATGACAGCTTCTGCTATTACAGAGTTCAGACAGGTTAATTTTTATCTGCTCCTGTGGTAGTAAAGGGAGAAAGTACAAAACATCATCTCCTCCTTCTCTTCCAAAGGCTGGGAGGACAGAGAAACTGTTCAGCATTCCTATGCAGCTGGAGAATGATCCCTTGGGAAAGCACCAAGGRCAGAGGGGTCTCTGAGGTGATGTGGTGGCATCTTATCCTTCAGCTGAATTGGAAGAAATTATTTCTGCAAGATGTGTCAGGTCTATAATTTCCCAATCACCTCTCCTAAAGCTTAGTTCAGTAGGTGTTTCTGAATGACTGATTGCTCAGCTCCAGTGGCAGTTCTGAAAGAATGGCAGATGTTTTTCCAGTGGAAGGTGGGGGGAAAAAGAGCACCAAGCTTAATGYTCCATTAATTTCAAAGTTCAACTTTCACCTTTGATGCAGGTTTTGTTGTGTTTCTCTGAGGTTGTTTATGTAAAGAAACTAAGAAAATTTTCTAGTAGATAAAATCAAATAATGGCAAATATTAAAAATATCCTGTGCCTGGCCCTGTCTCATCAGCTGTAAGATGAGGAAGCACTTTTTATGTCAGTTTGATGTTTCAGAGGAGACAGGTTGTCTTCTTGAGAGCTTCTTGCTAAAGACATAATGCTTTTCAAATTAATTGTSTACAATTTCTTCATTTTACAGCAGGAATATCACAATGCATAGTTAAAGCATAGCTTATTTAATTATACTAACTGGAGACGAGCACAGAAAATATTCTATTACTTTTCTGGTGTATCCAGTCCAGGATACTCAGGAAATACTCAGGAACACAGAGGTGCCACCAACATCAACTTTGTGATGAGACACAACCTTTCCCTGAGCACTTAAGTGTTCCCTTGGTTCAGATCAAGACTCAGAGTATGGAAATCTCTTCAGTTTGAGTTTTCATGGRGATGCTGTTTGCTGCTGGACAAGCAGCCCTCAGGACAGCTGAGAACAAAACCAATTCAGGTAACACTTCCAGACCTGGCCAGGAGAGCAGGTGAGGAGCCCTGCGTGGGCAGGCTCTCTCAGAAATACCCTAAAAAAGGGAGAAACAGCCAGAAAAAAGTGTAACACAATTCAGGAGATGTGTATAAGAGACAGCAGAAATACCCTAAAAAAGGGAGAAACAGCCAGAAAAAAGTGTAACACAATTCAGGAGAAGCTCCAAATGCTGCACGGTGGCACCAATCGATGCCCAAGCACAGAGTGAGGAGCAGCAGGGGAGGATGCAGAGCAGCACCCAGGGGCGCGACAAGAGGTGGCACCAAGGGCAGGAGCAGCTATCCCGGTGCTGCCCCTGCCCAGCACGTGGCAGGCCTCAGCTCTTTGCTCCCTGCAGGAATGCTCAGGCCCTGGCATGAGCTCAGGTGGTGCTGCCAAAGCCAAGGCTGTGGTTTTGAGCCCTGGTTGTGCCATTCACTAGAGATGGACTCGATGATCCTTGTGGGACCCTCCCAACCCGGAATATTCTGTGAACTCCATGAGGAWAAGCTGCCAGGGAGGGGATGGAGCCACCATCTCTGGGAGTGTCCAGGAGGGCTCTGGATGTGGCCATGGGGAYGTGGATTTGGGGTGATCATGGCCCTGCTGGGCTGATGCTTGGACTGGAGGATCTCGAAGGTCTCTTCCAGCCTTGGTGACKCCGTGCTCAGATCTGGGCACCAATAACCAAACAGAGGGAATGCAGGGAGGCTGACCTAAAGTGATAATGCATGTTCCACAATTCCAATCCCAAACTGCTGCTCAGGCTGTTTCCCACAGCAGACTGAACTGTTATTATAAAATATATAATAGGATGCCCAGTGCTGCTGTGCTCCAGAACACAGCATTTTTAATAAACACAGGCTTTGGACAACAGGCTTGGCCTTTCAAATGTCTACCATAGTGGACAGGCAGAGAAGCCAAAGAGTGTAAGAAAAAGCCCAGCATTTTGCAAAACAGCTGAAAATTGCAGTTATTTAATAAAATGTTTTTTCACAATATGTTCTGTGTACATGGACATACAGGTAGCACCTCATGATTCAAAGTTTGATTGAAATCATATGTTCTACACAAAACYTCCACATTCCTCTTCTCCAAAATAAAAGGGCTATAATCAGAAGGTAATCAGAGAATGAAATTATGTCAGTAGGATTTTCACATTCCTCTCACATCTCTAATGAGGAAATACAGCTGGAGAGGGAAGACAGAGGAAGCAGAAGTTCTAAAACATGCGGAGCACCTTTTGTTCCTTTTTGCAAACTCTTTGGGTTCTTTCAAACCCTCTATGTCTGCACTATTTGAAATAAATTAAGTGGATCCACGGGAGTACTTCGGGTCCCCAAAGGATGTTTTCAGTACAATATGTTCTACCCTCATGAGTCACCCTGTGCAGCCCACAAAGCCCTGCTCTGGTGGTTCAGATGTTGGATATCCCTCTAATTTATCTTTCAAGAAATGCTTCAAACTGTTTATGGTTTTGTGGTTTTATTTCCAAGCCCAAATTTGCTCCTGCAATCCCTTCCAGGCAAAAGGAGGAGCACAGGCCACCAGAAAATCTCAGGATTTCCTTGCACTTGGTGGGAGCTGAGGGGAGCAGGAACCTCCACGGCTGCCAGGGATGCAGCTGGGAGGAAGGTTCTGCACTTCCAGCTTGCACACTGGGTGTGAGCCCTTTTCTCACAGCTGCTCCTGAATTCACAGAGCAGGAGGGTAGSAGTATAAAGCCTTTTAAATTATTAACATTTTCAAAGCCAATATAACTAACAGAAACAGTCCTCCTTTTGTTTTCACCATCAAAATAATATATTTTCACATTATTCCTCTAAACTACGCACAGTCAGTGYGTAAAATATATTGAATAGAACCGTGGAACATGTAGACTGCAATAAAAACCATCTTAGGTACAAATTAACTCAATATTTATCTCATCTAATATGCAAATCAAGACAATGCATTCTCATTAACATTGGCTCTGCTCCCTTTAAGCTAAAGCTAAATCTCCAGCCAGAGCAGGGAGGAAAAAATGATCAGTGGCTGTGTGTGAAGCCAATGAGGGGGTGCTCATGGGGAGCTCCGCTGGGGCCAGCAATGCCCACAGCCCAGCGAGGACACACACACCTGGGGCACCCCCAGCGCTCAGAAAACACCAGCCCAGAAGGGCTGAGCTCCAGGTTCCTTCTGAAAGGCRAAAGGAGAAGCATTTTCTGCAAGCACACATTGAACAGAAGCAGGTTTGACACAGCCCTTGCTGTGGAGCTGGGAAGCAGCAGGAGGGGTTTCCAGGAGACAGGACATTTTATAAGCTCAGAARCATTTCACTCACTGCACCCAGTGCATCTGCTCTGTGGAATAACTCTTAGTACTAACCTGGTTTAAAAGCACAYGGGTTTCTGTTCAGATTTATTAGAAAACCCAGCCAAAACAACCCTAAAAAAACCTACCAAATAAACAATAAATAAATAAACAACAAAAACCAAAACAAACAAACAAACAAAAAATAAAAACCAAACCCAAGAAAACCTAAGAATCCCCACTAAAAGTGCACTTCCAATGAATGGTGCTGCTCCCTCCAGCCTCCAAAGATGAATGTGATGACTTGGTTGCTCTGCTAAAGAGGACAACATAATGTTATTTATTAACCAGTTTTAATCCATCATYGTCCTTAACGATTGCCTTTGATTAGCAATCTGAATTCTCCCACTTGCACACAGCTGAGGCAATGAGCAGKGTGGCTCCCAGCAGCCTTGGGGGACTGAGAGGTGGGGAATGTGATTCAGGACTGGTCGCAATTTCCACGTGCTGCTGAGAGCCAGAAGTGTCAGCAGCAGTGGGAGCTGAGCAGGGACAGCAGAGGTCACACTGCAGAACACGGAGAAGACAGTGCTGGCTGAAGGGAAGGGGAGCAAAACCTCTGCAGAGGCTTCTGCAGAGAGCTGTGCCTCTGTCAGGGTAACACCAGAGGAGCCCCTCTKCCCTGAGGGGTTTTACACCCAGCGAGGGATGGGTGGAGCCCAGAGGGGCCTGGCTGGAGAGGCAGGGACACCAGGCAGGGCTCAGTCTGGCCTGGCTGGGAGGGCAGGGACACCTGGCAGGGCTGAGTCTGGCCTGGCTGGGAGGGCAGGGACACCAGGCAGGGCTGAGTCTGGCCTGGCTGGGAGGACAGGGACACCAGGCAGGGCTGAGTCTGGCCTGGCTGGGAGGACAGGGACAGGGACACCAGGCAGGGCTCAGTCTGTCCTGGCTGGGAGGGCAGGGACAGGGACACCTGGCAGGGCTGAGTCTGGCCTGGCTGGGAGGGCAGGGACACCTGGCAGGGCTGAGTCTGGCCTGGCTGGAGAGGACAGGGACAGGGACACCTGGCAGGGCTGAACCTGTCCCTCTGGGGAAGCTGCAGGGCTGGCCAGGGAGGGACACAGGCAGAGCTCTACTTGAGAGAAGACCCAAATCCAGCTGGTTTAGAAGCCTTCAAACATCTCCATGGGCTGCTCCCAGGGTGGACTGGCCAGAGAACACGGCTGGGCCAAGGGCTGGCCAGGGGCTGTGGCACCCAGGGGGATGTGGCACGTCCAGGGACAGTGCTGCACCTCCCACCCTGCAACAGAGKCTCCCAACCACCACCAGATGAGTGTCCTAAAGTTTCAGCCCTGAAACCAGAACTGAACCCACTCAACCTGTAATTCAGTGGCAGTGACTGATCCGTCCTGCTCCAGCTTTTTTGTTCTTGTCAACCTCCCACCCCTGCTTTACTACTACTACTATTATTATTATTATTACTATTATTATTAACAACAACAGGCATTTGCAGCTCACGTCCTGGACTTGTTCACCCCTTACACCCTCCAGAGCTGGGAAGCTCAGAAAAGCTGCCCCCAGGAAAAGCATTTGGAAATGCAGCTTTTTCCATATTGTCCATGCAATGAGAGCACCTGCCACGTCCTCAGCTGGGCTGGGCATTGCTGCTCTCTGTTGCAGCCAGGGCAAGCCCAGCTCCTGCACACAAACCTGTGGGAGTCACTGCAGTTTATCCCCCAGGAGCAGCACAGGGGTGTGGGCACATCACCAGCTCTCCCTGTTTATTGGGAAGCTGTCAGGAACACAGAGCACCAGGACCAAGAAGAACAAAGAAAAAGCCATGTACAGCTTTAAACCCAGCAGCATTTTAAAAACCTGACAGTGCTTTTATGGTTTATAAATCCATTTTGTTTTATTTTCCTTCGTCCTATTTGTGGCAGACTCATGTACTGCTACTAAAAATTCTTTTCAACTCCAGTGTTTTCCCTGTGCAGTATAATCTTGAGGGGGRAAAAAAAAATCACTTTTCACATTACTGAAAAGACATCTAGTGCATTTTATAGTCTCCAGCACCTGGGAAAAAAACATAACAATTGAGTGATATGACATTTTTGGGAGAACATGAAGGCAATCTCTAAATGAGATTTGAGCTCTTAGGCAGCTTTAGCACACTCTGATACTAATCTGGATCAGATCTTACTTCCAGGAGTGATGTGAATTCAAAGCTAGGGCCACTTTCCAATTATAACAAGTTAACAGGCTGCTTTTTCCAGGTAACTGGGAGATATGCACAGGTCCTGACCCTCCAACATCAAGCTTTTCAAGTAGAAACCTCCATTTAGATCCATTTTCTAATGTACTCCGAGTTTTGATTTTTCCCCTGGCCCCTGCAGCCCCCAGGCAGTGTAGAAATGGCCTGTCCCAGCAGATGCCCTGCCCTGGCACTGTCCCAGAGCTGTGCCTGCTCCCTGAGGCCTCTCCCGTGTCCTCTGCAGTCACCACAAACCCTTGGCCAGGCCCTGTCTCAGCTCCGGGGGCGCTCTGCCAGCTCCTGCAGCATTCCCACCCTCTGACATTCTGGGGGATCCATCCCTGGGCTGTGCCAGGAGGAAATTTCCCCTTTCAGGGCTGCAGTGACCCCACAACTCTCTCCATGGTCCCTGCCCTGGTGCCCAGCCCGGTGCCCATGGCCCTGAGCCCTGTGCTCCTCACAGCAGGAGAACATCCCAGTGCCATCTTCAGCCTGGAGGAGCAGAGCACTGTCTCCTTGAAAACCTCCCCTTTTTACACCTGGCTTTTACCTCTGGAAATGTCTCTTTAACTCATCAAGTGTTAAACTCACCCTGGCTCTGGAGAGGCAGCCTGGTGTCTGCCCAGGGTTTCACTTTAGAGCTCTGCACTGAAGGACACGAGACAAGGCACCTGGAAAAGCAGCAAAAAGCAAACCAGGCTTCTCTCCTGGCAGATGAAATCCAGCCACACTTACAGGAGCATATAGAACAGATCCAGTGCAGTCAGGCATCTAAAAACCATGTGACAGCAGTTTGGGAGCAATGCAGAAATGCAGGTGTCCTGTGGAATGAAGCCAGAAAGAGAAAAAAAACCCAACAAAACAACCCATGAGTTCCTCAGTTCAAAGAAAAACACTGGATTTCTTGAGGGATCTGAAGCTTTCAATTTGTTATTTTGTTTTYGGGTTTTGTTTTGGTTTTTTTGTTTTTTGGTGTTTTTTTTCCTGATGTCCAAGTATACTCTGGAAATYTGTATTTACCTCCTGAGTTTTCCAGTTTTTCAAAGTCTGTGTTTTCAGCTGCACAACTTCCAATTTGCTTTGGAAGTAAGGTTTTTTGGTTTTTTTTGATACTAAAATCAGCCCAACTGAGCAGCAACAATAATGAGGATGTCTTTATATAAACCCAGATTTCTTTGTGACAGACATGATGGAAATTAGCAGTTGATATGCATGTAACATTGTGTATATTGGCATTAAGGAAGCCCAAATCAATGTGCAAATAGGGAATATTTGTATACAAACAATCACACTTGTTGGCTTAGGAAAATGACAGGCAAATAACTGAGAGATGCATTTTCCTGACCTTATAAAAATCACAGAGATTCCAGAAGACAATATCTCTTCTGGATTCTTTTTGTTTAGTGTATGACTGGAATAAGAGCTTACAAGAAATGAACTGATCAAGCTACTTGCCTTTAAAGAAGATTTCCTGTGTAATTAAGGGAAGTCTCCTATGCTCAGACATCACCCTATTAAATGTGACATGAAATGTAACCAATAAATAATTAAGTCTCTGATTAGTTATAAATAAAAGATCAACAATATGATATTTTAAGAGCCACACTCAATCAATTATCAGTATTAACTGGTAATTACTTAGAGATTAACACATTTAAAAATTAAACTAAAAGTTCAAACAGAAAAAAAATCTATTTGGAAAGGGCATGATGAAGGAATTTCTCCCATCTTGTGCAATCTGTGACTTGAATCCCATATATTTCATTCCTGGGTGAGSATTTGTTGGCTTGGCTGAAGTGACGAGCTGTGCATGGCAGGAATGACAGGAATGACAGGATGCAGTGTCGAGTTCCCCACATCCATGAACCCTGGCACAAGGAATGCCCTTCACAGSAGGCAATGTTTCAGTACCTACAAGTATTTTTCAGTGATGCAAAATGGTTCCTTTCTCATTAACTGCTGTCACAACAACACCAACAGATCTGAGGTGCCTTCCTGAGCAAGCTGTTCAACAGGCAGAGATGCTTCAGACATCCCCTCCCTCCTGGCACAAAGGCACAAAGAGCTGGAAGTCATTGCTGATTTTGTGTTCTGGGGATCCACAGCAGCAAGGTCCAGCTCTGGGGTTTGTTTCAATGAGGGGGAGCATATGGAGAAATCTCTGTCACCGTGATATTTTATGAAAAATCCTTTCACCAGGGTTTCTTCTGGAAAGATGAGGAGCCTCAGCTTCTCCATGTTTTGCTGCTTTGGAATGTGATTTGGAGAATTGTTTACCCAGCATGTGAATTGTTTTAATTTAATGACCAATCCCAGTCCAGCTGGGTCAGGACTCTGGTCAGTCATGGGTCTTTATTGTCATTCTTTTCTAAGACTTCTGATGTATCTTTTCTCTATKCCTTTCAGTATAGTTTTAGTATTTCATTTTCTTTAAATATAATATCATAAAATAATAAATCAGCCTTCTGAGAACTTGGAGTCAGATTCTCATCTGTCACCTCATCCTGGGGACCCTCACAACAACACTGCARCAATCCCACTGCTGCAGATGAGTTAATTGTTGTATTCCACGGAAAATTTGTATTTGGTTGCTCTGGAAAACCAAGTTCCAGCATCCATGGACTCCTGCATYTTCAGGTGTTGGGTGAAATATCCAACAAACCAAAATATGCATTTTAGTTTGCAAGAAAACAAATGAAATTATTAATTAAGTATTTTCMCAATGCATTTGTTCAATCTACTCATAACATGCAACAAAACCTTAACTTCTGTTATTATCCCATACTAACAAAACTTAACCTAAACAAGGGTGTTTGGATCTATCTGCTTGTGTTACATGAATTAACACAAAATTACACACACACMCATAATTACCACTCTCTTTCCTTCCTAGTTCTGCAATCAAAGGGAAAAAAGCCCAAAAGAGATGCAAAACCCCAGTACAGGGTGTTAGGCATGATGATAGTCCAGCTGTTGGCCTCCCATGCTCCACATCTAAATTGCACAKCACCAGGAAAAGGCAGCAGCATCAGCCACAGAACAGGAGAGTTTCAAGTTAGATGGTCTGTGGGCTGGAATTATATTGAAATTAATTTTTAAAAATAAAATTTTATGAATGGCTCTTTTCAGGAAGAAAGGTTCTTTTCTCTCAGTAGCTGAAATAAATTCAGACATCAACATCTGCAGTAATGCTTGCAGACAAATGAACACTATGTACKAACAGCCTCCAACAGAACTGATTTCAGCTGAACCTAATGCACAATAATTCACCACGTAATTATCTAAATCACAGGATCAAAACCCAGGGAGAAGAAATAGTAACTTTCAGGAAAAATAAATACATACACAAYAACATGCACAAAGTGGGGCTTAGCACTCTCCCATCTGAGGACATGACCTAATGAATTCCATCCTAATGATAGGCAATACTTCTCCAAGAAAAAACTCCTTTGCATAATGAGATGTTGGAATTTATGCTCCTTTTAGCTGAGACAAAGATGTCCCATGAAGGCAGCTGGAGTTYCAGTGCTGCCACGAGCTGTCAACATGCACRCCGTTGACTCTAAATGTGCTCAGCYCTTYTGAGTGGATTTTGTGTATTGATCCTGGTGCTCAGAGGCTGTGGTGCTATGTATRGCACATGTGGAATGTGGTCTTCCTCAGCGCTATTTCTGCACACAGCTGCCGAGCAGAACTAATACATTTAACTGATAAATACATCAAAGGGAGCGTGTCTAAAGCAATAAACATCTTCTGTGGTGGTGGTGTTTATGCACTGCAGGAGGTGTTTTGCTGARCACTGTGGCCCTTTGATGCACTTAKCATTATTCTAATGAAAGCATTAGTTGATCTGATTGCTTTTTAAACACCACTGCTGTCCACCRTGGCTCCATTAGACAAAGCTGTGTTCATTAACAGAATGAAGGGCTTTTCCTTTAGGCCTGGGTGGGTTTGCTGGAAGCATGGCTGTCACACCATAAATCCAGCTCTTCTGTTCTCCTGAACTCCTTGTTCTAAGCTTACTACTGGGAATCAACAAATTTGTGTTTCTACACCTTACACCAGCAGGCTGACCCTGAGCGTTCCTGTCATTACAAAAGATGAATCAGCGCACAGAAAGAAACTCATTTGTGTAATTATCTCCCTGAAAGTATTCCCATAAAGTTTCCAATAATTTCTGTTTATTAGAGCTCAATATAAACACAAGCCTGATAATATGTTTCTGATCAAACCCTAAATGTTGCAAACCAGCCTCAGCACACCAATGTATGCAGTGAGTGTCTGTGTGTCCCCACAAAACACCTGCTCATGCACATTTGGTGATCAAATATTCATGCTCAGACTTCTAAAATTCCAGTGCTCTGCTCATAGTCAGGACTTCAGGAATGACACCTCAGCTTCTGAGGAAGGAAGTTTAGACCTAACAAAGTACTTTGCTTTCTGAAATTCTGAAATTCCCTAGGTTTTCTTAGAAGTCCTCAATGTTGGCTTGAGCAGGCATCTCGTTCTGGAAATGATTGTCGTGAGGAACACCAGACCATCTCTCCTGAAGGAGTGGATGAAGAGCACTGGAACAGGTTGCTCAGAGGCTGGATATTCATGGATGGCTGTTTGAGAGCTGCAGGCTGTGTTGAAGCTGTGCTTGACCTCATGGAGTGGCTGTGACAGGGCCCCTTCAAGGCAGGAGGCTGGACCAGAGCACTCCAGAGTGTCCCCGCTGTGACAACGCTGAAGTCAGAGCAGCCATCCAGTGCCACTTCAACCAAAACCACATTTTCACACATGCAGTAATGCCAAACCAGCTTTCAAGAGGATTGTTCAGGAATGTCCTGATCCTTCTGTTGTTTTCCAACAGGCACAAGTGAGCCAGTGCAGAATGCAACCAGCACAGAGCAGGAAGATACAAAGCACAGAATTAAGAAAATCCACCCAAGTCAATGCCTTGAGTATGTTCCAAAAAAAAAATCTTGTAAAAGCATTTCTTGGTGGTGTCAACTTTGAAGGGATGACTGTGATTTCCAATGCAGTCTACAGGCATAAATCACCAGAGATAGCAAAGATCGTTTTTGGCAGAAGCAACGCTCTCCCTCACTGAAGTTTGGGAAACTACTTTCACTTAGGTTAGGAAACAAGCTGAGTTAAAATTAATTCCTAATGTTGGAGATTGGTAATTGAACAACAGCATGATGAATTTATTGCCACAAGAGCTCTAAATACTTTAGATGACAATACTTAAAACTTTTTTTTTAAGAAAAATTAAAACACTCATAAAGACAAACATAATTAAACATCCTGATGTCCAGGTCAATGTGAAATTTAAAAGCATGTTTTACAAAATAAATTCATTGCTTAGGAGAGCAACACAAAACAACTTTATATTTACAATCACTGATTTGGAAGAGGTACAAAGAATTCTAAATATTTCCTGTTAGACAGTAAATTTAAAGTTTGTGAGGAAGGTTATGCACACCAGGACAATCCTGCCAGTCTGGTTTCAAGATACTCTGGAATTACTCCTTATGTGTATCCCTGAGAAGTTAATTGGGGGCGTTATTATGGCCTAATTAGGAAAGTGCTGCTCCACATGGGTAGTTTTCAAGAAAGTTTGCCAGAAATTCTCTAGACAGTTTTCTAACTGCTCTGGAAATGTGAAGAGTATTGAAAATGCACCTAGTGCCAATATCACATTTTCTTGCTGTGTGCTTGGAAAAAATGTCACCACTTTGATATTTGCCAGGAAGCCTTAGGGTCAGTTTGTGTGTTGCAGCAATCCAGTGCCTCAAATTCCCTCTTTTCTCCATTAAACTATTTCTAGGTGAACATGGAAACATCCCATGAAGCATTATGGGAATTTCAGAAATCAGTTTTTATTTAGAATCTAGACAGATAACTCAGTGACCTGAGTTTTCCTAAAGAGATCCAACTCTTTGCAATGCCTGTGATTTGTGTGTCCCTGCAAGGGATGAAACAACAAGGAAAACAACCTAATTCATGTGGATCCAACGGAATGCTGCCAGAAAGCCAAGTGGGCTGGTCGATTGAACAAAAAATGGGCAGCTGGAAAAGGGAATGGTGTCGAGAGGCAAGATTGGAAATGAAATTCAGAGGCAAAAACAGCAAAGTCGAGCCATGCTTAAAAACATCAGGTTTTTTCAGCCTGGGTTGCTATATCACTTAAGTAAGTCCAGCTTGCCTGCTTTGGTTGGGCTCAGGTTGCCACAGTGGTTTGCAGAGAGGTCGCACGCCCTGCACCATCTCTCTCTCTT
>NDFG01000328.1:1040014-1154941 GCA_002167245.1 Sporophila hypoxantha | reverse complement strand
TGTTCGTGATCGAAACCCTAAATGTTGCAAACCAGCCTCAGGCACCCGAATGTATGCAGCGAGTGTGTGTCCCCACAACACCTGCTCATGCAACATTTGGTGATCAAATATTCATGCTCGACTTCTAAAATTCCAGTGCTCTGCTCATAGTTCAGGACTTCAGGAATGACACCTCAGCTTCTGAGGAAGAAGGTTTGACCTAACAAAGTACTTTTGCTTTCTGAAATTCTGAAATTCCCTAGGTTTTTCTTAGAAGTCCTCAATGTTGGCTTGAGCAGGCATCTCGTTCTGGAAATGATTGTCGGTAGGAACACCAGACCATCTCTCCTGAAGGAGTGGATGAAGAGCACTGGAACAGGTTGCTCAGAGGCTGGATATTCATGGATGGCTGTGTTGAGAGCTGCAGGCTGGTTGAAGCTGTGCTTGGACCTCATGGAGTGGCTTGACAGGGCCCCTTCAGGCAGGAGGCTGGACCAGAGCACTCCAGAGTTCCCCGCTGTGACAACGCTGAAGGTCAGAGCAGCCATCCAGTGCCACTTCAACCAAAACCAGATTTTCACACATGCAGTAATGCCAAACCAGCTTTCAGAGGATGTTCCAGGAATGTCCTGATCCTTCTGTTGTTTTCCAACAGCACAAGTGAGCCAGTGCAGAGAATGCAACCAGCACAGAGCAGGAAGAGACAAAGCACAGAATTAAGAAAATCCACCCAAGTCAATGCCTTGAGTATGTTCCAAAAAAAAAATCTTGTAAAAGCATTTCTTCGGTGGTCAACTTTGAAGGGATGACTGTGATTTCCAATGCATGTCTACAGGCATAAATACACCAGAGATAGCAAAGATCGTTTTTGGCAGAAGCAACGCTCTCCCTCACTGAAGTTTGGAAACTACTTTCACTTAGGTTAGAAACAAGCTGAGTTAAAATTAATTCTAATTGTTGGAGATTGGTAATTGAACAACAGCATGATGAATTTATTGCCACAAGAGCTCTAAATACTTTAGAATGACAATACTTAAAACTTTTTTTTTAAGAAAAATTAAAACACTCATAAGAAAACATAATTAAACATCCTGATGTCCAGGTCAATGTGAAAATTTAAAAGCATGTTTTACAAATAAATTCATTGCTTAGGAGAGCAACACAAAACAACTTTATATTACAATCACTGATTTGGAAGAGGTACAAAGAATTCTAAATATTTCTGGTTAGACAGTAAATTTTTAAAGTTTGTGAGGAAGGTTATGCACACCAGGACAAATCCTGCCAGTCTGGTTTCAAGATACTCTGGGAATTACTCCTATGTGTATCCCTGAGAAGTTATATTGGGGCGTTATTATGGCCAATTAGGAAAGTGCTGCTCCACATGGGTAGTTTTCAAGAAAGTTTGCCAGAAATTCTCTAGACAGTTTCTAACTGCTTGTGAAATGTGAAGAGTATTGAAAATCCACCTGAGTGCCAATATCACATTTTCTTGCTGTGTGCTTGGAAAAAATGTCACCACTTTGATATTTGCCAGGACTTAGGTCAGTTGTGTGTTGCAGCAATTCCAGTGCCTCAAATTCCCTCTTTTCTCCATTAAACTATTTCTAGGTGAACATGGAAAACATCCCATGAAGCATTATGGGAATTTCAGAAATCAGTTTTATTTAGAAATCTAGACAGATAACGCAGTGACCTGAAGTTTTCTCTGAAAGAGATCCAACTCTTTGCAATTGCCTGTTGATTTTGTGTTCCTGCAAGGGATGAAACAACAGAGGAAACAACCTAATTCATTTGGATCCAACGGGAATGTGCCAGAAAGCCAAGTGGGCTGGTCGATTGAACAAAAATGGGCAGCTGAAAAGGGAAGGTGTCGAAGGCAAGATTAGAGGAAATGAAATTCAGAGGCAAAAACAAGGCAAAGTCGAGCGCATGCTAAAAACATCAGGTTTTTCAGGCCTGGGTTGGCTATATCACTTAAAGTCAAGTCTGTGCCTGCTTGTGGTTTGGGCTCCAGGTTTGCCGCAGTGGTTTGCAGAGAGGTCGCAGCGCCTGCACACATCTCTGAGCAGAGCGATGAGAGAGTGGAAGGAAGCACAAGGGCTCAGTGGCTCCCCGTTGAGGAAAACGCAGAATCCATCCATTCCATTCCATCCATTCTCTATCCATCCGATCCATCCATCCATCCATCCATTCCATCCAATCATCATCCATCCTCCATCCATTCCCTAGTTCCATCCATTCCAGGTTCCCTCATCCAGTTCCCCCAACCATCCATCAGATCTCATCCCATCCATTCATCCATCCATCCAGTCCAGTCTCATCCATTTCTCATCCATCCATCCATCACTCTATCCTATAGTCTCCATTCATCCATCCATTCCTTGCATTCCAATCCATCGCATCCATCCATGCCATCCATCGCATCGCGATCCATCCATCCAGATTCATCAATACTTGCATCCATCCATCGATCCATCCATCCATCCATCCATCCATCCAATCCATCCATCCATTGTTCATCCCTCATCCATCCATCCATTCCATTCCTTGCAGTCCATCCATCCGATCATTCCCATCATCCATCCATTCCATCCATCCAATTCATCCATACATCATCCATCCATCCATCCATACCATCCATTTCGGCATTCCATCCAGTCCATCCATCCCATCGCATTGCATCCCCTCCATCCTATCCTCCATTCCATCCATCCATCCACCATCGCATCCATTCCATCCCCATCCTAATCGCATCCAATCCATTTCATATTCCCCAGTCCATCATCCATCCATCCATCCCATCCATCCATTCATCCGATGATTCATCATCTCATCCATCCTTCATCCATGCCATCCATCCAGTCATCCAGCCAATCCATCCACCATATCCCCCCAGTTCCACCCATCCATCCATCCATCATCCATCCATCCATCCATCCATCCATCCATTCCATCCATGCCATCCATTTCGGGGCATCCATCCATCCATCCATCCATCCATCCCCTCAGACCAGGAGCCCTGCTGGGGCAGCCCCTCAGCTCTGGCCCAGGCAGAGCCCCTGGCAGGGCCTGGGTTTGGGGCCAGCCCTGGGGAGCACAGGGGACAGAACCTGGGGTGCCCTGCACTCTCAGCTGGGACCCCATCCAGGCCCCCCTGCAGTGACAGAATGGCAGGACAGTTCAGCCTGTGTCTGATGCAATTTTCCATAGGCCTCCCTGCATTGCTCAGCACCAGAAAGGTAAAAAAAACCCTCTAAAACAACCCATAAAACTTCTGTGTGAGGAGGAATGTGGATTTTCTTCTTCAATATTGCAGTTGCTTGGTGGGGATTACACATGACTCAAAGCAGCATGTCCAAGGTAAAGCTGGTTRAGCATTCCCCAGAAAAGGAATTCTGTTGGGTTGCTCCAGTCAAAATGTTTCAGAAGAACATAATGGTTTGGGTTCCTTCTCTATCAGAAGTGCTTTCCTGCTGCACACTGGGCTTTCCAGGAAGACACGTCCCAGACACACAGCTCCATGCCAGGAGCAGGACAAGTCCTGCTGTCCCTGCAGCCAGGCCAGCTCCAGGCAGGTCCCTGTGCCCAACAGCCCAGCTTCCTGCTGTCCCTGCAGCCAGGCCAGCTCCGGCAGGTCCCTGTTGCCCACAGCCCAGCTCCTGCTGGACTGAGGGCTCGGGTGATCCATGTGGACACCCACGTGCAGGATGTGGCTGCAGGTCCCTTGCTGTCCTTTGTTATGTGGCTGCTTCAATGCATTAATCTTCTCCAGCCAACTGTGTCTTGCATTATCAATTTCTCATTAACATACCCCTTTTTCCTGAATGTTGTTGGGTTGTTTTTTTTAATGCAAGGATTAGTGCAGCTGCTCTCATCAGACCCTCTTGTGGCTTTCTTGGGACTTGTAAGGGACCCTGATTAAAAGACTGTCTCAGCTGTTGTTCTCTTTCTGCATTTTTCCTTCCATGTTGCCACTGAATAGTAAGAATCCATTGTTCCCTTTTTTAATATGTTAGTTCTTGGGCACTTTAAAGAAAAAAAAGTATTTTTTACTGAATCCTTCCTTCCCTTCTCACCATCCCCCCTTCACATTTTGAAAATGCACAGGGCATGTTCAGAAGCCTCAGCAGACGAAGTGGTTCTGGTTCTCCATGAACATCTGCTGATCTCATTGTTTCACAGATTAATCCTCCCTAATTAGCTTGTAGCTTTGAACAGAGCCTCCATTCACAAAGGAAACGAGCTGCCCACCTCTCACTGTGCTGCCTTGCCTTTCTGTCTGTAGGTGCAAGTAAAGACAAGCTTACAAAAGATCATAAAATTAAACCATTTAGAGTGACTATTGCTGAATAAACCCTACTGGCCAGGTCGATGAAATGCAACCTGAAGAAAAGCCATCTAAAAAAAGTCTGAAAATTCTCCTATTCTTAGCAAAAACTATCCTTAGTGTTATTTCAACTGAACTTGTTGACTTATAGCCTTCTCCTGCTGAATACATTATCTAATAAGCAGAAGTAGTGCCATACAATAGACTTTTAAAGCCATACATTTATGGTATGTACATTTTTCTTAAATGGCATTTTCCTATTGAAGCAGCCCTCCAAATTCAGGAATTTGTGCAGTGGTGTTTTAAAACCTCAGAAGCAGTTAGATATCTTTGTCCTTTATATGCACAGACTATCTGGATTGCTCCTGAGAACCACATAACAAAACTTCCCCTTTTTTGTAAATAAAACACAGATATTTTAATTCAATTTCATCACATAATAGTTTATAACTTCAGGAAAGAAAATTAGGAAATATATTTGTAATACAAACGCTAACTACTTTCAGCTGGCAACACTGTTCCTTGCATGGAAAATCATCCTATTACATTCATGACTGTGCATGAAATGTAAAGCTCATGGCTCCTATAGAGAACAAAAGGTGGAAAAAAAAATAAATGACCAAAATGATTTTGTGTTGCCACAAGAAATAAAGGCTAACATTTGCTTTCTTGATTCCTTCTTGCTCCCCTCTCTACTACAAGGTAGAATGCAAAATTTTATGTAGTCTTGCAGATATTTCTATTTGCCCAACCTCCCCTCTCTACTACAAGGTAGAATGCAAAATTTTATGTAGTCTTTGCAGATATTTCTATTTGCCCAACCTCTCAGAAAGACTAGATGATTCCTAGAAAAGCATTTTAATTTGATAAACCTAAGAACAGGGTATTGAATGAGATCATGTAAAGAGGGCTAAAAACAGGGTTCATTTTTATTTCAGGGATGAGAACGTGTTAATGTCAATGAGCAGTTAACAGTGCATCTGGCCCTATACAGAAATAACAGTTCCTCAGAACTCTAGCCAGGAATTGTATCAATTATGTAGGATCTGAACGTGAATGGAAGGCAAGGAACAGATTTCTGACATGCTCACAGTGTAACATCTCACTTGCTGCTTCTTTCCACCCTTGTGGCCAAATTTCCCCCTCAYTGATGTGGGAAATATCTGAATGAACTTGGGCACCACCTGAAGAGTTTAGCTTATCCACACTGACATGATTTGCTCTTTTGATGCACACAAARAATCTCCCCAGAAGAATTTGGTAGCTGTTTTGAGCAAGATAATGATTTATTTACTTATCCTTAACAGGTTAAAAATTCCCTTTAACACACAAAGTTTTCATTGGAAATTTCTCCTTTGCATGTACCAAACAAGAAATTCTCCTTGCAAATGGACAGTGATGCACCAGTGTTCTGAAACACATAAAAGAGGAAACAAGAGATGGTTTATCCGRGAGAGAAGGTGGGAGCTGTGATTTGCTCTGYTCCTGGAAACAGCGAGCCARGAGCAAAATGCCAATGGAAAATAATTTTATTCATGGCCCTTCCAACATTCAGCCTCTCTTAGTACACTTGRATTCATATTTTCCTTCATTTTGCACTAAATAATTACCCCGTGGGCCACCTATTGCCCTTGATGTTGGAGGGAGTGGTGTGCCCAAACTGAGGACAATCTATTGCTCCTCAGATCTACAGCTGGTTTTTTTCCAGCTATTTCTGAGGCTTGGCCATAAATTCATGGGRAAAAAACCTTGAAATTTACTATCTTGTCCTGAGATACCTGTGAAATGTATGATAGTTTTTACAATTCATAAAGTAAAACAGGGATGATTTACAGCGCTCTGCAATGGCTGGTGACAGCCAAGGACACCCACAGCACGCTGCTCCTGTAGCACAGCCCAGAAAAAATGCTGCAGGTCCTCCTGAAAGGGAGCCCAGGCCTCCTGAAAGAGAACCCAGCACTTCCATAAAGGGAGCCCAGCCTGTCCATAGAGGGAGCCCAGCCTGTCCATAAAGGGATTATCCCAGCCCTGCCAGCACCCCTGTGGCTGTGGGAGCGGTCCCTGGAGGTGGGGATGGGTTTAACTCCGTGGTTATTCCTCTCCCTGCCCCTCACAGCCCTGGAGCTGGCAGGCTGGGCACAAGCCAAGGATTTACCTCCTGTTCCCCCGCCCTCCTGAGGACCAGCACAAGGGCTCACAAACTGGGCTGGAGCTGCAATGTGAGACTTTCCCTGAGATCCCCCTCATGCTGCTGCTGGTAAATCCCAGTTCACTGCTCAGGCCAGGGAAAGGGACCCTGTTGGGAGCAGGAACAATCCCATATCCCCCCATCCATGTCACAGGGGCTGTAGAATCCCTACACCTACTGCCTCCTGCAAGCTGGATTTCTTTCCTGACCTGAGAATGAAGTGCCTGCTCTTTCCCTGCAGAAATAGTCTTTGTGAGGGACCAGTGGACAGCTAAAACTCAGGTTTTATTAGATCCAAACTGCCACAGCCCAGCACCCTCACCCTATCTATGGCACCAGGGGAATAAACTCCCTTGCCATCCTCCCATGGCGTTGCCCCAGCTGTGCAGACATTAACCAGGCTGCCCAGGCACCTTCCCAGCTGCCAGGAGCAAGAGAGGCTGATCCAGCCAGAGACTGAGCGGGCTCCTCTTTCCATGCTGTGCACCTGGGAAAGAGGAACAAAGCAGGGCCATTTGCCCAAGGCTGTGGGGAATCTGGCTGCCCATAATGGCCAAGGAAGGAACTGCAGGGAGTTCCTCCTGCTTCCCGAGGGATCCCAGGGAATCAGGGCTCCTTGGCAGGGTCACAGCTGGAGGAATGACCAGTCCTGCCTTAGGCAAACTGTTTTCACCTGCTGTTCACTGCACACACTTCCTGTCTGCCATATTATATTATATTAATACTATTACATTACATTATATTATTTTATATTATTATTATTGTTGTTATTGTTATATTATTATTATTATTATTATTATTATTATTATTATTATTATTATTATTATTATTGGCTGTGTATACCCCAATGTCCTCAGGACCCCACTCTTTCCTCTAAGCGGCTATTTCCAACCTGAAGAAGAAATACTACATTTAAACTCCTTAAAGGGAACTTATTAAAAGGAKTTCATTTCAGACACAAACCACAAAACTGTTACAAATAATTTCATGTAGTTTACAAATCCAGTGACAAGCCTGTGCTTTGAGAACTGAATTCATCCCAGGACCTAAATAAGGTTGAGTTTTCAGCAAACAAATTTGGCAGTGGCAGTCACAGCTGCCCCAGGAGCTGCAGGTCACCCCCTCAACCTCACCAGGTGAACAAAAATTCTTTCTGTTCACTGCCTTCCTTGGCTCGAGGAAGGAAGGATGAAGGGGTTTGAATGGTCACCTAAAATTTGTTTWACCCAAGATTATCACCTCTACATGCAAAAGGAATTTCCAGTCACAAGACCAGAACTGCCACATGCCAGCATTAGCTCACTCCAGACAAAGAGAGCTGCCCAAAGTTTCCTCTCTGTTTCTCCATTTRTAAAAAAAATAAAATAAAACARTGAAACAAACAGCCTTCACTTAAAGCCTTCCCTCCAATTAAGCAATGCAMGGGTTAAACAGATAATATTTTAGTGAGCTTTGAAAACAATGTCTGAGGATCTAATGCTCTCTTTCCTCGACAGATGGCTCAGAAGAAATCTGGGAAGCCTTACCCATGGAAAAAATTACTAGCCTTAAGAACAATTCATATAACATATCTGAACACATGGCTGCCTTTCAACACTTATGCTTAAACTGGGAATAGGATTCCAAAGGCACCATCCCCGAGGAGCTTTTCTCTCTGCAAAGATCCCACGTCGTGGCTGCCCTCCCTCTCCTCAGCACAGGTCTGCCACGCTGTTTGCTGAGAGAGGGACTGAAATAAACCCAGCATCTCTATCACCTTGTAAAATGTTGAAATACTGCTTGGTAATTTCACAGATAAGAACTTACTWCTATGAATGAATAGCCCCTAAGTATTATGAGTCTTGGCAGAGTAGATGAAGTTTTTCAACAAAACCAGCTTGGGGGAAAAAATGGACATAAAAAAATGTCTCAGTTTACTAGTCAAAATAAAAGAWATTWAAAAAATTAAAGCTTCCTGAAACTAATATTTAATCAAAATTAAATTCAGGTTTACATTTAAACAAAATTATTTCAATATAAACAGCATAAAAATATTTGCATTTAATCTCTTGTTCATTGCTAAATAAAATTCTCTTACAAATTCTCACAACTACAAAGCAGCAATAAGAATGACAGTCTGCCCAAGSGTGAAGCATTTGGGTATTTTCAGTAATCCAAGCCTTATCTTCTAATTGCCCTCACCCTTAAAMTTTTCCAGTCTCTGTCCCATGCCCAGGTGTGGCGCAGCCTCCCCCCTCCCACCTCGTGTCCCAAACCCCTATTGATCCTTCAACCCCTCAAAACTATGGAGCAGCTATTTGCTATTCCTGAGCTGCCAGCTGTGTGTCCCAGCTGCTGCTCTCGGGTGGCCCTGGGAGTGTGGGGTGGCCCCGGCACAGCTGTGCCTGCCTGCAGATCAGCCCCGAGTGCCCACGGGCTGTGGCTGTGCTGCCAGAGCAGCGGGGCAGCAAAACGCCCAGGGACAGAGTGCCAAAGCTCCTGCACTGCTGTGGGGACATTGTCCTGTGGGGACAACCCGTCCTGTGGGGACTATTGTCCCTGTGGGCACATCACGCGGGCTGTGGGGACATTGTCCTGTGGGGACACATGTCCCTGTGGGGACGACCGTCCTGTGGGGTCATTGTCCTGTGGGGACACTGTCCTGTGGGGATACTGTTCTGTGGGGACGCTGTCCTGTGGGGACATTGTCCTGTGGGGTCATTGTCCTGTGGGGACACTGTTCTGTGGGGACATTGTCATGTGGGGACATTGTCCTGTGGGGACACCATCCTGTGGGGACATTGTCATGTGGGGACATTGTCCTGTGGGGACACNTCCTGTGGGGACATTGTCATGTGGGGACATTGTCCTGTGGGGACACTGTCCTGTGGGGACATTGTCATGTGGGGACATTGTCCTGTGGGGACATTGTCATGTGGGGATACCATCCTGTGGGGACACCGTCCTGTGGGCACACTGTCCTGTGGGCACTGCTGGGGACACTGTCCTGCCCACTGTCCTGCCGGAGGGCCCGGTGCTGCTCACCAGCCCTGGGGCCGCTGGAGCCCCCCAGGCTCCCCTGCAGGAGCCCCCGGTGTCTGTGCACCCCCAGCAGCGAGGGGACACCTGGGGTGACCCCGCTGAGCCCCCAGGGCCACCACAGCCACAGCAGGAACCCCCTGGGACCCTGCTGAGTGCCCCCTGCCATGGGGCCACCCCAGGGCCCTGTCACAGCCACTGCCACCCCTAGGGACACCCAGCCTGCTGCAGTGGGCTCTGCTTTCACCTGCACAGCCCTGACATCCCTGTGTGCTGCCTGTCCTGTCCCTGTCCCACACACCCCATTCGCTGTCCCACACCCCCCATCCCTGTCCCACACCCTATCCCTGTCCCTGTCCCTGTTCACACACACCATCCCCACCTCCTGTCCCACACACCACATCCCTGTCCCACACCAACCCCATCCCTGTCCCGTCCACAACCCGCATCCGTCCTGTCCCCACACCCCATCCCTGTCCCTGTCCCCCACACCCAGTGCCCTGGGTTTGATTTCCTCCATTTCCACCCCTGCAGGGCCTCCCAGAGGAGCTCCTGCAGCCTCCCAGTGCTGCTGCTTTTCAGGAATGCTGCTGGAGGATGGCATGAGGGAAGCTCAGGGGACTCTGCTGCCCTTTCCCTCYCACAGGATGCTGCAGCCAAGTGGCTGCACTGCTGCTGGAGGRGACTTTCCTCCAGGCACAAGAAGACAAGGATGTTTGTAGTGATAGCACTGACAATAAAACAGGGAGATCTGGGATCAGGAAACACCCAACCTGTGCTTTAATAACCCTACTGTAGACAGAACACCATGTTCTGGACCCAAAGTGCACTGGCAGCTGATATAATATCAGATTTATCCTCTTATTATTACTAAAACTGCACTGGGTGRCATCCATGTGTTCAGCCTAATGGAGAATTCCCATTCCTTCCCTCACTCYGGCCCACTCCTCACATTTTCTRCCAGTCTTCCCCAGCTGTGGCCTAATTAGGATGAACCTGGAGTGCTTGATTTATATTTATTTCTCTCTCTTATCTCTTTTATTCATGGCTTTACCTTTATCAAGGTGTTGCTATCATTTGGAGACTCTCATCAAATCTTGATTTCCTAAGGACCACCTGAAGTGGTTTTCAGCTCTTCTCATCACAATGACATGAAAAGCAGAGTCTTTTTGGGGTGATATCATTTTCTCTGGCTAYTGTCTTGGCAGCTAAATTCTTACAGGACAGATTAAAATCTTCAGCTCCCTTTAGGAAAAAGGATAGGATATAAGATTCCTTAAGTGCTTTTTGTGTGTGCCAATGAGTGAAATAATGGCAAAGCACCTTCAGCAGAGCTTCACTCCCCTCCCAGAGCCCTTTGTTACCCACCAGAACCCCAGGAGGCTCCATCCCAGCTCTTGGCTGTCCCCAGCATGGCTGATAACAGACCTTGGAGCAGGTGATGGTTATGACAATAAATGACAGGAATTATGGCTATAAAATAGAGGGGACCCCTCAGTGCCCCTGCTCTTGGCTACAGAGGTCCTTCTTTCCCTGTCCTGAGCAGCAGCAGTTCCCATTCCCTGGGAGTGAGAGCCATCCCCCAGCATCAGCTTCCTCTGCCTGGGCACATTCCCTCCTTCCCCTTCCCCTCCTCCTTGGTCTCCAGCAGCTCAGCATGCTCTGCCAGCTCCTTCCTTTCCATATCCTGACTTCCTAAAAAGTTTGTGCTGAGGTAACTGCTTTCAGTTCCCAGGCCCTCTGGGGCAGCACAGAGCAAGCCAGGGGAGCTGCAGCTCAGAGCAGCCCTGCATCCCCCATGCTGTACACACAGAGCTCAATGACAGCCAAATATGCATTGYAAATGGATTTTCTCCCTTCTGCTACCCTTGCACAGCATGAGGACACCCYCCAAGGAACCCATTTACCTCTACTTTGGCACATCCCTATCACCCAAACCTCTCCAGGCAACATTTTTCCGTGACAAACACCAGTCTGGCCACCATATATCCCATTTTTCTTATCCAAGGCCCCCTTTTTCTTCTTTTTAGTCCTTCACTATTGGACTTGTGGCATTTCTGAGTAGCTTGAGGACACAAAGTCGCTTCTCACACAGCAATATTGTAATGGCTGTAGGGCTGAACTGTGTTGGCACCTGGTCTGTCAGCTGGTGCTAGGAAACAGTGACCTGAAGAAACCTCCCCTGTAAACCTCCTACAGGATCAGGGGGGATGGATAAGTCTTCTCTTTTCACTCATTTTCTAACAAAAATAACCAATGGGAAGCATTTAATGCCACAACTCAACCTGCCACATCAYGAGCTCATTGCTCCTCATTCTTCTGAGGTTATCAGAAAATCATTCATTTTTCTTGCAGCATTTCCAAGTGAATAAAAGGATCRTCACAAAAGAACAACGACAACATGAAAAGGAGTAGCCAGCATCAAAATTGAATCCCTGGTTTAATTTTGTGAGTCTCAYCAAAAGGAATCATCTCTTGTTCCCAGTATTGCTGTTTCTTCAGCCAAAACCAAGGGAAAAGGTCTGGTGTGGGAGCCAGGGGCTGCAGGAACAAAACCAGACTCWGCTGTGGGCACTCCCAACAATAAACACCTGAAAGCAAAGGGAAACACGAGGGCACATAAATCCAGAGAATAAACAATCCCTGGCCTTTGGTTATTCCTCTGACTCTCCCATATTCAGAAGGACACCTCCACCCTCTCCCTGGGGATTATTAGGCTGTAGGGATTCCCCAGTGTAGAACAGGGTATTCTGCACTAATCTGCCTGGGAGGGACATGCRGCTCACATCACTAATCTGGGGCAAACAATCAGCTCTGCACCAAGCAGCTGAGGGTGCGGGGTGGCTGGGTTAGCAGACATGGCCTTCTAATAAACACACAGCCAATCTGTGCTTAATGAGTTTAGGGCGACCTCTGAAGTACAAAGTTGCCTCTCAGTGGTCTAGTGCAGATTTCAGTGCAATTAAAAATCTGTAAATCACAGGAAACTCAGAAAAACACAAATTGCCATGCACAGTCAAAGAACCAGATCCTCTTGTACTAGAAACCAYATTGTATTTTGCATTTATGTGATTTATTTCATTCCTTAGCCATATCAYGAGCCTAYAAAAACCTTTTCATTAAATTAATGCTCTATGTCTCCTTTACCATGATGTGCCTGATTAAAATGCCACTATAKAGTTTTCCCCCCTTTCTTACAGGCTTAATCCCATAATACTTTATAAAGATCTTATGTGRAGATTGAGCTCTTTTTCCCCCAAACCTTTCATCTTATTCAGTTTGATTAGGGTCATGGGGCCAGGCTCATCCCAAGCATAATTCCACCAGAGTCAAAAGAGCCTCTCCACTGAGCAGAGCAGACCACAGAAGCAAACATTTGGTGCCCTACATTTGGCAACACAAAAGGATAATGTTGTATTTATTCCCTTTTCAGTCTGAACCACATTTTGATAAATCATTGGAGATGCTAATGAGTCAGACAGCCTTTTACAAGAGTAAATACTCCAGATATAACACACTCCTCAAAGCATCTCCCTKTTCTTCATCCTTTCTCCAAACCTTCCAGCCACTGCACTGAACGCTTTGGATGTTTGCTGYTTCAGCTCTCAGGATGGAAATGATCTCCTGCAAGTCATTTGAACCAATCCATCTGAGACAAGCAGCTGGAATCTCCCTCTGTATTTAAAAGGCAGATTTCACCAGTATCATCTTGAAGGTCTTTGTCTCCCTACCAAGYATGCAGCAACTTCACAGTAACTTACCCCTGGTTAAAATTGTCCAGTTCTACRTGTACCAGCTCTGCTAGCTGTGATTTGAAATAAAGTCACCTAAGGACAAAARTCACTGGACTATTCAAGATCAGATCAACAATTTTGTTTTGTTTTTTTCATTTTCTCACCSAGAAACATTCGCAGAGTGCTGTAAATTCTGTCTTGTTTAACAAGGAGGCCTTGTACACAGGGGCTTCAATGAAAATCCATGGCTCTTCCTCATTTGGGATGAAAATGAAAAAAAATGGAAGCTTAAAGGAAGAAGGGATAAGAAAACTGTGAAAGTCCTTGGAGCTGCACTGTGTCTGAACTGCAAATATTTATAATTTTTATGTCATCCTATAAAACCTGGACGTTGCAATCCATTCTCTTTAACATCCTCTTTTAGGAGGTTGATGGCCCCCATTCACTTCACAAACTCCAGGTTTACTGCTTTCCCATTCTGCTAATAATAAAAAGGTGCCACAGATAATTAAAAACAAACTCAGTTCCAGCACTCATTAAAGAAGAAAATATGAACTTCTGAAAAGCTGTCATATACAATAAAGCAGTGTTATCTGCCTAGAATTACTACATTGATTTCAAATGGATAAGTCTGGAGAGCAAAATCCACCAAAATGCAGTCAAATTAATTGCTGTTTTACAAGGGAGAGCTTAAAAATGGAGTAATTAATTGACCTAGTGCTTGTGACAATTTCCCTGTAGTTAACGATCACTCCTGCAGAAGATGAAAAACCAGCCCTGTTTCATTTGAAAAGAGGTGAATCAAGTCAGGGCAAACCAAYACTGCCAGTGTTTCTGTGCCAGGGGAATTGTACTGGAGAAAATAAAGAATATCCATGAAATGGGATAAATTCCAAASTCACTTTTGTCTTTGCAACTTCACTGCACCCAGCAGCATTATTTCAAATTAGGACTGGGGTTCTCCCAATGCCCTGACATGGGGAATATTTAGCCCTGGGCTCCCAGTTACCTGGRTGAAGAACAGTATAATTTGAAATTAATCAAAAAAGTCATTTTAGTAGTGGAGATTCAGAAAAATATATGGGTTTATTCACTATAGGGACATTTTATTTACTTGTTCATTACTCTGAAACAGATTGTGCAAAATACCTTGAAACAGGGTTTATTAACATAGCTGCAATTGCCTGATTTGTCATGCACAGATTCCTAATAATTTAAACTAATTCTAAAAAAAGCCCCAGACAAACAAACAAGAGATTGCACTCATATTCCAAAGACCCCTAGAGCCTGTGAAAATATCCAGGCACATTGTGTAAGTGCTGCTTGGAATGCACAAAAGGCACAGAGGGAATATTGGGATCCATTGGGATTTGGGAGGAGGAGYATGTGGGTGGCAGTGCCCCACAGAAGGAATCAAATAGTGACAAATAATGACCAGGGCACCACCTACAGAAAGGGCACTGCASCCCTAAATGTGGGGATTTCCATGGCAATGCAGGGTCAGGAAAAGGGGAAACACCCCATGCACAGGATGTGGGCACACAAAGTGGCAGAACAGAGACCTCTGTCCTGTCCCTGCCCCTCCTGGGCATCCCCAACACTCAGCTGGGAGTTTGGCTGCCCTCAGAAYTGACTGACTCTGGAAAATGGGCAGTGACTGCAGTGCAGCTCTTCCTAAGGTGTAATTATTCCAAATCAGCATAAGCTGGCCTGTTCCCTTCCCTCTGTGTCACCCAAAGTCCTGCTCACTGCAGTTCTGCTCCCTCRCTGCTGCTCCCTGCCCCCAGCTCCYSGGGGTKTTCTGGCACTCATAAAGTATTTGATGGCTCAGAGGAGTTCTGTGCCACCTACAAAGTTGGGCATTTCAGTGTCCACTTCAGTCTCCAGATCATCAGGGGGAGAAACAAACCTATTTTTGACTTGTGCCAGAGGGCAGGGCTGGRTGGGATCTTGGGAATCAGGAATTGTTCCCTGGCAGGGTGGGCAGGCCCTGGCACAGGGTGCCCAGAGCAGCTGGGGCTGCCCCTGGATCCCTGGCAGTGCCCAAGGCCAGGCTGGGCACTGGGGCTGGGATCAGTGTCCCTGCCATGGCAGGGGTGGCACTGGGTGGGCTTTAAGGTCCCTCCCAAGCCAAACCCTTCTGTGATCCTCATCTTGCCTTACCCAGCCTCTGGCAGCAGGACAYGGGCTCTTCCCAAACCAAGCACTGACCATTGCAGTCCTTGTTTCATCTACATTGAGGGCAACTGATTTTTTTACTGTTATTCAACCTTTGGTGCATAAACTCACAACCCTTTAAAAATGCAGCTATATTAAATGCCCACTGAATCCTTTTCATTGTTATCCTTATGGAGATCTTCATCCAACTCCAGCAGCCACAGCAGAGAATTTCCCCCAACAGAAGCAAGCCTTACCCCAACAGAGCCCATTTATTCCTGTGCTCAGTGATTTTATCCTGTAGCTGAACCCCTCACCTCCCCAGGGGCTGAGGTTGTGTTTATCAGCCCTCTGTCCCTCTCTGGGACCCCACCTCGAGCCTGCCTTGAAGCCTCAGTGTGAGTTCCWAAAATATTAGGACTGGGATCAACACGGGTGGCAATTCTGGTTTGGAGCCAGCTTTGACAGAAAATTCCAGAAATACAGCTTTTGTAAAATGCCTCCTCATATTTGTGAAAGAAAGTAGGAGCAGACTAATCTTTGTTTAATGTAATTTTTCTTACAGTTTATAAGCCCCAAAAGATTTCAGATCAAAAGTGGRCCCTAATGAAGAATGCAAATTTCACAGGTATGAGAAAAATTCAAGATGTGAACACCTTATAAATGTGGGGGAAAWTCTCYAGATGCTGTGGGTTTACCMCTTAAAAATAGTTCTRTTTCTATGAACAAGGGCATTGGAAATTCTCCCAGTTTCTATGAGTCTTTTTAGTGYTGTGTCAAGGACTTTGATGACATCCTGATTCAGTGTTCAAGAGATATCAGTGTGTGATTTTTTTGTAATGTAATTCAATATATTTGACTACTAGTGACTCAATATAAAATATCATAAAAATCTCTTAAGTGTAATTCAGGAGTCTTGGTAGATATTTGGGGGTTTATTGATTTTGATTTTTTAAAAAGTTGAAGTCCACAAATACGTGAAAAAATGTTTGAAAACATCCCAAAGTACACTAGGACTTATATTTTCATGTTTGAATATTCTGTAATTCATTCCTCCCCTCCACACTCATTTATGAAATTATGCCAGTGGATTTTACTTGAAGAGAGTTAGTACAAAATCTGAACACGATGTGAGGCTTTTTGGGGGGCAATGGTTGTGGAATATTCAGCACCAGATCAGATCATTCAATCAAACACAAACCTCAGAGATTGCTCCTGCTCAGGATTAATTGCACCCACTCGAGGCAGACAAAATATATTTTGGCATTGCTTCTGACAGATGAAAATAAAACAAACACWAAGGATCAGCTTGCAGCTAACAATATGCAAAATTAAAGAATATAACAATTTTAAACTTTTATGGGAGTGCTGATTAGCTTTTGTTCTGAAAGCTGCACAGAGATTCTGCTGTTAATCTCGTTCCTGATCCACGCAGCAAAGAGAAGCAGGAGCCTCAGGAGCCTCCCTCACCCAGGATCACAGACACTGCATCAGTGCTGCCTGGCAAAAATGCCTTTTGTTTTAATTGGCCAGAAGTAGAACAGTGAGAAACTCAAATTATCTCCAAAGGCATCGATGACTGTGTAAGCTGATTATAATAGGGTGTCCTATGCATTTTCCATTTGAAGGTTAAATTCTCAATTAATTTTTCAGCTTGTTGCCATCTCAGCTGAGTGTGGTTGSTAATTGCAGTGAAACAATAGTTTCCAAAAGCTTTGAATTCATGTGCTGGATTTCAGACACAGCCAGAGATCCCTGAGAGTGCTGCAGCACAAACCAGAACCACTGCAAAAACCCCAAATTCAAACACTAACAGCTCCTCAGATTAATATTTTATTTTATTTTATTTTATTTAAATTCTGGAAATTTAAAGATATCTTATTCTTGGTTATGTTTATCCCACATTTTTCAGGCTCATTTATTTTTTCTCTTGAAAGTGAAAAACTTCAATAGCCAACATCTTAAATACTCTTAAACCCAACACCTTAAATATTCTTAAACCCAACATCTTAAATACTCTTCCATAAAATGTGTAGAGAATAAAGAGAATGTACAAAGTAACATTTCAAAGTTGAGTACCTGAATGAATTTTATCTACAATAATAGGCTTAAAAATCTAATCTACTGTAAACCCAGAATTAATGAGCATCCCACTGATGAAGAATATTCCAGAACATACTTTTCTTTGTTAAAAGCCTTTTAATCGCTGCCTACTGCACCTTTCACAGTTTTGTGCCAGTGAGCATCACAAATGGGTGGTATTTCTTCTCTTGGTATTAATTTCTTTTTTCTCTTGGTATTACAAAATTCCAAGTACCCATAAAAATGTTTATATTCTCTACAGATTCCAACTCCTTCTCACCCCACATTTCATYCAGGGCAGGAGCAGCTCTGGACCATGAGAACTCCAGGGCTGTTCTGTCCCTCTCTGAGGTTTTGCTGAGCCTGAATAAATACATCCTTTGGTTCATMAATGTCAACAGGGAGCAGTGACAAAACAGCTTCAAACCTGCTGTCATCCTAGGGAGAAAGATTATTTTTGAGAAAGCACAAATTCTGATGGAACCCTCTGCTAAGGCTGGAGCCCAGAAGAAAAGCAGCCAACTTAATTCAAATATCTTACTAAAGCCAAAAATTAACATTTCCATGGCAGCACAACTAAATTCTTTCATAAGCTACAGGTAAAGTGAGGCAGCTTGGAATTTTGTCTTTTWTCAACCAAGGAAAACAGTGACAGAGGTGAGGTCCAAGAATCCAACACCGGGCCCAGGTGAGCCAGGCTGGTCCTGCAGCTCCAGAGCCCCCAGCTCTGCCTGCTCAGAACARCCCTCACAGTTCTCACCTGCAGAGAGCCCCTGACATGCACTCTGTCCACTTTGAAATCAAATTGCAGGGGAACAGACTGCAAACTACAAAACAAACAGCATTTTAATATACTTAAGTACATTTCTCAGCAGCTCCCCAGAGCACAGGAGCAGAACTCTGAAATCACCTCCCAAAGAGATCCTGGGAGTCAGCAAAACGGGTAAACTGAGGCACAGAAGGCCTGAGGGATTTGGGGTGGACCAAGATGGAAAGCTCTGCCTGAGGGTGGGGTCTCCCAAGTTCCAAAGGGTCATTGCAGCCCAAAATTTGTCCCCTCTGTCCCCTGGGCACCGAGGCAGCCAAAGCTCCACACACACCAACCCCAACTGCCACTTCCAGTGGACATAAGGAAATTATTTTATTACAGCTAAAAAATATCCAATAAATGAATGTGCAGAGGGCTGTTAATTAACTTAGGGACCCTTCAGCTATGCTGCATTTTTTGAGAGGAGTTGGGGCCTTTTTTAGGTTCTGAACTACATAATTTCCTTACATTYAGACAATGTGCACCAAATTCTGTTGCTAAGTGTTAATGAAGACATTCACACTTTTTTGAAGATGACATCTTTATTATTCCTTTATTTACTCAAATACAGGGATGAGGCAAAACAAAAACCATAATCACAAGTAAAGAGTACAAAAGAAGGAGGAAAAGCTCTAGGAGATAAAAAACCATTTAAAAGATTGCAAGGCAGGAAGAGTGGGAAAAATTACCTAAAAATAGTATATCACTAGTATATCCTATAGAAAAATAGTATATATGAGGTAAATTTTATATCCAAARGTGGATTAAAATTTTTGATTTCACATCACCTAAGGATTGAGTTTGCTCTCACATCCCACCTGCTCTCCTGTATAGCTTGGAAAGGCTCCTCAATGTCAGGCCATTAATCTTGTGCCCCTTAAAACATTTCTTGGTTTAAAACTGTGAAGAAAGACCTTCACTCAAGCACAGTTGCAATCAATGGAGAAAGCATTAATCACCTGAGAAGTGGTGTTCTGAGACTCGTGAAATTGAAATGAATCACAATATGAAAAAATGCWATTATTTTTGAGGGCTTTGTTTTGTTAACATTCACTCACTCGATCTGCTCTCCTGCTTGTGTGTGTTGGGGTAGGGAGGGGTTCCAGGGCTGGTTTGGGGCTGTGCCTGCTCCCTCCATCCTGCCCTGCACAATTCCCTCTTCCCACCCTTATCTTCCCTCCCAGCACCTCAGCTCCATCCCACACACAAACAAGCCTGAATTTCCCCGTGGCACACCAGGATGATTATCTGTCCTTCTGTGAGTGATTTTTTTTTTTTTTGTTTGAAGAGGCTCTGCTTTCCTCAGAGACCCACTAAGRCAAGCATTCAACCTTGGAATAAATAAAGAATTCACTTGCTGACTATTTACTGACCTATTAGCTTTGAAAGGCTTGTTTATCTAATAGGTCTGGATCCTGCAAAGGACTCCATAAATTGGTGTTCAGAGGAATGTGCCAGTGAACCAGTTTGCAAGTCCAGTTTGGGACAAGAGTAAAAGCCAGCTGATGATTTCTGGGGCAGCAAAGCAGCTCAGGCTGGGCAGAAAATCAGCATTGGCTTCCCAGCAGCCAGACTAGAGCAGCACATGGGACATCAGTCCAGTGTATTATTGGGTCTGGATAGCTGGATAAATATGGGCTGCCAGAGCYACACAGATGGGATGGCCCTGACAGACATATTTGAAAACCACTTGCAGAAAATGTTCAAATTTTCACCAGTGGTACTGATGACAAATAACACAAAAGTTTTATGCAAAGAGAGAGCTCAATTATTGAGCAAAGTATTGCTTTACATCCTAGTAGGTCATTAAGTATTGCTTTACACCCCAGTAAGTCACAAACTTGTTGGTCCAAGGAAGGTGTTGGGTTTTGTCTGGAGCAGAACCATCAGGCCATAGAAAGGAGAATTTTGGATTTCTGTTGTGGTGGTGATGTTGTTGGGAAAATGTGACGAGTTCCTGGCTCCCTTCCCTGTGAGAGCCACGATCCCTGGTTCCAGACAGACAGACAGACAGACAGACAGACAGGCCTTTCCTGCCAGCTTTCCCTGGGGCTCCCAGCCCCAGAGGGGATTTCAGTGGGCACAGCCTGTCCCTCCCCAATTCCCAGCAGTTCTGTCCACAGGGATCTGCTGGCAGATACACACCTGCCACAGGAGCTGCTGGCAGATACACCACCTGCACAGGAGCTGCTGGCATACACACCTGCAGCAGGATCTGCTGGCAGTACACACCTGCACAGGAGCTGCTGGAGATACACACCTGCCACAGGAGCTGCTGGCAGATACACACCTGCACAGGAGCTGCTGGCAGATACACACCCACAAGGAGTGCTGGCTAGATACACACCTGCACAGGATGCTGCTGGCAGTATACACACCTGCACAGGAAAGCTGCTGGCAGATACACACCTGCCACAGGATCCGCTGCACATACACACCTGCACAGGAGCTGCTGGCACATACACACCTGCCACAGGGATCTGCTGGCAGATACACACCTGCACAGGAGCTGCTGGCAGATACACACCTGCACAGGAGCTGCTGGCAGATACACACCTGCACAGGGATCTGCTGGCAGATACAACACCTGCCACAGGGATCTGCTGGCAGATACACACCTGCACAGGAGCTGCTGGCAGATACACACCTGCCACAGGAGCTGCTGGCAGATACACACCTGCACAGGGAGCTGCTGGCAGATACACACCTGCACAGGATCTGCTGGCAGCCCCCAGGAGCAGCTCAGCAGCTCTGGCAGGAGCCCCAGCCAGGAGCTCCTCAGGACTGAGTGAACAGCAAACCCTGCCTGGGCCTGAGGAGCGCAGGAGAATTTCCTTTGCCAGGAAATAAACACCTCTGAAGGAATGCATCGATGCAAATACAGATTGAGCAACTGATGCCCTCAGCTGGAAGCTCTAAGGGCTGCTGGCCAGCACAGTGGCACCAAATTTCCAGGTGGGGAGGTACAGGAATGTCTTGTCAGAATCCTGAGCTCTCAAAGGCAGCAGAGCTGTGGCTGTGGCCACCTGCACCACCCCTCCAACCCCACAGCAGCAAAGAAGCAAAATAAACAACAACAAAGGGAAAGAAATTATTTCTGTCACTATTAAATTAGTCTGCCCACAGACCTGGGATAACCTAAATTCCCCAGGAGGACAAGAAGATCTTTGGAACAAGATGAAACTTCAGCCAAATGCCAGAAAACTGTGGTGGCACCACCGAGGCCAGAAACCCCTTCAGTGCCCCAGGCACTGTGGGGGAGGCTGGGTTGGTTTGGGGGATTTATCCCCTCCCACTGTAGGACTTACAACTGATTGCTCCAAAACAAACATTACAGGTGGCTTCTTATACACATCTAGATGTGTATAAGAGACAGGATTTATCCCCTCCCACTGTAGGACTTACAACTGATTGCTCCAAAACAAACATTACAGGTGGCTGAAATCTGAAATACAAAAGTGGAGACTACCATAAATGATGAACTTAGAAATGATCAATTGGGAATGAATGTTCTTTGCTGTCTAGTAGAAAAATTCAGATTTGATGACAAACATGGCAAACACCTTGCACTGGAACARAATTCATTAATTTGGGGTGTTTAGAGTGTTAAAAGTGGCTTTTAAAGCAGTTTCAATGTATGTAATGCTCATTTTCCTGAAGATCTCAGGTTCCACATAGAAAATTTCAATGCAAATGTAAAAAAACATAATTTTGTTTGTTCTCCTCCTGGCAAGGCCTTCTACCATACAGGGACTAAACTTCCCCTCTGCTACAAAATTAACCAAAGAAACTCCAGCTGAATGCTGCAGTCATTTTTCATCCTAATCTTCTGTGCAGAACTTTCCTSATGGCTCAAACTCCAGGGTGTCAATTGGAAACCCTCCTCTCTGAACAGCCTTGGTTTAATGGGACAGAAATCTGACTGTGAGCTCCAAACACAGCCCCTGTTCTGCAACAGATGTTGTCACCTGATGCTTTTGAAAGCCATTAATTTAAAAATATTTAGATGTCATTTCTTTAGAAGAGGCAAATTAGCGCACATGCAGCTATAGAAGTACTTTTGCTATAGAGATCAAAGCAGTATTTGCAAAATAATGAACATATTTGTCCTCATTTTTTGATAAACATCCTTTTTTTTTTTTTTTCAGGTGGTGCTCAATAAATTTTTACCCTCCTGTGGCTGTACTGCAAATCCCTCCCTTTCATTCAAGGTCTGTGTACTAACCTGGATATTGCTGTCAGAGCTTACCAGGGATTTATAGAGGGCCACATTACATTGCTACAGAGCTGCAGTTCCTAATTTCATTTACACATCACAAAGTCCCCCGTGCTGAAGAGCAGCAGAGAGAACTAGAGGCCAAATCTGGTCACTGAACTCAATGTTTATCTTCTGCTAATTATTTTCAAATGACATGTAATGGAAATAATTTATTTGTTGGCCTATTTTTGTCTCATTAGCAACACTTGTAATTTCAATTAGGTTAATTAAGTAAAGTTCCACCAGCCAGGCAGCCTCAATCTTTTATTCCTTGCAAATTTTGCTCCTTCTCTGACGAGTCAAGCAGAGTTTTGTTGTTGGGGTGGTGACAGTTGTTTCGTTAAACCGAGGGATTTGCTAAAGCCTGGTGGGGCCAATTCAGCCATCAAATGAGAAATGCAATTGAGAAGAAGGAAAAGGTAAAAGGTGTGAGGAGAAGAAAACCACAGGGGAAGAAATTCTGTGAGGGGTCACCAAAGAGAGGAAATTGCTCCTGGTGACTCCCCTGGGTGAAGGATGCTGCGTCTTACACGAACCAAAAACTAACTTTTAGCAAGACAGTTTGTTTAAATTGAGGGCAGACTGGAACCTGTAGCACAAACAATTCCAGCTCTGACTTGAAAAAGAAAAAAGTCTTTCATTCTTTTCATTTCCTTCTCTGAATAACTTACAGTGCTAACATGTTTTGTCCTCTGAATTTGTTCCTCAGGTCCCGTTTGGTAAGMATTGCCCCTGCATGGGAGGCACCAAAGATCAGCTGGGCAGAGAAGCAAGGGGCTGCTTCAGGCTGCAGGTTCCAAACCTCAGCTGCAGAGCAGAACAATGACCCCACTGCTGGCCACAGAGCTGGGGGAAGCTCAKTGTTATTTGATATGTGACATTATTGCACATACACACCATGAGTAACTAGCACAAAAMCAAAAATAAACAGCAATAGTACTTAGATAGTGAGTAGATATTTTGTTTAGAGGTTTTTTTCAGACAGGTATAACAGGGATTTCACCAAAGCCACCTTCAAACAGGGATTAAAGCAGCAAAGTCTATTTGTGTGCAGCTCTATAATGAGTGTACAGCAGCAGTTTATGCTTTTTAAGGTCACACTTTCACACTGGAAACCCTACAGCAGATCTGACAGGTTCATGTGATTAAAGCAGAGTAATAAGGATAATAATTTAAAAAATAATAGCCTGTGCACTACTCTGGGCAAGTGCAAAAATTTAGTCTTGAACACAAGCCCTGCACACTGTTACAAAAGTCCTTGTTAAAGATGTTAAAGATATTAAAGTGTATTTCAAGAACTGCTTGTTGACTGGCTTCCACAATGCACCCAATTCTGTACAACTCTGCACAAGTACATCTAAAACAAATTTTACTTTTGAAGAAAATGTTGGAACAAAGAGGCACTTATTCCTTTGGCTCTTGTCTTCCACTGTGAGAGCTGTAGCCATGCAAATATCCAGCTGCCTTTATTTTTAATAAGCACTTACATGGGGATACCTTGGTACTGCTGAGAAACTTCAGACTGCTCTTGGAGCAGATGGAAGCTTTACAGTACCTGAACATTGCTAAATACTGTTCTTAATACTGATCTGAATTTTAATTCTTATTTTCATACCAACCACACAAACCTGAATTAATTTTATTCTACTCAGTGACAAATTACCAGGCCAGCATTCTRCTTTTATTTATCTTGAGTTTTTTATCCATTTCAAAATTGACAAACCTCCACTGAAGACTGTGCTTATCTCAGACATGGATGATTTAACAAAATAAATAATAAGAACTGATATTTTATCTTAGCAGCTCCTGAAAATTTTCTAAACATTCTTAGGATGAGACATCAATTCCATTTTCATCACCTCATCTTGAAGCATAAGAGCATCACAGTACAATTATTTGCTTTCTTAGAGGTATTTTCTCTTCTGTCCCAGTGTTGTGGTAAGGTCAGACACTCAGGAATAAGGAATTTTAAATCCAGAGGAAAATCAGTGATAAGTTGTGGTGAGGGGGGATATTCTGGAAACATCCCATCCTCCACACTGAGCCTCAGCACTGTGGGTGCACCTCAGCAGCACAGGTGGCAGTGGATAATCCTTTGTTTGGGATCCATTCCAAATTTACAATATCATGGAACTCAACTTGGAGCAGAACTGCAGCCCTGGGGATTATCTCAAGGGATTTGATTGAAATTCACTTTTCTAGAGAAACTCCTCAGCATTCTTTGGGAACCAAACATAAGCCAGCCTTATTTCCCAMACCTCTCACCTTGTATTTCTCTGTGCTCCTAAAAGTCTGGCATTAAATKCTCTACAAAGGAGGAATAGTGACCTAGACATGGGATTTTTAATTTTGCTAATGCTCAGTCACAGCCCAAAAGACCAAAAATGCTTTATTTGAGGCCACTGTATCCTCACTGAGCTTTTCCAAGGACTGTGCCCTGCACAGTATAATGGACTTCTAAGACATTTGTTAGAAATGTAGAAAATTCCAGGATTTTTCCTCTGCRCTTTGTGGAAAACCATATTCCAGCATGGGGGAAAGGACTGGGGGTGTTATCCTTCCTTACCCCCTTTATTCATTGCAACATGGAGTGGTTTCATAGGTGAGTTAATGCACTGTTACTCCCCTTTGACAAAAGCAGAGCAGTCATTTAACAAACAAATAATGTGCCAGTACTTGAGAAACAGAACTGCCTATTGTACCTGCAAAACAAGCATGATAAAAACCAATTCTCTCCTAAAAAATATCCTAAACTGCATCATTTCTTTATTTTCAAGTAATTCTAACCCTGAAAACAAATACAGGGGCCAAATATTTATGTCACACAAAATATCAGGGGACATTTATTCCTTTAACTGATGCTGGCTGGTTCAGGAGAGCCTCAGCTCTGCTAAAAATCTGAAATTAAGTTAGGCCCTACAAAAGCTTGGACCAGCTGATAAGGATGCAGATAAACACACAAATAAAAAAAAACAAAAAACAAATGCTGAGCCTCAGCTCAAAAGTTCCAAGAATATTTGAGCATCTCATTTAGCTATAAATTTAGATTTTTAACTCCCTCTTTCACTCTGTTTTGCTGGTCTCTCCCTTTTAACAGCAGATGGCTCAAAGGGAAGACACARCTCCTGAGTCCTGTTGTCACTTGCTCACCTGACCTCAGAGACCTCTGAAACGACTGTAGGAAAAAACCCTTTGGCCTTCATCAAGTGGTCTGAAATCTGCACATGAGCAGAGATTAATCAATATCTTTCTCAAGCCCATGTCATTAAAATACTCAGCCATTTCTTGCTCTCCTTATCAAATGTTAATTATTGACACACAAATACTTCCAGCCAGAGATGCTCTTCAGGATGCCTCAGGGTCGATTCACTCAATATTCCTTTTGGTAAGAAATATTTCAGTGGAATGCTTATTATCTTAGGATAATTAGGAATTTCAATTATTTTGWTAATAGAAATTTTAATTATTTTCATAAGAATTTGATTTTCTTTGAATGGCACCTGAACAAAGTAGGTTTGGATTTGTTTTATTTATGACTTCTTAAAGGTTTTATTCTGATGTCAATAAGGCTTAAAACTTTCCCATTATCTGGTGTTCTGACACTGAACTTMTGAAAAATGTTAAATGGTTTTAACAATGCCAAATAAATGCATTCTCACAMAAACATACACAAAAGCAGTAATTTTTAATGGTATTATTATGTAAAAACATCACACTACTCATCAACATTTTAAGAGCTCATTGAAATAATGAAGTGGCTCCAGTTATTTCCATTAAAAGGTTTATAAATAATATCTGCTGTTTGGTGCATTAGGAGAGCATAGCTGGGTAATAACTGAAATGTCAATACATCTTCCTGGTGAAAGTTTCTACTTCTGAAAGCAGCATCTGGCTTCCTGTAGGGAGCGACATGGAATTCCCAGCTTAGGGAGGACATGGAATTTCCACCTTTAGGGAGGACATGGAATTCCCTCCTGTAGGGAGGACATGGAATTCCCACCTTAGGGAGGACATGGAATTTCCACCTTAGGGAGGACATGGAATTCCCTCCTGGAGGGAGGACATGGAATTCCCACCTGTAGGGAGGACATGGAATTCCCACCTTAGGGAGGACATGGAATTCCCACCTCGTTGTTTCCCTTCCACTGCTCCTGATTTGAACAGTGGAGCAAAGCAGTTCTTGCCATTCCCACTCAATTGTTTCTCTATTAAAGAAAACCACATGCAAGGAAAAAATAACTATTTCCCATAAATGCAATCTCTTTAAAGACACACACAACCTTAGAGCCCTTTTGCCTGATTTTTCTTCCCTTTTCCATTTTGACTCAATGGCAATCTAAGCAAGGGGAGCAAACAAGGCAAAGATAACTCAGACAWGAAGCTGCTCCAACAGCATAATAAGAAATGATGAAGTGTCGGGTCCATCACCTCTATTGTTGTGAGCAGGCTCCTCATTATGCTGAAATCTTTCCTTACAAAGAGTTTTCAGTTACATAACAGGATTTTTCATGAGCAATTTAGGMGCTGACATTGTGGAGAAAAAGAGGAGCTTTCAGAGGCTGCTGTCTCTGGCTGTTCCACSATGCACCTTCTCATTTTCATTGAGCACATTCTCCTTCAGRGCCCCTTGGAAACCTTGTGGAATCTTACTGGTGGTGATGGTTTTCTGTCAGAGACCCAGAGACAAAGAAAAAAATCTGGGATGGAATTTTTCACAGCAAATCTCAGAGAGTGAGAAAGAACAGAAGTTTAATGCYGCACACAAGCTGCCTTGCTGTCCCATCAGTGTCCTTCTGCACCCAGCTGAGTGGTGAGGGTTTTTATGGWAAAAGCACATTGACCTTCATCCTCCTCAGCTCCTCCTCTTTGCCCAGCTGACCCAAAGCTCTATCTGCTGYCACTGAAGAGTTCATTAATTCCTGGTTTTCACCCCTTTCTCCTGGAGCCAAACCCCTCAGGTGCTGATGAGCCAGAGCATGTCCTGCAGGAAAGACAGTGAGAGATTTGTGCTATGAAATCCAGGTCTGATTGAAGTCTTCTTCAGTCTCAGCCATGCTGAGCAGATTAGGGCATTTTGCTCCCTGAAAAYTGATGAGATTTTTCAAAATATGCCAAAATGAAGTACCCTGTGTTTTTTTGATACCTAATCAAAGTCCCACATCAAAGCTTGTGAAGGAGATGAATACATAAGGAGGGGAAAGAGGGTTTATTATTAAATAGAGTATAAAAGTCTCTTAAGTCTTTCTCTACATCAAAATCTGTCAGATGGTTTTAAAAAGRAGATCTTACATGGCTGATGTCCTGATCAAAATTTCAGAACAGCATTTAAAAATGAATGTCTGCAATGGCACAACACAGAGACCACACAGGTTCATTTATTTGCTATTATTGCTGCACTTCTGTTCTCTGAGTGGGATTCATAACATGAAAAGTCACAACAGAAAAATTCATCAGGACCCAGCACACTGGTGTGAGTCCAGTCCTCACTGCTGTTGATAAGACAAAAATTTGGTTTCAAGTATTCTTATGCAAATTTCCTCTGCATGAAAGAGTTTTCAGTGAATGTAAATCTGGCACTGCTATCAGGGTAAGTGGCCTGAAATGGATCTTCCCCACCTAGGAAACAGATGGCACCACAATGGCACGGATGGGAATGGAGAAGAAAGGAAAACAAGAAGAAAGCAAAAGAGATTTGGGTAGAAAACTGAGGATTTGAAGAGAGGCAGAAGCCCTTGGCAAACAGGGCTTGGCGTTTGAGGCCAGGGCATGGAAAWGCAGGGAGTTTGTGCTGCAGCACAGCCCTGGGCTGGCACTGCACAGGAGCAGTTTCAGGTGCTCTCACACACACCTGGCACACCTCGAGCTGCTCCAGCACATTCTCACCCACCTCCCCTGCAGCCCTGCTCCAGGGCTGGCCTGAGCCCGGCAGGGCCCGGCACAGGGGCACTCAGGGCCTGCAGCCCTCCCCAGGCTGCAAAGGCTCCTTCCCTTCAGGGCTGAACACACAGGAGCTGGGGTTGGGTCATCCTAGCTGTGTACCCCAAGAAGTGTCCAGATGAATCCTAAAAAGTGTCCAGAAGCGCCCCAAGCAGTGTCCAGAAGCGCCTAGGAGGTGATGCTGCCCCAGGCCCACTGCCCCTCTCTGCTGCGCTCCTGCTGACAGAGGAGGGGTGGAGCAGAGGGAGCTGCACCCGGATCTGAACAAAGTTTTCATTAGTTCAATGGCTTTATAAATAAATTACAAGCGAAAATGTTAGGACTATCAATGAAATGTATTCCATCTTTTTATTTTTAAGAAATGTACAGGTTTTTTCCTCCTCCAGACTAATTAGGCCGATAACCCATGCTGCAAGGTACAGCTGTTTTCCTGACACCTCCCAGTTCAGCTGACTGAACTGCATTTCCTTGAACCCTGTCCACACTTGTTTCAATGGCAACAGCCTGCAAACACAGAAAAATACCCACTTTAATTAACTTTTACTCCTTTCCWGGGGGTGTTAAAAGAAAACCAAGAGCTATTACAGAGACAAAGTGAGCGAGCCTTCCAGGCAGTGAAGGCGATTACATTCAATTGTTTGGCAACACTTCTATTCAAGACTAACAATTTCAGAGACTTATGTTCTTAATAGAGCAGGCTAAAACTCTTCTGATGAACAATTTGCCATCAAAAACTGCTGATTTTCTGGATCAAAACGTTCTCTGGGAATGTTTATTCCACTAAAACTTGTGACAAGCAGGCAGGCTGGCTGCAGGGCTGGCAGCCTGGCTTGGAAGGCTGCCTGGAGCGGGGCTGGCAGAGGGAGGCAGGCTGCCTGCCCAGCGTGTCCTGCCCAGAGCTGCTCCCCTCCTCTCACAGGTCACACACATTATGCATTATAATCATTTTTATTAGCGAATTTGTCAACATTTGTAAGCAGAAAACACAATAGATCAATTCAATGCRGCGTGTTTCAAAGCGTACTTTGGTACATTTGGCATGAAGATCCTCTTTTTTTTTTTTTTCTTGAAAAGTAGCTTAAATATTTTCTTGTGTGAGATACTTACAATTTTTGTTCTAATTCAAAGCAATAATAAAAAACCCCAAGTGATACAATGGAGCCTCTGCAGAATGGGAGCTCCTGGTTTCAACCCCACACACAACTCCATGTTCCCAAACAAAAGCATGTTAATCTAYGGTCTTTCTACAGACAGAATTTGAAGACAGTTGCTGCACAATATTACCTTTACTTTTCCAATAATGCAAGGAATTGATTAATTTGTCAAAGGTTAAGGATTTATGGAAAGGGTTACTCTCTCTTCTTATTCATTCTAAGTTGATCTATTCTTTTAAAAAGTGAACTGTTACCATTAAAATCACCATAGCTGACACTGGCAGGACTTGGAAAACCYAAATTCTGGTTGAGGAGATAAAAGGCCTTGCTTTCTAAGCTTATATTACATCCCTTATTTAATTAAACTGTCAAGAAAAATCTTCTATCTCCAAAATCCTGACCACACTTCAAATTASAATAATTATAACTTGAATTAGTGAAGAACTTGTAGATGTTGCCCTTACTAGAATAATCACTCTTAAAATTTCCAATGAACTAAAAGATTATTCAATTATGGCTTAATTTTCTTGCAAGCTTTCAGGAAGAGTCTGGCTTGGGGGTTTTTTTGGTTTGGTTTCTTTTGTTTTGGGTTTTTTGGGTTTTTTGGTTTTTTGGCACTGGAACCACATATAGGTTTTGGACATTCTCTCACGTGAGATGCATTTAAGCTKTATTGTTCTGTCCAGGCTACAGCCATGAACACACAGAACAGAACCCAGAGAATTCACAGATTTGCTACCCAAGATATTTTACACCACTGGTCAATTGTTTCTACCAGAAATAAAATGTCTTTTACCAGTTCAACTCCACCACTATGAACATCTCCACAAACATTCAGCAGCAGCAGTAGMAACCTGGGTCTGAAGAACTAAAAGCTGACTTAGAACTGGTGAACATCTATTTGTTTGGGGCTCTTTCTGTTCTGAGAACCCCTGGTTTCCATGATCTCCACAAGTCACTGTTTGTGTGTTCAGAGCATTTAAAAATAACTTCTCCCTTGCCCCACGCAGCAGCTTTGCTCCCTGCATTGCAAACACTAAATTTAGCAGCCATGAACTCACGTGGGGATGGAAAGGTGACACAAGCACAGTGACAGCAGCAGGACATATAGATTAGGGAGTATTTATAGACCAAAAACCCAATAAACCCTTGCCAATATTGCCTGACCCACAAGAAAAGGACAAACCTGAAATTTCTGTCTATGTTATTTCCACATAAAAACTGAAATAAATTCCACCCCTGCAGTACCCAATTACCATGGAAAATACAAAATGCASTGCTGATATGGTGGCTCTGCTGTGTGAGAAATATCAAAAAGGTCAGGAATAACAGAAATAAAACACCTACTTGACAGAACTCCCATTGCAAGGAGTGGAGTTGGTGATTGACATAGGTGATGCACAGAGCTCAGAGCCATAAAAATTACAAGAGAAAGAACTCCTAAATTAGGCATTAAAGCCTGCAGGTAAAAAGGTAAATATTCTATTCCCTCTTAGTGTCACCTTCCTTTGAGTCAATATTGATYCAAGCTTCCTAGCACAACTGTATTGTTTTATAAAATGAAGCCAGTCTGGAGTTAATCACAACCAGGCTTTCAAAACCTGAAGAAGAAATGTTGTGAACATTTCAAACACGGAAAGAGTCCATAAAACCCAGTTTGTGCTGGGTTTCCACCACACTCAGATAGCCTTGATTTCCCAGTAGGAGCCAATGTGTGACTTTACTGGGCACTCTTCAGCAGCTTCCACGGGATGCAAACACGAAACCTCAGCTCCCCGTTTTTGTTCAGGACAGCAGGGCAGGACCCTCCAGCCATCCCACCCTGTTCCCAGGTGTGTCACCCCAGCAGAGGGGCTCCTGGGCCCCACCTGGGCACATAAAGAACRAGTTTCTGGTCAGCAAACCAAAACCCAGCTGAGCTGTTCTGCAAACCTTCCAGTGGAGCACACGGCATGGCCAACGTCTGCTTTGTGAATGAAGCTCAGCCACAATGACAGGGGGAGGCCTCAGCCTCTCGTGGGAGGTTTTTCTGTGGATTTAACCACTGCAGGACAACAAGATGTGACAGAGCTGATTCACCTTCTCACTGGTGGGAACTTTTGCTCAGGCAGAAACAGGATTTCTCCAAAGCACCAGAAGGCCAAATGCTCCTTTCTTCACCCATGTGAGGGAAGAGATGACATTTGAGATTTTTGGACTAAAGAAAGCAGAATTTTCCTAAAGGCACCCACTTTAAAAACTGTTGAGCTTTTCCTCCTCCCCACTCCATCCCCCAGAACTTTTTTTCACCTAAGGATCTCCAGCCACCTGCARCAGACCCTCACCTCATCTAAATCACCATAGTTCCTACAAACATCACCTCAGCTGATATCAATCACCCCACTCCATACAAACACAACCTGAGCTGATATAAATCACCATGGTCCATATAAACAAACAGGATTCTGAACTTGCTATCAAGTGCAGATCTCCTACTAAACTTACCCAGCTTTAAATCTTGTCCTGGAAGACTYAGAAATAACTTGGAAAATTTGTTAGATCAAGGTGTCTAACAGTGCTCCGTAAGTTTAAAATTCTGTGCTTTGCAAAACAATTCCCAGCCATAAGGAGAGTTTCACAAATGACCTTTGGTGAGAAGAGTTCATTAGAGCTCACTGGCTGAGTTACCTGGGAGATTCTCTCCCTTGCAGCTTTAAAGGTGTGGGGTTTCTGCCCTGTGCACCACTAGCTGAGGAGCTACAGAGTCTTTAAATGCTGGGAATGACATGAAGGAAACAAAACCAGTCAGATTTAGCACTCAGGGCAGCCCACAGGGCAGTGCCAGCTTTCAGAACTGAGGCTGTGAACTTCTAGAATTGTACTGTTTAAACTGCACWGGGAGCTCTTGTGGGTCTCTGTCTTCTCTTAATCAAATACAAGTTTTACTGGCTCATTACTGCCAATTAGGAAAGATTTGCCTTTAAAAATTTATTGAATGCTGATGAAGAACAACACAAACTCTTAGGAAGCACAATATTAGTCAGATGTCAGACTCTAGAGTAAACTCAGAGAATGCATAAACAAGAATAAATATTCAAGTTTTCCATCAACTGTGTGAGATCATCAGAGCCTCTACACTCTGCTTATCACTGAGGAAGCATTTTCTTTAACCCACAGGTTCAGGGCTCTGACCTGAACTCCTTTCCCTAGGAAGCAAGGAGCACATGGGGGGATTCAGGGAAGTTCCCCTGAATTGCTGGAGTCACCATCACCTTTCAAAGTCAACCTCTAATCAAACCTCACCCAGAATCACAGCATCATGGAATCACAGAATCCTGGAGTGGTTTGGACTGGGAGGGACCTTAAATCCCACCCAGTGCCACCCCTGCCATGGCAGGGACACCTCCCACTGTCCCAGGCTGCTCCCAGCCCCAGTGTCCAGCCTGGCCTTGGGCACTGCCAGGGATCCAGGGGCAGCCCCAGCTGCTCTGGGCACCCTGTGCCAGGGCCTGCCCACCCTGCCAGGGAACAACTCCTGATTCCCAAGATCCCACCCAGCCCTGCCCTCTGGCACTGGGAGCCATGCCCTGTGCCCTGTGCCCCTTTGCAGGCTCCTGKAAGGGTCCCTCAGGCCTGCCTGGCACAGGGCATTTTTCTGATTACAGCTGCCTTGCTCACCTGTCCTCATACAAAACACCCACATTAAAATTCCTGTGACCCTAATATCCTTAAAGGCAGATTTTCTTCTTTCATGTTCCCCTGAACAAGYTTCTCTGTCCCATTAACAGCATTGTTTCATTTTCTAATGGTGTTTCTTCCATGAAGGGTTTTTTGTAGCTGTTGGGTTTGTTTTGGTTTAACARACAAAAATCCAAGCCCAGTTACAGTTATGACTAAACATCATTAAACTGGTCTTGTTTCTGGCATTTCAAGTGCTTGGGTTAACATAAAGCATGGCCTGTTGAAGCACATTGTATCTGAAGGACCCCCAGTGTTCACAGCTCAAACTTTTAACACACAAATTCTCAAATTCACATAGAATTATTTTATTTACACATTACTTAAAATGGACCTTTGACATTTTAGACTGGATATTATTGCTGTATAACACACAGTGACAGAGAGAGTTGACCARTTAGTTCCCAGATAACTGGAGAAAAAACTTTCCTTTTTTTTGCCCAGCCAAACATGTTTTTATTCCCCCATCCCTCCCCAGTCCCTGACTTTTAGAAGTCCCATTAAAAGGAACAACTCAGGAACTTTCTGAGAATCCATTTTCCATGGTGGAGAAAAAAAAATCCCACCCTAWTTTTAAAAATCAGATTTGGGAAAAAGATAACCTAGAAATGTAGTTGGGGACACCACTTTGTCTGTAAAATTCTTGAGGCACAAGGAAACTTCCAGGCAGAAGTTAAGCCCAGAACAAGGAGCAGCCAGCAGATAGGTCAGGACATGACCACACTTCCTGGCAGGAATTAGAAGCAGCATTCTAACATTTGAAGCCACAATCAGTGGGTTTATTGACTTTCTGTGGTTTTTATTATCTGCCTTTTCACTGATAGATAAATGAAATTAAAGGCTTATTTTATCTTGATGTAGAATAAAAACAATTTAGGGCTTATCAGAAATCTTGGGTTTCAGCCATCAAGTATTCTCTGAATTAGATGCTGACAGGATGATGTGAGTATTACTTATTATCTTTATACTTTTTTAAGTTAACACTTTCTACAAAAATATTGTCATAAACCAAACAACAAAAACAAAATAATAAAAATTTAAAAATCCAAATTCCCTATGTATATATGATTAATCTGCATACACATCCTGAAATCCTCGCTGGGAAAAAAATAATTAAATCTTCCTAACTTAGAAAAGCAATGCCAGCAATGCTGATGAACACGTGTGCAGATGTGTAGTTCTTGTTCATAAGGGCCATTTCCAAAATCAAATCCATGCCCTGGGCTGAGCCAAGGAGTTTCTTTCCTTTATTCAAGATCATCACCCTCCCAATATTAGTGACAAGTCATGCAAAGATCCCTGGCGACACCAAAGGGCTTCTCAAGAGCAGCCCACAATTTATAAGAGCATTAAGCTGATCTTTAGAGTGTTTGTGGAGTGCAAATGCAAATGGGGCTGTTGCTAATGYCTCATCATGTCCCATATTTCAGCTGGCAGCCCCAGCCTGTGAATTTCCCATGCACCACAAACGCTCTGTGCTAATGAAAATGAGGCCGAGGAAGCTCATAAGTCTCTTGTTTGTGTTCCAGCAYGAAACCAACTCTCAGCATTTGCAAAACCCCCAAAGCACAGCTACTAAGATGTATTTATTATCAAGGAGTGTTATTTGTTCCATAATTTAACACTGAAGCTGCATTTCTAAGGGCAAGCCCCGTTTTTTCAGTGGTTGCCTCCTCTGCCACAGCTCCCTCTGAAAGGGAATCTGTTTCTCTGAAGTGTCACATCCCACAGCACAGCTGRGATGGAAACCTTCCTGACATTCTCAGGAAAAACAGAAAAGGCAAAGAAAGGGGTGAAAATCCCTACCAAAAGGTTCCTTATCTACATAAAAAAAATAATATACATGGCCTGAAAARCCTTATGYGTCTATACAAACCCTTCTGTACAACTCCAGCCCCCTCAGGTAACCCTRGAGCTCCAAGGAAAAGACTTTCTAATATTGAAASATCAGTGTGGAGAATTGTCATTCAYGGCAGTGGGGAAGGCTGGTTACCTTGACCTTTTTGAGGTTTTTACTATGTTTTAAATTCTCTTTCAAGCAAKGACTGTTCCATTGAGCAGTAGCTGGAAATTCAAAAAGTACACAAGAAATAATGTGTATAGGAACACCCAGCTCTGGCTGCAGATGTGTCTCCCTAAATTCCCTGGGACTCATCCTCAGTGGCTTTGTACAGGCTTTGTACAGCAGAAGCAATATTGTCCTCCAAACCAATTTTAGCTTCAAAGTTTTCCACAGTTTCCTGGCTACTCTCTGCCTAATCTGCTCCCTGTGTCGAGCTGGTGATTCAGTTCAGACCTCCCAGGGTAKGAACAGGAGAGAAAACCCTGCTGTGGAATCAGGGGTGGATATGCATTTCTAAGGAGTTTATTTTCAGAAGGAAAAAAAATGTCATCCTTTAAGCCATCCTTTGATCAATTTATTCTCCAAGCACTCTGAGTAAATTTATCTGACCTTCCTGTTAATTTTGTCAAACAATATTTTYGTCTGACAATGGCTGTGCTCTTCTGATTATTTCATCCTCTGGAGTCAAATCTTGTGATCTTCCTGCAGAAAAGTCTCATATGGGATTCCAAAAGTGTTTGTCCCTACAAGCATTCCAGAATTCTACTTAAAATAAAAGAAGCTGCATCACAAACATTACCATAGAAACAAAGTGCCACAGACAGAGTTATTAGTGAGAATGGAAAGGAAAAGCTAATTCATAAAGATAACTCCCAATCTTCAGTCTGTAACAGACACAATTCTAAGAGAATAGAAACAGGTTTCATTAAGCACTGAACAAACCATCAGAATAATATTACTATGTCCTTTATTTAAACAGGGGCCACCATAATTGAGATGAAGCTCAAATAAAGCAGCCTTCATAGACATTCATGCCCTGCTTGAATTTGTCACATCTTTTCCTATCAGCCCTGATTTCCTTTTGCCCAACCATTGTGTGCATGGCATCCTCTCCATTCACTGCAAATGAAAATGTGATCCCAATAAGTCACCAGGACTGGGAGCAGCAGACCTTATCTAGAAGCTATTTTTCAGCAAGGCAGCACTGTGCTCTCTTTGTTTTAATCTCCTTTGGTATATTAAAAAATATCCTGCTTTCCTCCAGGAGGAGAAGCAACTCCTAGCCCATAATAGTCTGAGATGCAGACATGTCCAAGTTAAGGGCACAGGGGCTGTGCTGAAGCTTTGTCCTCCCCCCTGCAGCTTTTCCCACTGCAGCTTTGGAGAAACAACAGCTCAAAGGAGAACTGGGATCAAGACTCAGACTAAATTCTGCCCATGTTTCAGATTGTGCTCTGCCTTGAACATCTTCAGGATGCCMTAAATTCATCCTAACCACCTTGCCCCTGAGCCTTGCTGCAAATTCCAGGAGGCTCCACATCCCCAGTCCTCTGCAGAGGCTTTACTTCATTCTTCAGCATCCTGCTCTTGACCTTGATGTTCATGTGCTGATGACTGATCTCCAAACCCATCAAATAATGATTTTTTTCTTATAACTGGGCCTTCAAAGCTTGAATTTCCAAACTAAACTACAATCTTGGTGTGACTAGGATAACATATTTAAAAATCAGAACAAAACAAATCCACAAAGAGAGAAATGTTCTCMATTTACTTTTATTTGTGCTGACAAAGTCAATTTTAACTTGGGAATGCACATTTGAAAGACTCTTTAAKGGACCAGAAAGTTCAGCTGTGGATTGGATTTCTCTGAATGCATTAGATACAAACAGATTAATATAGAATAGATATATAATATAGATTTACCATATCTTAAGTATTTAATTACTTCTAATCATTGACAAAAACCAGTCAACTTCTCAATAACAGCAGAAATAAAAAATCTCTCTGATTTAACAATGCTGGTGGACAAATCTTTCTGCTCTTATCCACTGTTGAACAAGTGTATTCATTCTCCAGTTTTATCATTGGATAAAGGAAAAAATAATATGAAGAAACCAAGGAAAAAGAGCAATATGCACTATTTTCTACTTTTGGGAAAGGTAATTCTTCAATTTTGAACACTTCAAATTTGCATTTGTACTTAAATTTTTTTTCTCTTTGAGATTCTTTTCAAATAATTCTTGTTTGGTACAAGCAAGTTTCAAAAGAAGGGCAAAATGAAGACCTGTTTGTAATGGTTCAAATTTCATCCCCCAACGGCCCTCATAACATGTAATGCCTCAGACACTGTCATCTCAAGGTGCTCATAAATAGGAACAGGGAGAGCCAAAAGCCCTTTTGGCCTTTCTTTTTTTTTTTAAACTTCCCCACCAGCCCATGGTTTGATCATCACTGTACCAGATGACAACACCTTGTAAAGCACATTTTCCTTTTGGAAGCCTGCAAGTTCAGGACTTTTTAGAAAAAGAGAGGCAGCTGAGGCCCTGATTCTTCAAAGCTTTCTCCAGACTGGCTCTTTTAGTACCTCCAGCTACGTGGAGTTATAAACAGAGATGAGTTCCCCAAACTCTTTATTGTAGGAACACTTCCACAGTGATTTAAAAATAAAATAAAAATAAAATCATAAAAGTTCCCAAGTAAAACACAGATGTGCAATACTCAAATTCTTGTATAGTCTTGAAGTGCCTGGGAATGAAATTTTTATTGCTCTCCATTAGATCTTGTATAACATGGCTGGTTTCTGCAGAGGACCCCATTGGATCTTTCTCCCACTCATGCTGAGAGCAATGGAAACCCCAGGGCTGGGACAGAGAAGTGCCCTGCCCAGACCCTGTTTGCAGTGCCCAGAGACCTACCTCATCATCAACTCTCTAAAACTGAAACAGCAGACAGAAAAATTCATGTATGAAAAAATGAGAACAGGACAAAGTGATGCTTTGTGATGAAACCTTTATTTATGCTGTAGGTGTGTGAAGCACCACTGATATCAATGATGATTTTTTCTCCTTTTCCTTCATAGCTATGCATATACATATCTTAAACTCTGAGCAAGCTGAGGAACAGCTGGGTGGTTAAAGAGGGTCAGTGATCATGGAGCAGGAGCAGTTTGAGATCCTTGGGCAGGGCTGGCTCGCAGCAGCCAGAGTGCAGGACAGCTGAGCAGCCAGAGTGCAGGACAGCTGAGCAGCCAGGCTGCAGGACAGCTGAGCAGGTGCAGTGACAGCTGAGCAGCCAGTGCCAGGACACAGAGCAGCCAGGCTGCAGGACAGCTGAGGCAGCAGAGTGCAGGACAGCTGAGCAGACGAGTGCAGACAGCAGAGAGCCAGAGCTGCAGGACAGCAGAGCAGCCAGAGTGCAGGACAGCAGAGCAGCAGAGTGCAGGACAGCAGAGCAAGGTGGCAGAATGGGGGGGGCAGGAAGCAGAGCAGCCAGAGTGCAGGACAGCAGAGCAGCCAGAGTGCAGGACAGCTGAGCAGCCAGACTGCAGGCAGCACAGCAGAGTCAGAGCTCCTTGGTGTGCTGGCTGGGGGTGGGAGTGCAGCAGGGCTCCCAGCATGTTCTCACCTGCCTTAAACCCATCCAGCCCTGGTACACAGCTCCTGTCCCCTCTGTGTCCCCTCCCCACCGCGGGTGGCACAGCAGGACTGGCACCACCCCAGGGCACACCTTGGACAACAAAACCAAACCAGCCCTGGGAAAAAAAATATAAATATTAATATCAGGGACCATTCTTCTCAACCTGGGGGTCCCCAGCACAGCTTTAGTCCCACTGAGGTCAGCAGTTCARGGAGCACAGCTTTCCTCATTTCTGCCAAAAAGCAAAGTGGAGAAGTGAACATGAAAAAACCCCAACTTTTTGATTCCTTACCATGCTGCCAGGGGATTTTTAATGGCTAAATGTTGAGTTTTTTATCTGTGCCACAGCACTCTCCCCACACTCACCTTCCTTTAAAAAGCTGAGAAACACAATTATATTACTATTTCTTAAGACTTTAAGTCATAGAAGAAAACTCACATCAAAGTTTCACAAATCCATGGGATATTTTGAACAAAAGCCTCCAATTTTATGCCGTTCCTTCTCATTTCTCTTGTCAGATGTAGCGTGGCATGAGGCTTAAAAGGTAGACAGTGCAGGCAACGCAGGAAGCAAGAAAAGCAATTAAATTTTGTGTGTTTACAAGTGAAAGTCTGCTGTAAATAACCATGTCAAGYAGATCTTGCTGTGGGTAGGTGGGATCTGAATATTGAGAACTAACTGGAAGAAATGGCAATCAGAAACAGACTGCAYAGGGCAGAGCTGGAATGAGAAAAAACTAGATTTAGCCAAGCTGGGGGATGCAGAAAAATAATAAAAAAGAKAAAAACAACAAAAAGCAATTGATAAGATGAATTGGGGAAGTTAGAAGGTGATGGGACAGGAGAAGAGGTCACCATTCTGTGTTTTTTTCTGCTGCTCTGGATTTCCTCTACATTTTTTTGATATTCTGCAAATGTTTGATTGCTCATTTATGAAGTCAGGTGCAGCAGTCTGCTCCACACTGAGCCTGGAGCAGTCAGGCTGGAGGAGCTCCCAGCTCCACCAGGAGTTTTACTCTCCAGGAGGAGGAGAAGTGTGCACACACCCTGCCAAGCCTGAGGAGAAGAGCAAAGCAACCCCAGTGCTGGTCCTGCACAGAGCTCAAGGATTCCCACAGGCCTGGGGGCATTTCCTCCTAAGGCTCCTCAGCCAGAGATATTCTGTTCTCCCAGGCCATGCCCAGTGCTGAAGATCCTGTTACCTTGCCAGCCTCCACCACCCCAGCAGGGGGAATGCCAGGATGTAAATATGTACAAATGTCAGATGTAAATATGTACAAATGTTAGATGTAAACATGTCCAAATGGTAAATGTAAACATGTACAAATGGTAAATGTAAATATGTGCACACATCAGTGTGCCATGCTGACAGGATTCCTGTGAAAGCCTCAAGGAGAAGTCCCAGCAGAGTTAAATCCAATTGTTCTGTCATTCCCATTCTTCTTCYCCCTTTGGAGAAGAGAGCATCTGATCAGGAAGGAGAGTGGACTTTTTAAGGGTAAGGAAAATATAAAGTARTATGAAATATCCAGTGCCAAAAGGAGCCAGACTGCAAGTTCTGTACTGATAGTCTGGCTTGGCATTTAGAGATCATACAATAACACAAACAGCAGCATTCATTGCTAAATGTTTTGTCAGTAGACTCATTTAAAATGAGCACATTTTACTTTTTTTTTTTAATACTCATAAAGGCTTTCATAGCATAAAAGACCCTTCCAGTTCTACTCCRATCTTGCACTGCCTGATAAAAAATCTCACCACGAGAGAGAGTTGGCCATAGCTCATTCTCTAATCATTGCCTGGCATTAAGAGTAGTGAGAAATCAATTATAATCACTGTTAAATAAGGGGGTCACCATCAATATGCTCAGAGCCTTGACAGAAATGTGTTAAGAGCTCAATTGTTAAATATAATTTCATAAGGATATCTTTCCTGTGATCTGTATAAATGTGGGAAGCTGAAGGGGGAAGGAAAATAATTGCTGTATGAAAGTGTAAAATGATGAATAGAAATTAGGTTTATTTAACAATACCCCACATGGCATCATCCCTGCAGTTAGGGTGTTGTCCACAGCTGAAGAGGGAAGATCATTGGAAGCTTTGCAGTCAATCTGCAGCTGCAAATACAAATAATCCAGCAATTTTGGGGTCCAGCATAAACACCCAATAGTGATTAAAGCATGACAGAATTTTGKCTGGGTCAGCTTCATGGACAAGTGTCCATTTGGCTATTTCAACTTGAGCTTTTATTTTCTACAGTTTCATTAAAATAGAGACTGGTTTCRCCCTATAATTACACACAAATATCAACTGCTGCTGAACAAAAAGGGCAGCTGAAAAGCACAAAACACTTTTGTCCTTTTCCCTCTCTCGCCCTCCCTCCTCAGCCTCTGTCTCGTGTTACATTTGCTGTTAAGTCTCCTCATAGATGTCAGACTCTAATCTTCTCCSCTCTGGAACACTCACCCTGAAATCCATATGATTTCACTGGGAAATTCTGGTTTAGTTCATCCTACTGTTTACAAAGCCTTTAAACAAAGGCCATCTGACAATAATTCTACAACACAAAAAAACTGTGCCAGGTGCCAACAGTACCATCACTAGGAAAATAAATCAGGTTATTTCAATACTCACCTTAGATTTTTGCGGATATTCTATTAGAAATTTGAAGTCTTGAGCCTGTCTGCATCCAAAAATGTGCCTTCAGAAGAAAACAACAAAACCCGAGGAATTCTAAAGAAATGTAACCCAAGGGCTTTGTTTTACTTTGTYTCACTTTGTTTCACTTCAAATTTTTGTCCACTATACCATGAGAAGTGTTGGCAGAGTCTGGGGCTTTTGGGGCTTGGTTTTATATTTCCAACTATGTATCCAGATAATAAACTGAGCCAGTAGCACAAAAAGAAGTGCCATATTTTAAGGAACAGGAGTTCCCTGTATATATCCATGGACAGCTGACCCACAGGAGCCATGAGAAAGCCTGGATCATAAGGGTGGTTCTTTTTCTGCCCCCCCAGTAAATATTTTTCCTCAAATGTGCCCCAGTGCATCCACACTGAGTGTTCCCCCCTCCTGGTGTTCTATTTTTGCCATACACACAGCTCCTGCTCAAACTCAGCTCCTCACTTTTTCCTGGCATTCTCTGAAGAGAAATCCCAGTTCAGAACAACCTAAAGGTGCTTTCTCATGCTCCTCAACGACAGAAATACTTCCCTCAGCTCTGCTACTCCACTCCCACGTACATTCTTGATGTCTTGAGCTACAACTTCATTTATAGAAGACCCACCCTCCAAAGCTGGCAACTGAATTGTGCAGAGCAGCTCCAAAGGTCTCCTGAGAGAAGCGGGGCTGAAGCAGCAGAAGCTTCAAGAGAGTCCTGCTCTTTGAATTCTGCCTCTTGAACGATCAGCATCTGGAAGCACTAATTCACACAAGCTCCTCCTGCAGGAAGGAACAGCAGAACACGTCTGTGCTGGCTGGAACCTCAGCATGGAGGCTCTGTCTGGGTTTATTCTGCAAGGATTGCTGCACCCTGGGTGTGTGAGAGCCCCTGGTGGAATGTTGTGTGCAGCAGGACACTCCAGGTGAGGCAGGAGGCAGGGCAAAGGTGCCACAGAGCCACACTAAAGCACTCACTGCTGCCTTTCCTTGGATTTCTTCCAGCCATCTGTATCTCATCTCTACAGACAAGAATTGTCTCATCTGCCCTTGACGAGACATAAATTAAGACAACTGCAAACACACATTCTATTTAAATAATGGCAGAGATTCTCATTTCAAAGGACATTCCAAAGCCATCCTCCCTTACAAAACATTAGCATATGCTTCTTAAGTGCTCCTGAAATAAAATTTGTATCACCACAGTCACGTGGCATTACTCTGCCTGCAAAAGCTGCTCTCAGCTGCCTCCCAGTTAAGGCTTGAACCAGAATTTCCTTGCTGCAAGTGTTTTCTCTCTAAGGTGGATAATTTTACCTCTCACTCCTCCTGAAAATTACAAGAAAATCTAAAAACATCCTCCACTCCTGCYTGTGTTGTGAGAATCTCTTTTACACCAGCTCTCCTTCCAAACAGGAAAGCAGCAYAAATTCCATAAACAGAGGAGAACARAGTTTCTGGGTTYTTCTCAATAAATAAATACAAGGTTTGATTTTTCATCGACCTTAAAAATTGTATTATTTTTAGCATGCTTATTAAAACAGTGAATTAGCAGAACAAAAATGAAGGAATTATGTGCACATAATAATTTTTTGTTTACAAGCCCTAATTAATACCAGGAAATCTTGACAAGTTAYTGTGTCTCAGCTTACAGAGCTCCTGACCTTGGCCCTGCAATGTCAGAACCACCATTCCCAGAAGAACATGAGCTTTTGTATTTGGCTTTAAATTACCCAGTGTTTCACCTTCCCAGGATACAGCTGGCTTGATTAAATAAAGGTATTCATTTTCATAATATTACTTTAAGAGGCAAGGATAAACCAATCAATTTCTATACTTTCAGACCAGTCTTTATTCTACTGGAATTCCAATTATAGCTCATGTGGGCTCGAATTAAACTTCTATTTCCCCACCAGCTCTTTAGAAGAGATTCTGTTTCCATACGTTGCAGAATTATGCAACCATAATTAGTTTAAATCTTAAATAAATAGGCTTAATTTCTGAGTCTCAAAAGCAAGCAAGAGCACAATATTTACCACACTGTTCAGCAATCAATGGAAATAAGCTCAGATTCCGGTGACTGATTTAGAACTCTGACAATTCCATAAAAAAATAGGATATTGACTTAAAATAGGCAATGTCCCTTGGTTTTTTGTGCCAAACATCAATATGCAGTGGACCTGCTACAAACCAGCAATGCTGAGCTGAGATCCCCCCTGAATTGAGGTTCAATCACCCTTGAGTGGTTGGAAAAGAGGCTTGCTATTTAAATATGATAAAAAGGAGCAGGACAAAGGGGAAGGAGCAGGTGATAAGTACAAAAGTAGTTAAGACAGGATCCATTTGGGAACAGAATATCATATTTCTTTAAAAACAAAGTGATTTTGTGCTGCAGATTCAGTCTGGATGGGGGAGTTCTGCAGGAGTCAGAGTTAATAAACAGGAGTCTTTCATTGGGAAGAAAAACCATGGAGCCTCAAGAGCTCAGGAGATGAGAACTGTTCTCCTTTATCTACCACACATCCCACGGGTTTCTGCAGATCCACATAAAACTCCTGCATTTCCTGAGCTGCTCCACTGCCAGGGCTCTGTCCATATTGATTAGGGATAAAACTTTGCAAGGACAGCCAGCAGAATTCAGCAAAYATAAATCAAATCAGCAGGGCTGCTTCTGATCCAGGGGAAAGATTCCTACTGAGCCCATTCTGCCACTAACAGGGMCCCGTGTCAGCCAGACAATGCCTTGATTTCATGCTCATATAATGAATAAATACATCAAATTCAGTCCTTCCTGGGGCAGAGCTGCTGCCTCAGCACACCATTCCCACTCCAGAATCTGGGGTGATAAATTTACCTTCAGACACTGTTTTTCCTGAATAGCCATTGTGTAAAAACACCACCAACATCTGGAATATTTAATTGTCATCACATTGATCCATAAAGTGCCTGCAATACCAAGGTTCAATTTCAAATGTATCACCACAAAGAGTGAAAAAGTTTATTCCAAACTTGACTGAAGAGCAGGGCATGGCTTTGAGGACACTCCAAACAGCAGAATGAAGGTCCCAGAGATGCTGGACTGCTCCAGTTCCAAAGTCAACGTTCCTGATGAGCAGTTCTGCTCAGGAGCACACACAGAACAAGCCCAGGGCAGGGGAAGACTCTACCACACTCCCCACCACACTTCCTAAGTCCACCCAGACACACAAACAGCTCTTCCTTCAATGATAATGACCTCAACTCAACAAATCACAGTTATTTCACCAAAAAAAAAAAAAAAATTAAGCAAGGCAGCAGATAGAACAAATAACTGCTCATGGTGTTGGGAACTTCAATGTCCAAACCTCTGCCTTTTCTAACCTGGGCTCTCTATTTTGCTGTTAAAAAAACTTAGTTTTCATTTTTATCCTTTTAGTCCAGATGGATTGCAGGCTTGGCTAACAACATAAACCTGGTTAATCAACTTTCATGCCATATTTATGTTGCAACAGGGAGGTTTTACTGCAGTCTGCAGTTTACCAATGCATACTGTGGAACACAGCCAGTGCTTTATGTACCCTTCAAATTGCAAGCTGCAGTCCACTTTGCCATYAGTGACCCCAAATCAGCTACTGACAACCAGCCCTTGTCTTTGCTGAATACAGAGTCAGTTAAATTTAATTAAAACAAAACAAGAAAGAAAAAAAAAAAAAAGCGAAAAATAGAAAAGAAAACAAAAACCAACCAAGCCAAACAAACAAAAAACCAAACCCCACCCCTCCAGGAATTATATTTCACTTACGAAAATTCTGAATTTTCAAACCTACCCATTTTCTTGTGACAGAGAAACCAGTAAAGTCAAGAAATGTCTATTTCCTAATTCATTTGTTTTGCCATCACTACCCCATGCTTACAGCAAGTTTTTGGCCAAATAAAGAACTCCCTTTTACAGAAGCTGCAGCRTAGCTGTTACTCTATTTGTCATGTTTTGATGGTGCTGCTTTGGTTTTACTGGAGTTATTTTCCCCAGCAAGCTGAAGGGCTTGCAAGGCAAAAAAAACCTGTCAAAACCTGTTCTGGCATCCTGTGTTTCCTAAATCACTCGTGGACATTTATGGCAGCAAGGAACTTGGTAATTAAAACTCCCATTCTATGGCTGYTCAGAAAAGTCAAGCTCTGATACAAACGACAATTAACAGCCCATACTTGAACCACACCAATTACACAGAGCTGGCAATTAACATTATTACTCATAAATTATAATGGGCAGAGTGTTTTGCCTAACATGAGCAAGGAGGAGAAGAGGGGCAATGGCTCACGTTGCAGTTCTGCTGCYCCCCCATCAGCCTGGCCGGGCTCAGCCCAGCTCCCCCACGCCCCAAAGGCCACCCAGGGGCGTTGGAGCAATTCAGTCCAATCGGCTTTGCTCTCRATGGCTCTCCTCACCCACACGTGAAACCTGGACAACACCAGCCTCTCCCAAATGGTCTTTGGGGTTTGTTTGCCTTCCTTTCTTTTTATTTTTAACAGGATTTTTATGTGGTTTAGCAAGGTTTTGTGGTTTTTTGGTTTTTTTTGGTTTTTTTTTTTCACAATGCAGCTTAGTATAAATCAAGTTCCTGTGGAAATTCTGTGTAGTATACAAMGTTGATGGTTTTTAGATTAATAACAGTAAAATATTTGAAGGTTTAATGCAATACAAGGTTATTTATCATAAACCAAACATAGTTTATTTCATTAGCTTGAAATACAGAGGCAATGGATACTTGCCACCACTGGCACTGCAGATTTTTCTCCCAGGAAGAAGCGTTCTGCCATTCCTAATGATAAAAAATAAAACCAGCATCCTATTTATAGTTTTAAAATAGTTGTTTCATGGGAGGCTATACATTCATAATCAGGACTAAGTATTATTTGCAGGTGTACTGGATAAATTTGATTTTAAGGAAAATGGGAAGGCACAAAAACCCAACAAATTTTGAGTGGTGACATCATCTGAATTGCCTGAAAATTTGGAAACTCCAGTGGGCTCCAGCAGCAGGGGTTTAGCAGAGAGCAGACAAATACAATGTACTTTTAGTCATATGGTTCTGAACCATGAGAGAGAGGGACACACTCTTACCTACAAATTGCTTAAATGYTTTCCTCCAGCAGCAGTTCCTGAAATTTCATTTTCCTATTCTTTTCCTTCCTCCATCAATTTCTTATGTTGCTCTTTTTTAAGCCAGTTGAGGCCAGGTCGTAGTGTCTCAGTAGCTAATATGAAATTTAGAATATTTTACTATCACAACAAATTTTGGCCTTTCAGATTTCAAAGATGCACCCGTTTATACCAAACCTGTCATTTTCATAGCTGGACTACTTTTACTGCATTATGTTTCAGTTAATACCTTTGAAGTACAATTCATTTATTTATAAAGCCTTTTAAAAATTAATTTTAAAAATGTTTCTCAGAGTTACAGTCCAGTCTGAGAGACAAACCCAGCTGCTGCTAGTGCCTCCTTGGTGTAGGTTCTCAGGCTGACACAGTGTTCAGAACCGCTACAATTTTAATTTGGAAATTAGAGTCCTTTTGGGGCAGTAATGCAATGTCCAATCCCTCTGACATAAGCAATAACCCTGGACAGCTTGAAAAGGATGAAAGCAGTGATGATTTAATCAAGGAGGAAGGTCTGCTTTGCAGAAACCCYGTGCTGAGCCCAGAGGTGACAGGTTAGGACACACAGCCCGGGACACAGACTGGGCTGAAGGCACAGCCCTGCTCCCTCTCCACCTGTGACTCAGGGAAAGGGGCACAAATCCTCATCACAGACAAAATCCCCACTGCAGCATGTTTGTGTGAGTCATTCAGGACCAAAACAAGGACATTAAATATGCATTTATTACTAAAACAAAAGGTGCTTTTATCAGAGTTTAAGTGACGATTCCAGAACAAGTTGGATACCACATCCACACGGAGCAGCACCTTTGTTCAGGGTATGAAACCACACCAGTTYTGCCCCAAACAGGAACAAGATTATTAAATAGTTCCTCCAATCCCTTACCTTCCCTGCCAGCCACCCTGTCCTGCTTTGCTGTGTTTCTGTCTGTCACTGCTTCTTTTTTCCCCCAATGGAGTTCCACCCTTCTTCTGTGTCTCTCTCCTTAAAAACACAACAAAAAACAAATCTCTCTTTCTTAACTGAAAAYTTGCTATTTCCACATCATTTCATTCTTCCACCTCATAACAAACCTGAGCATTGCTCTCCTCCTTATGTCATTGGTTGAGACATTCAGCTGCTTGCACCAAAGAACCTGAATTTGGGCAAACCCAGCCAAAGACTCATCTCAGTGACAACTTAAATGTTATCAGTGCACCCTTACTAAACTTAGCAGCATAATTGTGGTTCAGCAAGGATTCAGTGTCAACTCCAAAAATAATCTCCTTAGATTAATTTCATCCTTGTTTGTGAAAGTGAAAAAATCACCTGCATGCTCTTTTTGGAAGCTGCTCAGTATTCAGCTGTGGGGACTTGGGGAGAGACTTCCATTTCCAGACCAGCAATATTTCCAAGACCAGGATCTACAGAATTGTTCAGCTTTTGATAGAGGCATCCTTGCTGTCAGTTTTCATTTTTTACTGATCCATTAATCCTAAGAAATCCTATTAGAAATAATAGAAGACACTGCATTGCAAACCCCTCTTCTCTTATGCTCCAACATCCTCATTTCCACAACTGCCTAATTGCATCATTTCACACCAAATTCTTTACAACCTTCCTGTAGTAAGAATTCTCTGTTCCTCTATAAATGGAAGTCCTGGATTTAACCAACATTGAAGAGAATAGGTTCCCTCATGGCTTGGTAAGGAATGAGAAGCATTGATTTAAAGTTTCAGCAGAGTTTCAGCCATGAAGAATGGCAAATGGCAGGACAGAAACCCAAAGGCTGTATCTACAAGCCTTAGTGGAATAGTGGCCTTAGTGGCAGTCTTTCTTCTGCTAAAAATCACTTTTCTAGAATTGAACCAATAAGATCTATCTTCAGTATTGTGTATATTTTAAATTCTCATTGCTTTTGTCTTTTCTTTGATATTTTTATTAGTTCTGCTGAGATATTTCTATAGTGACAAATATATTTCTATAACGACAAATATTTCATGACAAGTATAATATAATATACTTTGTGTACCTGAATGGGAAAGGAGGGATACAGAGCTCCCCAAATCACATGTATATCTATGGAACTCTTGAATTTGTAAGATGAAAAAACCCCAAACTGTAAATTTACAAGGGTTTCTCCAGTGATCCTCATTCAGCCTTGCACAACATAACTAGATTCATGAACAAATTAAAACCTTGACTCATATGCCCAGGCTCCAWCACATTAACTATTTTAAACACCCAGATCCGCAGTATTAGAAGCTTTCTCCTCCTTCTGTCTGAAAAAAAAAGGATCAATCCAACAAATCAGCCATTCAAGGAGGAAACAGGAGCTTTTCAAAGTGCGGTTCTTGAGGCAACATTATATTAAGCCAGACAACACTAGAGATACAGTTTCTTTAAAATATCCTCTGTGAGTCTTCATGCAAAGATTTCCCCTGAAATCACAGGAATTCTGTATGGCTTCAGACCAGCCTGAGGTTGAACTTTTTAATGGCAGAAAAATACTACAGGAGAATAAAAGCAAATGTGATTTGATTTATCTGAGCATCAAATCCATGGGCCCTGTGTGTCTGGGTGGGGTTTGATGCACAGGCACACACAGATCCTGAGATTTGGATCAGCAGGTTTAGCAGCTCATGTTATAAGGAAAGAGAATTAGAACCAGAAAAAAACCTACTCCTCCCTAGTGCTGAGGACTAAGTACAACATTTTGGGTGTTTGATAAGGCAGGGGAATTCATAATTAAACATCTSATAAGTAGGAGTATTAGTTGCTTTAGAGGAAATGGGCTGCCATGGGAATCAACAAAGAACATCAACAAGAGATGCTGAGATGCCTCTTAAAATCCCCTGCCCCTTCAGAAGCTAAATAATTTATTGGTGATGCAACAGAGCCATCAGTTTCAAAAAAGACTCAGAAGTTTGCCAGACTGTTTTTGCCAAGCACCAGTAATAATAATGAAAGTATTGATTCCCTTTTATTAATAACTCAGGATAAGGGCAGAGTGCAGAATATTCATCTCTACTTCCAACAAGCACCCAGCTCTAGGCAGAATGCACTGGACTCTGTTTGAGTAGTTCTCAGGTTTTGATGTTGAACATTCTGCTGYTTTACTGATGGAAATATCCTCCTTTTTGTATCACATTTCTGACTGATCCACAAGCTTTGGCATAACACAAACCAGCTGCAAATGGGCCAGACCAAAGCTGACACAGCTACCCATRTCAGCTTTTCCTATTAATATGTCAATAGTCATAAACCAAAGAATTTCAGCTATTTACAACCACTTCTTATCTAAAGCAGTTTCAATAAAATTGGTGTTGTTTAAATCATTGATTTATTTAAAACAAATTTAGCSATGACTGTTAAATTTGTCTCTAAGTTATTTTACCACATTTTATAGTCCTTCCCTTGACATCAGAGTCACTGATAGGCTCTAACTATATGTTTAGTATTCTGAGACCACAAAGTTTTCAATTTTCAGCTATTTGTCTCCTCTTCATTTTGGGTCCATCTTTTGTGAGAACCTCACACAGCCCTTAAGAAATACAACATAAGCCATTTTCAAATACAAACTCTGTGTTTTACAAGTCCAGCCTATGGGGATGGGAGGGTTTTYCTGACTTTTCCCTGCTCCTGCCCACCCCTGGGTCTCGGTATTCCACAGCCATCCCAGCCTCCAGCCCCTTTGGAACAATCAGCACTTCCATTATCTATCCCTGACATGGATTACAGGTAAGCAGCCAGGATTTCTTTCACACCTTTTAACCAACCAACTCAACTAGAAAAGAAAATCACACTCCAAACCTCTGCTTCATTGCAAAGTGATGAAACTTTCCAGAGGATTACAGCCCCAGAGCMTATAATAACTCTTCCACTATTGCTGCTGGTATTCCATCCCATTGTTTTCCTCCTGGGAGGATGTACAATTCACAGCAGTGGGACTACTTTGAAGGAAGCATCTACTCATAGCAGGGTCTCCACAAAGCCAGTGGTCACTTTTAGTCCTTTCTAGTCCTGTCCTAGGTCCTGTCCTGTCCTGTCCTTTTAGTCCTTTCTTTTTAGTCCTGTCCTAGGTTTTTATTATCTATCTGTCTAGCTAACAAGAAGGGAAAAATTAAATTGGGAAAGGAGTAAAAMCCAATATTTTAGGATTTAAGCCACCATTAAATAACAGAAATGAGGAGCCAATCTTCCATTTAAGTGGAAAGTCCCCTGTTCCATATTCTCAGAGCAACACTTTTGAACCTGTCCCTAAAGCACAGCTTGCTCTCCTCAGCATCAGACACAGCTGATTACATATCAAAAGACACTTCCAARGAGCCCTAAATTATGCCAGAATTTTTACAGCCCATCTCTTCTCAACATCAAACACATGAATGTCATGAAGAGACCCTCAAGTTTAAGACACTAAGTTTGCTAGGAAAAAAAAAAAAAGAAAAAATGGAGGTGGCCACACCTAAGTTGAGGCAAGTGCTGGTTAATTGAGACAGCAAAAGGATGAACTTCTAAGAACTTAACTACAGCTATGGAGGGCATTGTCTCACTGTTTGCCAGACAATAGTGATATTGAGGGGGGTGTTTTTCTGGGATTCAAATGTTGTTAAAGGTTTCGTAGCTGTAGTAGCACATAATGCTGGCTTCTGTTTGTGACTCAAGAGAGGAACMTCACTCTGGGTCAGAAGCAGCCTTGCCAAATGTTGGTGTTGATCATCACTCACCCCTCCATCACTCACACCTCCTGGTGTGGGAGGTGAGCTCTCTAAACACACAGTGGGAAGAAGCTAAAATTCAGCCAGSAAACCTCTCTCCTGTATTTTAGAGCCTGAGGACCACAGAGTGTTTCCTAACAAGCCACACACCACATTTCCTGGGATGCTGTGTCTCCAGGTGCAGTTTCCCTGGCACAGCCCACCAGGAACACAGTGGATTTACAGCCATGGACAACCCTGGATTTCACAGCCCTTYCAGAGCAACCAGAGAGCTCTGCACAACCCCTGAGTGTTCCTTCTTAGGAAGGAACTGAAATGTAGGAGATTTAAATGCCTTGCAAAACATAGCCTTCCTGCTAAGCCTGCCTCGTGTATCTTTACAGACGATGCTGCAGCCAAAGGCTGTGGTGCAGGCTGAGGTCCCTCCCCTGCCTGGGAGGGGCAGAGCAGAGCAGAGCAGAGCAGAGCAGAGCTGCTTTTGAAACAGAATTCCATCCCAAACCCCTCCATTCCCTCTGGACAGCGATTGCCAGCTGGCCTTAGGCACAGCAGTGGAGTCTCCCTGTTCTRTACATTACATGCTCAGGCTGTGAATGATTGCTCAATAGTTTTCTTTCCCCTCTCTGTTCACGAGATGCAGCAGTGGGGGAAGGCAAGGAAATCCAGCTTTCACTAGAAGAAAATTATTTTAAGTTGTATCAAGGTTCATCCACAAATTTAATGTTATAAATATTTTTCACATGAGACTGTCCCCTGCTCATTYCTGTTCTCACCTCAATTATAAAACAACAGCAGGCAGAGGGCCAAAGGGYTTCAAACCCCAAGTTTTACTGGGACATGGCATCAGTTCTCATATCTGTATAAGAAAAAAAAACAGAATATTTTTCAGAATACATCATTTTCTCATTCATTTTTTTTTCCTTAGCTGAAGAGCTTCCATGGACAAGCAGCCTTAAAATAGGTACTTTAAAAGAGACACACAYGCCTTGGTGTGTGTTTGTAGCTCCATAAATGAGCACAAATTTTCTTTTACCCTGACTGTTAATGGCCAGCGTAGGGCTGGTAACAATAAATACACAGCAATGCTCAGGAAGGCAACAARGACATTAAGAATTTCTATACGTGGAAAAAAAAAGTCATAAAAAGGGATTCTAAGTCCCAATACCAGAACTTTAAAGTATGGACTTAATTTGCTTCAAAGGGATTTGTTGTCTAAATAAAGCCTAAAGCATCTAACTCTGYAGAACTTCTAAAATACTTGGAATCTCTGATCAGTAAATAATGTGGGAAACCAGACCTCTGCTCAATTTTTTCTCTTTTTCCATACTTATACAGTATTTACTAGATACTTTTTGATTCCTAAAATTGCTCAGCATCTTAAATGGTTTCAGAAATGGGCCCTCCTCCCAAAAAAAAACCAAAAAACCCACAAAAACTTCAGTATAAAATCAGCAACATTTTCAAAAATAATCATTCTACTCATATTATCTATAAATTACAGAAATATTGGCTTCATGTTCCCATGAAATGCACAAAATTGTGCAAGAATGAAAAATCATGTCTGAATTCCACACACTCYCAAACTCTCTAGTATTAGCAAACACATTTGGTAATTTGGATATTTGAAAGAAGAAAGTGATGATGAATTAATTGAAAAGTGGGTTTAGGAACCCCTAGTTGTCCAGGCCTTGTGTTTTGTGTCATTAATCTCATTTATTAAAGACAAATACCTGCTAATACATGWAACTCATGTGGCACTCATGGAAACTCTGTAATAGAATTCATGTGCTGTGATTTCCTGTAGAGACCATGATTCATTCTGGACCAAAACCAACTTAAATACTTTCTGCTTTCAGTTAAAAGAGGTTTTTGGCACAAGATGTTCAAACTGATTAGTTTTACTGCACCTCTAACCCTTTTCCTCAAACCAAAAAGCCCTCAAAATGCAAGATGCCACCTACAAACTTAGTTAAATCTAATTAAAAAGCAAGACCATCACCAGTGAAGCTCCAACAGCAAAGTTTCTATTCCACTGAAGGTCCCAATGCTAAGAGTTGTGGACTCCTCACATGGCCGAATACTCAGTACAGAATTTAACAAGWATTCAGCTGCAGAGGGGTTATTGCACTCAGCCAAAAGCAAAAAGACAAAATGTAATAATTTGGCTGGGAACACACTCCATTTGTACCTCATGGCAYTGAATGTTATTAAAAATGTTTTAACAACCACCTCCACCAGATTGCTTCTGAAAGCAGACTGGAGAGCAGCATAAAACCTTTACATTTTTACACCCAGTCAACATTTAGGATTCCACACCCTCGCACTTGTAAACTAAATATTCAGAACTCTTCCCTGGTCAAAAGCCCATGTAAAACTTAGGAGTTGCTCTCCCAGCTCCCAGGAGGAGTCGTGGAGGATCAGGAGCTATGAACCCCCAAAATTTGTTTCTATCATTACATGGTCAGTGAGCARTGTTGCAAGGGGACCCTCAAAATCTCATTACCATGTCACAGATGAGAAAATGAAGAATACATGGAGGTGCTGAGGATGAAASTCCACAGAAGGAAAAAAGCCCCAAGAGACAGAGACCTACTGGCAAACCCATCCTTTTCTTGAACTGATTGCTGGTTTTGTTTMTATTTATTGTTGTAAACACTGTCCTCACCACAAATAAACACATTCCATTACTCCAGCTTTCCACAAGAAGACCCATGTGCAACCCAAATCTCCCAAGGTTTCGTCTGCTAAAGACTAACCCCAACACTGGAAGAATTATTTAATTTTTCATGTAGAACTTTCTAGTTTTCTAGTTTCTCTGTCCCCTCTGATTACTTAAATAATACATTGTTTTATCTTTGTCAACATTTATGTTTCTTCTTAGTATCAAAGGAAGCTGAAATCCAGGGATTTCTAAGAAAGATTTTTGTTCTCATGTAAGCACCTGTGCAGCCCCAGGTTTCAGCTGTAGCCATGCTGCTTTGATTTTTCACATTTGATTAATAAATAAATACRATATTTTCCTGTTTGTAGATGGCAAATCTCTCCTGAGATGTGCAGCCACCCTGAYGCAAAAAGGAAACAAAAGAACTGGAAGTTTATTGTGCATTCTCTCAGGTTTTAGAACTGCAATTGAACCCCCTGGAATCAATAAGATTTTAATGATTACATTACMGTGAACTAGTAAAAATACATATAATTTGACACAGATACACATCAATCTTTAGAGTCTTCATTTCAACCTCTTCGTTGTACTGTGTAAATAGACTTAAGTGGAAAAAYTAAATTCTGGGTTTAGTTACAATTCAGTAATGTATAAACCCCTATTTAGAGATGTTTTAAAAGGACTTGAAATTTTTAAAATACAACTAATACAAATAAAATCATATCTTCTTGCTAAAATAAGTCAAAGGCAACTTCTCTTGCAACATTTATATCTTAGATATGCTCTGCATGTGCTTCTGGATTGGAACRAGCAGCAAAAATGCCCAAGGAGGCATTTGGATTTTCCCCCATTTACTCAGAATTAAAATTCTTTGCAGCCTTTATAATTTTTCAATAGCACTTAAAATATTATTTATAGCACCATTAAGAAAATTCATGGCAAGCTTACTTGATAAGTTCACAGCTCACAGCTTTGGTTTGGGGCTGGCAAACCTTGTCAAAATCCAGCATTCCTAATTTCATGTGAGGATCTATATTCTACAAGAGTTTCTCAATAAAATTGGTAATCATCAGGGTCTTCCCATTTCAACCACCAAAAACCCAATCCATTTTTAAGAATTRCAAAAGCTGGTATTAAAAATAAGTATCAAAGCACTTAAGATGGAAACTCAGGAGTGTTTTGTGCTTGTGAAAGCAAATCAGAACAGGACAGGGCTTCTACACTGGGAGAAACTCCTTTATACCCAGAAGAGAGAGCCAAGGACCTGAGTTCTCCCAGACCTCAYGAGACATGGCTGAGATGTTGATCTTCCATTGTGAGATTCCTTCTGCTGTGGGCTGAAGAGCAGTGAGCAGACTGCAGTGCTTCAATCCTGGCTGGATTTACACAGCTGGATTTGCTGGGTGTGGGAACACAGCACCGTGGGCACTTCCCTGCCCCAACAAAACACAGCAGCCACTGCTTGGTGCCCCAGCCTTCCCTGGCAGGGGCTGCTCATTTGTTGGGAAGGGTCCTTGGCTGGGGATGGTCTGAAAATGCCTCAGCTTGGTGTCAGAAAAAGACTAAACACACCTTTTTCACTGAGTTTTCAAACTCTTCACATTATTTTTAYACACATTGCAATTTGGGCTAGCTCTATGTCTTTTTTGAATATTCCATGTACATGAAAGGCAAACAAAACAGTAAAAAAACCCCAAAGAAACACTGTTACCTTCATTTTCARATACCTTTGAACACTGATTTTTAGCCTGTACTCCTAAACCTAAATTTGAACTAAGGAAATGTTGCTAGGTCCTCAGAGATCTTCTTGCTTTCTTTGCTAAGGACACGACTTTACTCAGGCTTTGGAGACACACTGGCAGTCTGATATATATCCCAGTGTTTAGACTGTCTGAGGCATTGTAGCACCATAAATGAAATAAAATTTCTCCTCCTGCATTTCATAAAAAGACCTTTGTTTATGCCACTCTCATCACCATTATTTGTAAGCCATATTACTTGCTACATTACTGGCCCAGAAATAACTCCCTAAGAAAGAAACGAGCCCACAATTCTAGAGAAGAGCTTCCCGAAGCTTTATCTTACCATTTCCTCACATCATTTGATATGCTTGGCTGGACCTCTGAGTAAAAATAAATTATCACTTGAAGTTTGAAGGTGTACTTTGGTTGYGGATTAAAATTCATGCCTCTTTTCATTTGATTACAGCTTCAGGCTTTCTTTTTAGGCAGCTTCAAAAGGGGGAATTYATATATATATAAATATATAGTGCTGAGCTGCCTTTTTAAACTGGACAAATATGAGGTACAATGTGCTTCAAGGGAAACAAAAAAGGAGCACATTAAAAACTGTCACTTGTATGAAGAAAATAACTCCTGAAATAGACATTTCCATGATTTCAGGACAAATTCATCACAATCAGAAGCAGACTTCTTAAATATTCCTCTTAAGTTTGCTGGGAAAGTAAGGCATCTATAGCAAAAAATCCCAACTGCTTTCAAGTTTAAACATAATTTTACTAAACATCTAACTCATTATTAGGATTTAATGACTTATGAAGCCTWAACAGTTATAGATTTTATCAACAGAAAATTTATTATTTCATTCTGATTCAGCAGAATTACCCAGAAATGCTTACAGTCTTCAACTTTGTTCCTAATGTAATTCTGTGCATTATGTTGAGTCATCCAAGCCTACGGAGAGAAATTTGATCAAGAGAATTGGGACATAGTTTAGATAACTTCKGGAATCTTAACTTGTTTTCTTGGTGGTTGGAGTTTTCACTGTCATAGAGCTCCTGTCCTGCTTCTGCCCCACARCAGAGCCCCAGGYTGRGYCAGGCTGGWRGGGCCCACAGGGGCTGCTCTGGYGGCACCTCCCYGCTCCCCCAGGGCCATCCCAGAGCMCAGGGCACAGCAGTGTGTCCGTGTGGCTCTGCAGTATCCCCAGGCAGGAGCCTGCACAGCCTCTGTGCCCCATCTGCTCAGGGCTGGGCACTGCCCAGGGCAGGAGCTCTGGGCATGGGCAGGGGCAGCTCCTGGGCTCAGGCCCTGCCCGTGGCTCTGGGGCCATGGCTGGGCCCGTAGCAGAGCCTGGGCCCTGCTCTGCCCCTCCCTGCTCACAGGGACACCCAGGCCTGAGGGCCCTCTCAGCTGGGGCCCTTCTCCAGGCTGAGAGTCAGACCCAGTCACCTCACGCCGTTTCCTGGCACCGAGATTGCTCCAGGCCCTTTGCTCAGCTCCATGGAGCTCCTGGCTCCTTGCTTGTGCTCGAGATCCACAGCTGGACACAGCAGTCAGAGCCTCCAGGAGCTGCCAGGGGCAGCATTCCCCTCTTGACCTTGCATGCAAGCTCTTCCCCATGTTCCCCAGGGCAACCCATTGGCCTCCTTGGCCCCAGGGCACTCTGCTGCCTCAGGGACAGCTCTGTGTCCCCAGCACCCCCAGGGCACTCTGCTGCCTCAGGGACAGCTCTGTGTCCCCAGCACCCCCAGCTCCTTCCCCCAGAGCTGCTCCAGCAGGTCCCCCGAGTAGTTTTGTTCCTCTGAATTTACCAGAATATCTCACTCTACCAAAAAAACTTTTCATACACATGTCTGTATCCATGGGTGATTAAGAGGCTCCTCCCATCAGCTCTAACACAAAAAGAACACACAGTATTATGTTTCAGAAATGTTTGGTCTCTACCCTACCTASTTCAAATACACATCCCAGAGGGGCACAGAGCACTGGCAAGGYAACTGAGAACCAGAGTCAGAAACCAAATTCTCTCAGAACAAAATGAAGCCCCAGTGTCACAATTAGGTTTTGGAAACATCTAGAAAAGCAGACAGGTCTGATCAGTAGGAATTCATGCACATTCAGCGAAGAATTAGGATCCATCAGGAGCAAAAGAGGTGAAAAATCCTGAAGGATTGGCAACTGGTAAACAGATTATGAAGGCAAATTGTTATAAAAATTCTAGGTGAATAATACTTTCAGAAGTCTTTTATGCAATATTACTTTTAATGGCAGCTAATACAAATATTATGCTTTTTTTTCAGCAGAGCAAATGGAACTTTATCATTCAGGASTTTTACAACATTTTTCAGAAGCAGACTTTAGAATTTCACACTTACATTATATCACTGTGTAGAGCTGTTCCTTTCTGTGTTCTACCAAAAAAGCCCCCTAGATAAAATAAATAAATAAAACCAATATCAACTTCTACCTCCATTCATTACTGGTTCAAGCAGACAAGAGGATGGTCTCTAATTTAAAGGACTCCAAATTTACAAGATCTTCASAGGAATCACTTATAGGTGGCACAGRTRCCTTCCATCCTCAGCAAAGGAACAGAAATAAAACTGRAGTTATCAATAGTGCATTCTGGAACTCTTTGGCTAAATGGCAAACTTCATTTTGTCTGGTTTTACTGCTGGTATGCTTTCAGGAAAATATTTAGTGAGACACTGGGGCAGAAGTTGTGAGAGTGTCTTCAAAGYATTTTCTTTTCAAGAGATGAAGGGCAACAGCCCCACAGTGAGAGACCTGTGCAGAATTCCCACTGCTGCACATCTAAGTGCAATTATGAAGCCCCCACCTTAAATGGATAAATGCCTTCAGAAACTCCCAACAGCATCATTTAAAAATAAAATTAAAAAATAACTTGGTAATTACTATGTTTCAATTCTCAGGAAAATAATCTGCCTTCAACAGAATCACCTGACAGGTATTACCACCTACAAAGCCCAGAGAAAAGGAGTTGTTTTCATGGACACGATGCCTGACCCTGTTGTTTYACAGCTGCCAACAGCACACAAAAATGCTCATCTAATTTAGCTGAGACCAATTCTTTTGTCTAGCAGGGAATCTTGGTATTATTTTCCCTTCATCTTCAAAATGATGTGTGACCTTCTGTTGTTTCATTGATAACTACTTATAAAATATAATAACATATAACTTAAATGTGCAGGCCTTTACAACAACAATTCCAGCTCTGGCCAAATGAAATTCCCAGGGCTGCAGCCATGGAATACATGAGCAGGCATCACAAATCTAGAATCAGCTGTCTATGCTGGCTTGTGCAAATAAGTTCAGAACAAACACAAAAGCCTCTGAAATTGAGAGATCCAAAGCAAACGAGGCTTTGGGATAACACCACAGTTATTTAATGTTCTGATTTTATAAATGTTGAATAGYAGAACAGGGAGACAACTTGCTCCTGACTAATACATTATCCCAGGAGTAATGAGACAGAACTGACAGATGAGAAAGTCTTGCTGGTATTTTCTACAGACACACTGCTTTTTTTCTGAGTAAAAGAAAAATAACAATGCTTTCCAGGGAAAAGCCAGTGGTGTGGAGCCATTTTTTMGAAAGGTTCAACCAGGACAAAATATTGACAAGACCCAAAAATCAACAACAAGGAAATCCTAAGAAACTGCTAAGACAGGCATCTAAAATGAATAAATTAATTTTACTAGTCCCAATAAAATTCTCTGCTCTGTAGATCAGGCAGTCATTTAGGGGCTACTCCACTGGAGCTCATTAAAGATTTCTTTTGACTTCTGTGATCTTTGGTAGAGGAACKGAGATTTTTGTAACTATAAAAAGAAATCATCCCAGTTTGCACAGGTGCAAATTGCAGTAAAAGGCAGGGGGAAGAAAGAGGTAAAATGAAGACCTTAATGTATTATTTTATGGCATAAATAACAATTTAAAAGGTTAATCTASTAGCACCATGCAGATGGTTGTTAAATGAGACCTTCTCTGGGTTGCTGGAGGTGAAGAGCTCTGGGGAAAATTCAGAAACTGTCCCTGTGTGCTGCTGGATTGCAGTTGTCACATTATAGGACAAACCTCCTTTCCTTGGCTCAAAAAGCACTGAACTCCTCACTGGTGCATGACCTTGAGAATGGTATCTCTGCACCAAGAGCTTTAGCCTTGATAAATCTTTGTTTTTATACACACCTCACATATTTAGAGTACATCCGCTCACTTGCTAGGCTCTCTGCAAGAGCTGGCTTCATATTTCTGTGACAAAGTGAAAACTATGCAGTGACGCCCCATTTTGTCATGGTGCTGGTCTCCTTCCACAAGGACTCGCCAGCAGGAGGTGCTGGCTAAAAGCTCACCCCAAATTGTGTAGGCCAGACAAKCCCCACAAAGATCACCCAGCCCAGCTGTGGGCCAGCTGAATGTCCAGCTACAGCAACTGACCCACGATTTTTCATCCTTTCTCTCTGCTCTCMGTGCACTTCTGTGAAACATCATGGTTGCCTTCACTGCCCTCTCTTCTTTCAGCTCCAGCTGAGCTTTGGATTTCCAAATTCTCTCCCTGCACGCCAAGGACACGTCTCTGTGCTCCTCCAGGGTAACTCATCAGTGCTTCCACTTTCCCTGTGCCTCCTCCTTTTGAGTCTGAGCTCCTCACTCAGCTGTGCTGGCCTCCTTCTGTGCTTGCTTGACTTTCTAAACTCTGCAGTTGCCTGTTTCTGTGCTCTGAGGAGCTGTCTCTGAATAAATACCAAGCAGCTGTCCTGTGTCCMTCTGACTCTCAGGGCAGCCTTCCACTAAGCCTGCCAGGATGATCCCTGAGWAAGCCAAAATTCGCTTTCCTAAAATCCAAGCCCGTGATCTTTTTTGACGTTGTCTGACAGGATTTAAAGCTCCAATCCTGTGCTTCCTGCAGGGAAGGATTGCTGTGCCCTTGATGTATTTGGCCAGTTTTCCCTTGTTTTTGAGGAGGAGATTGAGCAGAACATTTCCTGTACTCACCTCAGCATTCACCTGCCTTAAGAAATTCTCTTCTGCTGCACCCAAGCCTATTATCCAACAGATTTTGGGACAGCTGGAGTCTCCCAGGGATTCAAGAGCCTGTGCTTTCCTGTACTTGTGAACACAAGAATTTATTTCACTCTCACCCATGTTTTATCTCTGTGTCTACTGGCAACAGCACCACTAAATCCACTTCCAAAGGTGGCAGTGCCACCACCTTGTCCTGCTTGTCCCTGTGACTCTGCTGCTCAGCTGGGAGCTGGCCTGCCATGTGTGCCACCTCCTGAGAGTTACAGGCCTCAGGTCCTACCAGCAGGAATGGGTGGAATTGATGGAGAAGTGATAAAGTGCAGTTTTATTTTCTATTAACTTTCACTGATCATCTTCCCACTCTGTTAGATCAGAACTGAGCTCTGATATGAGATGCTGGGACTTAAAACCAAAATTCTTATCTCTTGATCCTCTAACACAGCCACACCCAGGAGAGCACATCACTGCATTTCAGTGCAGCTGCAAAAAGGATGACAACAACAACAATTCAGGAGAATRAATCTCTAGGAAATGATTCCTGGTGCTTTCAGAAGCAAAACAAACACTATTTACTACTTTTTTTTTTTTTTTTTAATAGCATAAACAAGAGATTTGGAAGCCTCTGCTGTTATTTCAGCTCTAATAAGSAATGTTTTTGTCTTCTCACTGCTCTTATCCCTTCAAGTTGTAGTGACTTTTTCCTCCTTGGTGCTTCAGCAGTGGAATTGAATGCAGATGGGACAAAGGCAGGTGCAACATCAGGCAGTCCCTTTCAGCCTSATCCCCTCCCAGTCCAGGTTTTTAAGTGGTTTACCACACTGCCAGAAGTTTAAAGTGGCAACGAGCTCCATTCACACAGTCCAGCCTCATCAGATCATTGTCTCGTTCTTAACCAGAGATTAATAAACATCTTTGGGTTTGGGGAACTGGACAAAGAAATATTCTTAACAACTTKGGCACACACATTTCATCCTTGTGAAAGAGGCACCAGCAGTCACACCRCCAAATCCCACTGAAATCCCTTTCTTGTGAGAAAGACAACTCCCRAAATACCAAGGTATTTTCAACTACCTTCACCTGAAAGCTCAACAAATACCTGTGACAAGCATTTTAAAGCTCCTTATCCAATGACAAAGGTGCTGTGCTGACAGTTCCTTAGCTTTCCAACAAAGGATAATATTGACAGATCATCATCACCCCAATCTGATAAAGCAACTCATAATTTATTGAAAGAAGATTCAGTAAAGGATGAACATTAGAATCCAACTTCCTACAAAAAAAAAAAAAAATCTAAAACAAATCAAAAGAATACTCCACACATCCACAAAAAATTCCTTCATTGTCTTGGTTTCACAATTGCTGACCATAAGAAAATCTGGTAAAAAAATCTTCCAAAAATATAAAGATCAAAGTAAAAAAATCTTAAAATTTTAAGTTTAGATTAGAAAACTAATGTCTGCATCTGAGTATCCAATCAATAAAGTGCATCTCATTATTTAATGCTAAATAGAGCATAAATTGCTTCCCTCAGTTTTCCAAAATTTGCATTCCTACTTGGACACTCTCACGAAGCTCCCACGATGACAAATTAAAATGTAGGGATTCTTTCTTTAGTTTGGAGCCATTTTAATTATGTTGGCTGGAAGAGTAGAAAAAGCATAACATTTATGAGTAAAAAAATTTCTAAATAGCTAAAATTTTCATTTCTAAAATATCAATACATTGGGAATATTAGGTTGGATTGTTTCTTTTAAAATAGCATAGAAAGCTATTCCAGAGCTTCATGTTTCTAACAGCCATTGAAGCACATTCTGATTTCCAGTGTWACTGTATTTATGCTTAATTTATATAGGTTTATCTCATAGGATTATTATTTTTAATTTAAAGTAATCCTTCTCCCAAAGTTTATTGCATGTGGATTTTCAGAAACAGCAGCCATTTCCCCTCTCAACCTTTATTTTGCTACCTAAACAAGTCAAGACCTTTCTATCTGCTCAAATAAGACCAGTTCTTTATTCCTGTCATAACACTTGTAGGTCTTTTCCAAAAGTGCTCCTATTTCCCTGCACATTTCTGAATGGCCACACAACTACTGGCAATCAATTATTTCTTTAGAGAAGTTAACAAAATCTTCCAGTAACAAGAAAAATACCCAAAAGACAACTACACAGAAGAATTCTGTACAGAGTTCACAAATCGTGTTTGGAAAGTCCATTCAGGCCTGGGGTGTTAGGTTGGGGATTTTAGTGTCATTGTCTAAGAAAATCTCAGAGTACACCTAATTCTAGAGTGACCAACAGTGTCAGCAAAGTTAAGCAAAAAAAAAATTTTATATGGGGAAGTGGTAGAAATTTTAAATAGAGAGAAAAAATCATCCATTACAATAAAACAAAAATCCATAAATCACATTCCTCATTTTTGTCTGGTTTTGATATATACAGAAAGTGATGGAAATGGATCTGCACCTTTCCCAAGCCCTGTTATACAGCTTTGCTTTAAAAGTCAGTTTTGCTCAGGCTTAAATAAAAGGGTTTAATCTCTGCATCTGCTTGGGCCAGTAATTTGGAACAGTTTTGCTTTCCTATATTCAGCCTCAGAACTCTCCAGTGATGCCAATATCCCCAAAACTGCAGCTYACTTTAGCAACAGCACCCAGGATCATTTCCTCCCCCTCCTCCCACACACACAGACCACGGCTGTAACTTTTATTTTGGAATTCAGATGGTGATAGTCTGTACAGAACCCAGAGTGTTCTCAGAAAGGCTGTTGCACAGTAAAGATAGCAAGAGAGAGAAAGAAATAAAGGCTGAGGGAACAGGAAAGCAAAAAGCAAAGCCAATGGCCATGCCTTGAATATTTTACCATTCTTTAGGAAGGTTTCATTATCATCACTATGTATATTTATGATGCATGTGGTATAAAAATAAGAGGGACAACACTTGAAGCAACAAATTTAAAAGTTAGGATTGATTGGTTGATTGGTTGATTGATTGATTGATTGTAAATAAGCAATGGAATATAAGCAAACTGTGTCTTTTGGCTATCAGCACAACTGTCACTCAATGTTCAATATTAAAGTGAAAAAAGGAACCTTTTATAGAAGTTTAATCTACCCAGCATAAATCCCTGCAAGCACATATCAATCACTGGGAGCTTCCTGCTCTTAAATATCTGTGTGCATGTGTGGTTTTATGTAAAAATAAAAAAAGATGCTCAATAGTCCAATTCCTATTCAAATATTACTTGGAATTCTGTTTTGCAAGGATCTAGGCTCAGTCTCCTATGAATGTATCTGATCCACATTTGTAAATAGTGCTTGAAATTTTAGGATTAACCAGACAGCCCTCAGAACCTGATTGAAAAAGAACTGGTGTTGAATTTTTGGTGTTGAATTTTTCCCTAGGGTGAGGTAAAACAGTGTGTAGGATCAGGAGCAGTTCCTTTCCAGCATGTAAAGTTCCAGGTGTGCCCTCCAGCACACCCCCAGCACAGCTCCAAGCCAGCCAAGATTCAGAAATGTAACAACTAACTCAAAAAGGGGGAAAGAAAATTAATAAAACACTTTTTTAGCCTTGTGGAAGAAGGCTCCAGTGACATTTCTTAAGTGTTCCATACAGAGCTTGGCAAAGGAATTTAAAAAGACCCTGGTATTGTGAGCCAACAGAAGTTGGAACATCCCTGACCCCCTGAACCCACCCCTCCAGCAGCAGTGCCACCTCTCACCCTGTGAGATCCTATCCTGCTTTGCTATGAGTGTTACATGAACCTGTGAGATCCTATCCTGCTTTCCTGTGAGWGTTAGATGAACCACCTGAGAATTARGATTCTCTTTCTTCTGCTATTGATTGGTTCTGGAAAAAGTAGTTCCCCATATAATTGCTGAGATTTGGTCTATAGGGCAAGAATCYAGATGCAGGGTAAAATATGTGCACGTTTGCTACACATTCTGCACAGTTCCCTGTGCAACTACAATGGAAAAGGTTTTGAGAGAGGATTTCCCTTTAAGGAGGAGAAGAATGTGGTTATTCTATTGCTTAACAGAACAGGACTGAAATTTCATATGAGCCAGAATTCAAAAATTCACACAAGACAAGAGCACGGCGGTCCCAGTAACAGCCTGTGAGGATAACRCTGCTCTTCTACTTGACAAAAATTACTTAGGCATTATGATCTGTGCTGTATGAACTTCTGCCAGATAGTTCCGTGTGAATTAAACTGTAAAAGTTATGCCTTAATTAAGCCACATTCTTTTCAACTGGTCTGCTTGCCACGAGCCTCAGACAGGAGGAGATTTGTTTGTCTCTAATCCTGAGCTTGGCCTGACACAGCTCAGGTACCCTGAGCATCTCTGCCCATTGTGTGCAGCAAAGACAAAYAGCAACTTCATCTCAATTTTCAGAAACATTCTATGGCTGCAAAACACATTTTTCAAAAGGACTTGCCATTGTTTAACAGCCTGTATGAGTGTTAGTAGGTTAAGATTAAGAAAAGGAGCATGAAGAAAATATATTTTAATTAACACTGATTAAAATTAGGACGCAAAGCAAGCACATGAATATGAATTAAAATTCCTAAGCAGAAGAATTGTCCTTTGTAAAGTACAAGTAACATGCACAGAAAAAATATTACAAGGGAAACACATATCCCACCTCAGCTATTWTGCAAAGTTAAGGCCATGAAAGTAACCTTTTTCAGTTTGTTATGACTTCCTAATTCAATTAAATGAGAACAAAACTAAGATGAGGATTACATTTGCAAAAACATTTAGCATCATTAACAGTGTCTGCCAGGGAGCTTTTTTYCTTTTTTTTATTTCCTGAAAGAGAAAAAAAGATCATGGCCTTTGAAACTTTGTATTTTTTAAAGCAGAAAGAAAAGCACTTAAAAGTGAAAGCCTGTACAACAAAATTTCAACCCATAAACAGTTTATGAATTCCATGGGTGAGTAGCTCATCTGACATGACCTTTATTTTCTACAACGGCATTAACTTGTGTTGCCAAAGAAAAGATGAAAACAATGTCAATATTTTCAGAGCACCCATTTAGCACTGCCAGAATTTTTGGTCTTTTWTTTTTTGTTGCTAAAACCCAAAATATAAACTTGCTCTTCTCTGACTATGTGTCCTCAAAAGGACTGTTTTCATTAATTTCAGGGAATTTAAGCCCTTCAGAGGTACAGCAGACAAGGCTCTTACAACGTTTGGGCGCACAGTGAGCTATTGCCAAACGCAGGCAGGCAGCTCCTGCGAAGGCAAAGTGCCTGCAGTGCTCCAAGGTGAGACAGCTGAACCAGCCCTGCCCTGGAGAGCCCTGGGTGTGAGAGCAGCCTGCCCCAGCTGCAGTGCACTCCGGGGAGCACTGCACTGAGACAGAGCTGTACTCGTGTGGGAGCACCGGATTCTGTGTGCCAGCCTCAGGCMCATCCAGAACCAGCTGTGGGAGCAAAGAAACTCCTGTGGAAGACACAGAAACTTTGGCAAAAAACAACAAACAAACAAACAAACAAAACAAAACAAAACAAAAAAAAAAAAACCAAAAACAAACCAACCAAAAACCAAAAACCAGACAACACAGAAAACGGCAGCAAAAACAAAGAGAAAAGATCTCGAACAAAGAGAACGCAATCCTCAATCATAGAACTAATCACAAGTCTAAACTGGAAGCAATATATCTTTATTTACACCATTTTTCTGCTAAGATTCCATGCAGGAGCATCTCTCTGCATACCTGTCTGCAGCAGCAGCACAGACAGCTCTGCTGTCAGCTCCTGCACAGGAATCACCATGAACTCTCACTTTCCTTTTATTRCAGTCAACAGCTTCATTTTCACTGTGTTTTTCCCATTTGTTTAAGATTCTTGTAGAAAATTTATTTATAACCCAGATACTTCAAATRAGTGACACTGCATTTCTATTCCTAGAGAACAGAGACAAATAAGACACATCAAAGAATTTCCCTTTCCRTGATTTGCTGTTGTGTCTCTTCACTCTGATGCTCCATTCCCCCCAAGCAGGCTGCACGTTATGTAATGCTGTGGGTTTGATAATGCTGCAAACAATCTGCAGCACATCATAAAACCTGGTCAAGCAAATCTGTTCCTCAGCAGTTCAGTACCAGGCTAGTGACACCACTCCCCCACCCACGTCTGGAAAAATCTTATAAAATGTCTGATAGATACTTAACCTTCTCTTGCCACTCTTGGATTGCAAGCTAAAGAATGATTTCCTGTTATTTTATGTAAAAGTGCAGTAAACAGCAGAACAAAACTCTTCTGCYTTTTCATTTGCTTTGGATGACTGATTTGACTGCAAAGCTTCTCTACAGATTTGTCAGCAGAGTGCCCTGGGGGTGCTGGGGACACAGAGCTGTCCCTGAGSCAGCAGAGTGCCCTGGGGRTGCTGGGGACACAGAGCTGTCCCTGAGGCAGCAGAGTGCCCTGGGGCCAAGGAGGCCAAGGGTGCCCTGGGGACATGGGGAAGAGCCTTGGCAGCAGGTCAGAGGGATGCTGCCCCTGTGCCCAGCCGGAGGCACCTCTGGCTGCTGTGTCCAGCTGTGGATCTCAGCAACAGCAGGGCCAGGAGCTCTGGAGCTGAGCAAGGGCCTGGAGCAATCTCGGTGCCCAGGAAGGCTGAGGAAGCTGGGGCTGCTCAGCCTGGAGAGGAGCCCCAGCTGAGAGGGGCCCTCAGGCCTGGTGTCCTGTGAGCAGGGAGGGGCAGAGCAGGGCCCAGGCTCTGCTGCGGCCCAGCCATGGCCCCAGAGCCACGGGCAGGGCCTGAGCCCAGGAGCTTGCCCCTGCCCATGCACAGAGCTCCTGCCCTGGGCAGTGCCCAGCCCTGAGCAGATGGGGCACAGAGGCTGTGCAGGCTCCTGCCTGGGGATACTGCAGAGCCACACGGACACACTGCTGTGCCCTGDGCTCTGGGATGGCCCTGGGGGAGCRGGGAGGTGCCRCCAGAGCAGCCCCTGTGGGCCCYTCCAGCCTCCSCCATCATGGGATTCTGTGATTCTAACATTTGCTGACTGAAATTTCATTCCCAGTACTGGTGGAATTGTGTTCCAGACTCCTCATTCCAGTTCACACTACCTGCAGCTCTTCAGGACACAGAAGGGTCCAAGCTCAGCCCAGGACACAGAGCTGAGGCTCTGGGAAGAGCAGGATGCTCTTGGCTGCCTGGCAAGCCCTACTCTGCATCACCCCACTGCCTTGCCTGTCCTTTCTCCTCATTCACTGGAGGCATTTGTCTGCTGAGCAAATCGAGGCTGACAGGGAAGGTCACTGTGCCCAATTGTGAGTCTCAGCATAYAAATGTGCCTTTTGGCTCCCCAAACAGTGACCGTGTCCTATTATTGATAAAGCCTTGAAAAGACTCTAATGCATCTTCATTTCAGAAAACAACTGCCTTCAAGGTTGCTCTGAGAAAATAAGCAGCCACAATGCTGAAGAATTCTCCAAGTTGGCATTCTCCCGAAGATTAAAAGATAATAACACTTCTATTAGAATCACTCTGCTACGCTGTATTGATCTCATCAGGGAGGCCACTGCAGGTCTAATATGAACAGAGCAGTTTKAGAATTAATCACGGGAGTTTTTATTATGGTTCATAGGGCTCCTCATTCAAATGGCATCGTTTGCAATATTTATGGCCCAGATTGGTTGCCATTATTAAGTGCAAGTGTGCCACATGGTGTCTGGCCTGCTGTGTTAAAACACAAAGTCATTCTTCAAAAGTAAATCTTATCTAAACTATGCACAAAAAGCCAATTACTTTTTGATTTACATTTTAATTTCACATTCAGCTTTCCCCTTATATACAAACCTCTTACTTAATCTTTGTTTTGGATTAACTAGCACARGCATACAAGGTACTCTCCGTAGTTTTAAGTAGACTGTTACAGCATATTAATGCACTCTGCTCAAAAAGATGTATTTGGTCAGTGACAAGGCGCACTCACAGTGTGAGAGAAGCAAATGAAAAGCTGGAAGAAATAGAGCACCCTGCAAAGTGGACTGGCCACYGATCTTCAAGATAAAACACACTCATTAAGACTCTCAACTTAGACTGTGCACTTGGAAATGAAAAAGGTGTTTGTCAGTGTCAGAACAAGTCCTCAGTGACCAGATCCAGTAGTGATTTAAGGTAGAGCCATTTCATTTCTATGTTCCCTACTTTGCTGGTTTGCTTTTTTAATCTTCTTTGCCACTGCTTCAGCCAAGCTCAGGTTTCAGTCCTGCTCATTCCTRTTTGCCTGATCCCACCAGCATTTTCCTGCCATGAGGGTGACAGAAGTTGAATCTCARCAAAGCTGAATGAGCAAATGCAATCCTGATGCTAAGTTATTAAATTAATTAAAGTCCTGGGAAACTATGAGATGGGGGTACTTTTTGGTTTTGGTTTGTTTCTTTTAAACCAGAAAAAACTTTAGAGAGTCTGATAATGYAGGTTTAAATTTTTTGTTCCTTAATTCTATTCAGTTTTTAGTGAATTTTGGGCAAGAAAACTGCACTCACCTTTGCAAGACCATATAGGGARTATTCAGAACAATTTACCATTAAACCTAATCATTAATCTATAATAAAATGAATAAGAATTGCTTGTATAAACATCTCTGTTGACTTTAAAATCCCTCATATTCTCTTAACTCTATTTGAAAACAAACCATTATTATGACATTCATTTAATTTGAGGAACTAATTATATGTGGTAAACACATACCTAAATGCTTTGATGGGTGGAAAAACATTTAACGAACTTAGAGAAATTTGTATTTATCTGCTCAGTCAATGCAATAAAACAGGTCTTCTCATGTTTTTTTCTCCTCACAGCACAAGGCAGAAAGCAGCAATAGAAAAAAGACAAAATAAAAATGAATTGGCAAAAGCCTCCCARTTTATTAAGACTGAAAGGGATATTCATTTACAAGGGATAGACATTGTCTTAGGTTGCAAATGCAAGATGTGGTCAGGGTGTGTATTCTATTGCCATCTGTTAGAGGTGGGGCTGTTATCTGCTGTTAATGGTACAGCTGTTAAAACCAGGTGGGGCAGTTTGCTTTATCTCTCCCTTGACCATCCTCCCTCCAGGAGATATCTTCTGTTAATGGGCCATTGAGTGTCACTGCATGACTGATGAAATTACATCATCCCACTGGGAGATGCTCCACCCAGGGGGAGGAGCCAGACATTCCTACCCAGATATAATCTGAGATTTTGGGACACTGGGACAGCCTTTCCACTGCATTCCCAGAGGAAGACCAGGTCCATCTCCAGCAGCCCTGGAGCTTCAGAGAAAAACTCCATCCTTGTGCAGGATCCCTGCTCCAACAGCACCACAGCTGGCACTGCAGGAGGGCTGAGCCACCCTGGGATGGGACTGTGCCACCACCCTGACCCACAGGGTGTCAGCTCCTATTCTGACTCTGGCAGTGTTGTTTTATATTACTGCTTTTTTAATTTTTTTAATATTTCCTAATAAAGAACTGCTTTTCCTACTCCCATATCTTTGTCTGAGAGCCCCTTAATTTCAAAATTATAATAATTCAGAGGGAGGGGGTTTACACTTCCCATTTCAAGGGAGGCTYCTGSCTTCSTTACCAGACMCCTGTCTTTTTAAACCAAGTTATTCATTTACAAGGGATATACATTTATAAGGGATATTTACTTATAAGGGATGTAAAAGCTCCTAATTAGCTAGWAAAACCACTGCTGAGTTGTGCTGAGAATCACCTGTTCTCCAGTCCCCACCTGATCCCAGCATTCCCTGTCTCAGAGTGACTTTAACCATGGGATCATACACTTGAATACACACACACATTTATTTTCATCCTGCACCTATTCCAACACTGTCAACTTCCATAAACAGCTCTCCCAATGAATTCTTTGCTAACAGAGACACCAACACMCCTAATTTCAGCCTGATAGCCAACAGCAGTTTATCACAACATGCTAGTAGAGCTGTTTGCTTCTGCTTTCCGTATATTCTGCATTTAGTATCAAAAACAAATATATTCATATTCATAACTTTGTTGATCACTGCACTTTAAAGCAAACAAAATCAGAACCAAGGCTAGAATTCACTTCTTTCCTCTCACAACATTCCAGGAATCCACTTATGCTCTTATTTTGATAGCTASTGAAAAAGAATTGTTTGGAGTTTTGTTTTGGGTTTTTTTTAAAGCAACTACCTATCTACTGTGCAGCAGAGCTCTGCAAATGAACTCTTGGATCACAGCACCACCTTATCTACTCCTCTTTACCAGCCAAATAACATATTGACTATCATTCTCACCTCTGACAGATCTAACCCAAGTCTCCCAGAGTGAAAGATTAGGAAGTTAATCCATTTTGAAGCCTTGCTGCAAGATATTAATGCTTTCAAAAACAAAAGTGATGGATGAATATTATTCAGGTCAAATAAAATCAGAATTCTAAGAAGAGCTAGCCAGGTTTCAGTTCCAAGAAACAATGCATGATAAAACMAACCCATGAGATAGGGCATCAAATGGGAATTCAAACACATTTATTGCTAGTTCAGGGAGATATTTTAACTTCATAATGGATTTAATACTAGAATGCAGTTTTCAGCAAGTCTATTCAAARTTTACTATAGGATGCTTTGGGAGAGATAGCTCTGATATCATCTCTGTTTTCAGTATCATTCTTTAATTTCATTTTCAGTAATTTGCAGCCTCTCCTGCATGTATATTCCTACACACACCATGTGTTTGTATATCCTGATACACACACACATAAATGCAGTCCCTTTTCCACCACTTAATCCAGATTTCATACCTAGATATTCACACATATGAAAATACAGCCTTCTGAAATCCTCCAAGTGCTGCATTTAACACCTTGAGTTCATATTTCAGGCTCTATTGAATTTATGTATTTTTTAAGTGAAATTGCCTATGCAATACTGTTCAAGTGGTTGTCATTAATTATACACTTGTATTTATGTCATAATTTAGTGTGCACTTGAGAACGGTAATTCAGATTCACTTAGATTTGGTTCCCCAGCTAAAGGGAATGAGACTAATTGATACAATAATAGGGTAAATCTTTGGCTGGCCAAGATGGGAATCCCCAAACAGAAATAACCAGAAGACATCTCCAGAGGGTATCAGCAAAGGCTGAATACATAGAAACTCTCCTGAAAATATAAAGCAGGGCAGCATGGAGCAAATCACCCAGTTCCACCCAAGATTCAAGCATTCTCTGTGCTTTTACAGGTATTTAAGGTGTCCAGTGGAGATTTAAGGTGTACAGTACCTGGGGGCCTGCTATGCTTCCTGCAGTCTCCTAAGGAAGAAGGGAAAACAGGGAAGGAAGGAAGCAGGAGTTCCTACAGAACGGACAAAAGAAATACTACCAGCCAAATGTTTGTCTTGCACCAAATTTTAAACAGTGTTGCCTTGAAGTTAAATATATTTCATTAAAAAATAAAGAAATTAGCAACCAAAAAGCCCAACCCAAAGTTTAACTCCTAGAAGAGGCATCTATAGAACTAAGGAACTGCTATGTCCCCATTTCCCCTTGAGGTTATTCTCTAGATAAAAAGGTAAGGAAGTGTAGAACAATTATAGAAGCCTTTCTTCAAAATCCTTCCTTAATTTTCTATTTGTTTCTATGACACACTGCCTCAGAAATTCTGAGTCAATTCTGATAACTCTGTTCTCTAGAATGATTTTCAAATGACCAACCAAAAATCGATTTCAGTCAGAAGCTGATAGGCAAAATCCACCCCTCACAGACATGTTTTTATTTAAGTGTTAAAGTAAAATAAAGTAAAATAATTTTTACTGAAAGAAGAAGGAACTTAAGAGTAGTAGCTGTTTAAGTATGGCAGATAAACACAGCTTACACCAGACAACATAAAMSAGCACAAGGTTATTGTYACATGGGGTCACTGGTCAGAGGCAGGGACAACACAAACTCTCAGAAATCCACAAAACAGCAGCAACAGTTTATTATGGACGGTTCTTTATCTCRGGGGTTTGAAACTCCCTGCTTTAAACAGCTTGGTTGGGATCTGGGTTGAACAGCTGCTTGGCTGGGATCTCTCTCTGCCCAGATCTCTGGGCAGTGGTGTCCCTGCATCTAGGCTTGAACAGGCTTGGCTGAGGGTCCCCTGTACAGGTTTGAATCCAGCCCATCCAGGGATCTGTTTCTGTGACAGATTATGAACTTTCTTCGGGCAAATTGGTGACTTAAGACAAGTCCACAGGTTACAGCATCCTCCTATGAGGAATTACTGACAGCACAATGGTGTTTAAGAAGGAACAGATTTGAGAAACATTTCCAACCCTCAGCAAAGCTTGTTAGCTCAAGTCTTGTGGCAGAATAACCCAGAACCCCAATCCAAGCAGAGTCACAAAATTCAGAACAAATGTCTTCCCCGACCTTCGGCTGTGCAGCCGCCGCAGGAGCGAGCGTGGTTTGCTCAGTGCCCCACGCCCTCCGTGTGTCCTGTGGGGCACAGGCTGCACCTGCAGCTGGCACAGAGTCCTGCGAGATCAGAGCTGCTGCTGGCACTGCCAGACAGGGACACAGGCAGGAGGACACAGGGACAAGGACACAGGGACACAGGGATGTGGACAAAGGAACAGGCACAGGGTCAGGGACATGGGCATGGGGACAGGGACACTGGCACAGGGACACAGGGACATGGGGACAGGCACTGCCCAGCTGCCCTTTGCCCTCCCCAGCATCACCCCCCTCTCCTAGGGTACTTCCAGGTCCCACAACAGACACACTGGAAATACACATGGACATACAAAGAGTTAAGGTTAAATCTCACATGCAGAGTTAATCCCCATTCTCTTCCCAATTCTGTTTCAAAGCAAATACAAAATACAGCACTACAGAGCATCACGTGCACACAGCACATAACTCCATGAGTTACTATGTTTTAATTTTGGGGGGAAAAACCCAAATATAAAGTTGACTTCAAAGTCAAAGGCCACTTTTATATTTGGAAGAAATCCCTGGAATAAGTTGTCTCCAGTCCACTGATGATGCACCATTTCAGAAAAATAATTTTAAACTGTCAGTGATCTGCTTATTACATGCTTGACTAATTCCTTGAACAGAGGAAAGCCYCACATGACTGCAGAACAGATAGAGGAGACGGATGATATATGGACTCTCCTTCCATAGAATCCAATTGCTGGTTCCTATAAATATGAAAATATATTTTGGTGATACTAGCAATGGCAAAACATGACTTAGCCTCCTGGTCTGTTTGAAAATGCAAAGGTTTTTTCACAGTGAGAAGAAGCCTGGAATGTGCCTTGGATGCAAAGATGAACTAATGCCTCAAATCCCTACAGTGCAAGTCTGATTATAAATTTCTAACTCCCATTTAGGGTTTTAATGTGGCAAAGATTCACTGGGAATACATGGACTGAGATTCATTTTCATTTTCCTACTGGGAGGTGTTTACTGCAAAGCTCAACTTTTTGTATTGTACATTGATATTCTCCCTAATTATTTTTATACCCCACGCCCTCATGAATTCCCTGTGATCTCTGTCGAGGGACCACATCTAAAACCCAGCCATCTTAATCTTTTAGATCAAAGTGTGGACTGAATAGACTCAAAGTCAAATTATGGGATAAGCTATTTTCAAAGCTAGAATCATAAATAATAGGCARGAAATGAGTAGCAGTGGGAGATTACAGGGCACCTTTCAACTGAAGAACAGGAGATTTTGTGTAGAGTGCTCCTTGTTAACAGAGCCATGGGTGAGGACCACTGGGTTTAGTGCCCAGATGACAGCACRTCTTTAGAGGGGGGAGTGGAGTACTTGGGGATAGGCTGGGGTTYGTTAGACCTTACAAACTCACAGAAAGTTTCCAATCCCTAAATGGGAGTTAGAAATTTATAACCAGACTTACACTATGGGGATTTGAGGCCTTAGATCACCATTGCTTCCAAGGCACATTCCAGGCTTCTTCTCACTGTGGAAAAACCTTTGCATTTTCAAACAGGCCAGGAGGCTAAGTGATGTTATTTAGGCTGTCTGGCTGCCTGTTCACCTGCCAGTGCRGAAATGCACCTGCAAAGCTGTTGGACTGCTCAGGAAAGCCTTCCTGCAGCTCCRTGGCCAGGAGCAGAGCCCAGGTCAGTGCACCACAGGAGCTGCCACCACCTCCACACACTGACCAGAGCACCAGGGGACACCACCCCTGCACCTGCAGTAAGGCACTCCTGCCCAAACTGCTCAGCAATCTCTGCCCAGCTTTCCCAAACCCCACAGGTGTGCCCACCAGAGCTCAGCTTTGGCCTGAGGCCACCAAACCCACCAAGTTCACCACACTCAGTATTTATCCCAGCTGAAGAACATTGGGGGATGTTTGACACCCAACACACTCAGTCCTCACCACCTGCAGTAGAGCTGTGCTATTCCTACCAGATACAGCCTTGGTGCTGCTGCTGGAATTATTAGATCTTTATAATCTCCCCAATTGACTCCCAAACCATCCCTATTTCAGAAGCAAAGAGCATATACTACCACACATTTCTAATCACAAGAGATGGGAAAATTGTTCTATTCCACCTCCAGTTCCTGACAAGGGCATCACACCTTCTGAATTTCAGCTGCTCCTGTTTCCCTGGCAGGATGAGAGGCACTCACACCCCGGAAATGCTGGGCCCAGGCAGTGCCTAGCTGCATATGTCAAATTATCCACTGCCAATTCAGGCTGGTTCAGTTCCTTCCATCAGCAGTGGTGAATCACTTCTCTTAGCATATGGCTACACATCACGTATCTAACTCTGCTTCTGCCCTCTGAAAAATTATYTGAGGCAGGATTTCCTGAAGTTTTAGACATGGAGAAATTCAGCAGTGAAAATTATTGATGCTTACCATTATCTGTTTGCATACAGAGTCGGCAGGCTGGGCAGGGAATGTTCACATAGCAGTGCTGGATTAGTATTTTTAAACTCTTTCTATTATTGATCTAACCACTTGAAGCTGCTGGAAGCAGAGTTCCTGTCACAGCTGTTAATGCAAGAGGCATTAGGGAAAATCCCTACTGTGGAGGTGTGCAAAAATGTTCACACATTAATGGCGAGATCTCACTTTTCATCAGCATCATGTACAACCCCAAATCCCCATTTGCATTCTGCTCAGCTAGATAAGAAACATGAAAGGGGAGAAGTTTGGGTTGTTTTGGTTTTTTCTCATTTACTTTAGTCCTTTCTAAAGACCAGGATCCTGCAGTCTGCCCAAACTGAGCAGCACGKCTTTGCCTCAAGTTGTTCCATTAAAGCTAATGCAGCCACTTGCAGAGCAGGGCTATTCTGAGAGAGCAGTGGTATCAGTGCAGCTCTGCGTGATCACAAGGCCATTAAGTTCCTTAAAAAAGGAAGAAAGTGGCTTTGTCAGAAGCTGAAATGGACTGGACTATGCAACACTGTTAAAAACTACTTTTGGCCAAGGCAGTGAGCAAATTAGTTTCTTGATTTTAAATAAAAATTAAGGTAACTGACTGCCAGACAACATGAATCAAGAAAAAAAAATCCACTTAAAATTAAGTTTTGTCTTCTCTGCAGCTGAAAATTCTTTCTGATTTAGGCAGGAGATAGATTCATGGTTTAAAAGCCAGTCTAGAAGTTCCACACTTGCCATGTCTTACTTTGAACAGTTCYTCTCTTAATTAACCCAAAATAACTCCTGTGCAGAGAAGCTCTYACATGGCTCACAAAGGAAACACTCCAAAAACGCTAATGATTTTCAAATTCATTGATAAGTATTATGTCCTTCACTTATTTTTCATGTTCCTGCATCTCTATTCTGAGTGATTGTTTCATTGATGCCAACAAAAATTAGCACATTATTGCCATGAATCAAGTCTTTCATTGCCTTGACAATGCTGCCCTTCAATTCTGTAAACACTTGAAAATTAAAAAGCTCCAAACTATAAACAATAGGTCTAAAAAACCCTCCCACCACCCAAACATAAACATATTTCACTTGTGCAAAATATGAAAGTAAGGTAACTCTCATTGTACTCTTCCAGTGCCTGAAGGGATCCTACAAGGGGGATGAAGAGCAACTTTGGACAAGGGCTGGAGGGACAGGACCCAGGGAATGGCTCCCAGTGCCAGAGGGCAGGGCTGGGTGGGATCTTGGGAATTAGGAATGGTTCCCTGGCAGGGTGGGCAGGCCCTGGCACAGGGTGCCCAGAGCAGCTGGGGCTGCCCCTGCATCCCTGGCAGTGCCCAAGGCCAGGTTGGACACTGGGGCTGGAGCAGCCTGGGACAGTGGAAGGTGTCCCTGCCATGGCAGGGGTGGCACTGGGTGGTCTTTAAGGTCCCTTCCAACCCAAACCCTTCTGTTATTCTACAGAAAATTGCAAAAGACCGTTTCAAAATATCTCTGTGTACTGAATGTTTGGGTGTGTCTGTGCACTGATTAATGTGCTAAACTGCTTCACCTGCCCCAGCAGCATCTGCAGCTCTGTTGGTTCAAAGACCACTCAAAGCATCCCTATCATGGAACAAGGGGCAGTTCATCTCCTGAAAACAGACTCCAACTTAGCAAAGCTGACAAGTGCAGGGGAAACGCTGGAACAATTTGCTTTTTATAAACATTCTACTCTGGATTTAAATACAAAATTCCTATGATMAACTCTGTGGTTCATTACTAAGGTGCTAGCATGCTCCTCTTAAACCCACTTGGTCCATGGGTCCAACTGATATGTAAAATAGGCCCATTGCTGCTTACAAATCCATATCTGGCAAAACTGCGAGTTAGAGAATGATTTTCTATTTGRATTGAAAATAGACAAGAAGAAAAAATAAAATTAATCAGAGCAGAAATGAGATAATTGCCCAAATTCAGCTACTACTCAATGAATTTATTATAACTTGGGTCTGGAGAATTCCTAAAAGTGCAAAGTTACAGCACCACTGAAAGACAAAAAAATTTGGGATGTTTCAACAGTAGTGCTCAGAAAACAGAGCTTCTGAACAGCAGCAGGGCTTGGATTTCTGGTGCAGGAGAGAGGCACCAAACCCCTGGCTCTCTGGGAGTGCTGCACTTTGACAGTCCCATGCTTGATTATACTCATTTTCTACTTCAGCAAGCAGCAAAATTTTATGAGATCCACCCCCATAGATGTTTGTTCCCTGACAATCTGGTGTACAGTTACAGAAGTTGCTAAATATGATTATTGCCTGGGAAGCAAGGAGAAAACAGAAATATTTGAAGCCAGTATGCTAATCCCAGTGATTCCCCTCTGCCCCCCACTAGCAGCAATGCCATACAAGGCACTGCCACTCAAACCCCACAAACAGGGAAGCACAAACCAGTAAATTAAGTTAATGAGCAAAAAATTATTTAGCTATATTTGAAGGTAGCACATGGATAATATTGCTTTATGYCTTGCTCCAACAGAAGGTGGGGTTTTGTCTCTTTTAAGCAGAGGGCAGAAGGTTTGTAATTACCCAGCTGCAAATGGGGCACAAGTGTCTGCTCCTGTTGGAACCCAAAGCTTAGTCACAAACACCTCAAAACACACAGGATACAAAATCATTCTTGATGCAATGCCTTCATTCATTATTTCTGTGTCTCTGTTTCAGTCTGTTCTCACCCTGTAAACAATTATTCCCTTTTGTTCCTGCTTGGCCCCTCAGAGTGATTTAACTGGGAGCACAGCACTGTCCCCCCTGCCCTGATCCCCCCCCGTTATTTTTGATAAATCTGAGGCATCCAASCCCTGCATCAGGCAGGTATGTCTGTCAGGGATCCTTTTCCCTGCTGCATGGAATTGCATCCTTTCATTAGCAAATGTTGCCAAACAAAGCAGTTCTCCAACAACTTCTCATTTCCAGGCATATTATAGGGTTACATCTTAGACCAGCTTTACTGTTATAGATTTAGATTGAATCTGCCTCACTAAGTTGTCCCATTCTGGGCTGATGACAAAACCTGAGCTATCCATATGYCTAATTGCACTCATAAATGGAGCTCTTAGCAGGCTGTGGTGGTGATGGTGCTACAGTTGCTGTTTATGGAATTGTTCTCTAATTCCCTTTTTTCCTAAGCTGAAATATTTTTTCCTGGGACTTGCACACATTCTGATGGAGAATGGTATTTTTCATGAAATGTACTTGGCCTGGAAACAGCAGCAGAAGGGAGAGGAAAAGCAAGTGAGAAATAATCAAACGAGGGAAAGAAAAGGTAGCTGTGTACCCAGCCTGGGAGGAAATCATCCCAAGCATGACAGCAGCCACAGCCAAGCCCCACAAAAGGGGCAGCAAGGCTCCAAGCACCCAAGGAGCCATCTGGGCTCATTCATCTCATCACAAACTCCTTCCAGACAAACATCACCTGCCAAACTCCCTGCTGGGCATCTCTGCYCAGGCCAGGGCAGCCCCCAGGAGYGGCTGGAGCTGGGCCAGGGCAGGCTCAGGCTGCAGAGCAGGGCACGGTTCTGCTTCCCCCAGAGGGTGCTGGCACTGCCCAGGCTGCCCAGGGAACGGGCACAGCCCCGAGGCTGCCGGAGCTGCAGGAGCCTTTGGGCACCAGGGGTGGACAGGGGGGATTGTTGGGGGTCTGGGCAGGGCCAGGGCTGCATCCATCATCTGGGGGGATTTGGGGTCTGGGCAGGGCCAGGGGCTGATGCCATCATCCTGGGGGGATTGGTTGGGGGTCTGGGCAGGCCAGGGGCTGCATCATCATCTGGGGGATTGCTGGTTGGGCGGGATTGCATGTGCGGATTGTTGGGGTCTGGGCAGGGCCAGGGGCTGCATCATCATCGTGGTTGGATGTGCCAGGCTCAAGGAACATTCTATGCTTCAAATGATCTTCACTCACAAAGTGGTTCCTTTAAGGTAAATTATCCACATTGGGATAATTCAATGGGGAAATATACAAATTTATATGGGCACCAAAACTTTCAGGCCATATAATTTATGCTTTCTTAATATTCATTGACATGAAAATCCCCCTGGACTTGTTGCTTGCTTTTTGAGTCTTTTCCCTGGTGTACACACAAGCTGTGAAATCACCCAGGAAATTCCTTAAAGCAACATTTGGACTGATGCTTTGAAATTACATTCCCATTTCAAACAGGACTCAAATAAGTTTAAAATGGCAACAAAAGTTTAACAAATAAGGAAATCAATGAGTCACTTAAACTATTGTGGGTCAGATTAACGTAATACTTAACAGAAAACATAAAATGATTAACTGGAAATTCAGTTCTTGGTTTGGGTAGGGGAAGGCAATCTGAGAAGATATTATTTTTCACTAACTGAAGTGGGAATGACAGAGTGGCTTAAAACACTTTATGAGAATTATTTCATAAACACTCTTGTGAAAGAGCTCAAACCCTTGAAAAGCAGTCTTCAAATCAAAATTGTTACTGAATTGCTCCACCTGCTTAGAATGATGCTTTCAAAACTTTCAAAATATTTKAAAAATCCAAACAACATGGTCCTTTCTTTGTCTCTCTGCTGTCCTGGCTCCTTCCTCCTCACGACAGCGATGTGGAATTTTATCAGTTTGGGTGTCAATACKTTCCTTAGGGGTGATGATTTCCTACAGCACTAATGGTCTTTGGAAGATTTCTGAAACTATGGCTGTGGCAGATCTGAGAGCACCCTCTCCCCCAGTACCRCTCTGCCAGAGGGGATTGGCCAGTCCTGTTCTGCAAGTTTAAACAGTGATTTTATCCCARCTCCCCTTTTCAGGGTATCCCAGCTGACAGGATGGTTATTCTGATGTTTGCAGGCTGGTTCAAGCCCTCAGCCTGTCACTGCCACTGTGAGCAGCCCAAGGACGGGATCCCAGCCAGACCTGGGTGCCTCAGGGAGAATTTTGTGCTCATTTATAAGCTGGTCAATGGGCTTAAAGGCACTCAGACATGCATTAAAATCTGTCTGGGACAGGAGCTTGAAGTTAATTTTCAATTGATTCTGTCTTGCGAATGCCACTTAAGTAAGAACCTCAGTCTTTTTCTTTCCCCCCCTTCTTTCTTCTTCCTCCAGAAGGCAGAAGCTTAATTAGGAGGATGCCATTCTGCTTTGCTTCTCCCMAAGAATGTAGCTGCCACATTCCAATAATCATTTGTACATGTGGACCATACTTTAAGTGACTTGAAGAATTTAATTCCCTACAAAAGAATGATGTAATACAGTTCACAAGCTAGACTGTAAAACCACTAAGTATCATTGTTCACTTAAGCCTATTTCACCTTGCAGATTTAATGCATTTCTACTGAGAARGAACAGGTTAGGGAGAGTCAATTCCACAATTTTAATACATAAGCAAAAAAATAGAAAAATTACTACAGCCCGAGAGGTGGAACCGTATTGATTTTGCTGTTTTTCACAGGAGTGCAATATCAATTCTGTTTGCAATTATTTTGCATTACTAATCAGCTCATTACCAGTCAGTCAGACAATGTTAGTTTATGCTACAATACACTCGTGGGTCATTTGCCAATAGCAATAAAATTTCACAACATACCAGGTGAAATTTCGTGTCACTCACGGTACCTGAGGAGGCTCATCTGCAGATCTGCTTCAYTGGGGATGAGAAAGCTACCAGAGACAGTAAAACCATGCTGCACATGAGGAAATAGGACATCTAAAAAGGAGGAAATGTCTGCTGGAGAGGAAATTCAGCAGCTGAAAAGCAACAAGGAACATCCAGTGAAAGGGGCTTAAATTGAATAACTATTCAAGCAGCACTGTGGCTTTAGTAGGAATAATATATCAATKAAATTTGGGTTCATAACATGCAAAACTCAGGCACAGCCACTGGAATTATTTTATTTAATCAAAATACCAAGACTGTTAGCAGTAAAAWTGTGGCCTGTGACACTGCAAGGGCCACATGGCTACAGAACATTACAAAAATGTAAGCAGTGTGGTTGGGAAAATTTAAACTTTCTTCATAAATGTGTGATCCTTACACGCAGCTGGGTTTGGAAGCTTAGGGCACACTTTAAATATGCTGGAATTTTCTATTTTGTATTCCTGCAGTATTATTTTCTCCATAAGTATGGAGCTTTCAGTACAAAGCTATTCTTTAGAATGCAAAGAAGCAAGTAAAAATTGGTATATTGGGTCCTTCCTTATTTCTACAATCCATAAAACTTATGAAAAACCAGTCTCTTGAAATTTATTTCAACCAATGACACAGAATATGAAGTGGAAGGACAAACAGTCCCCTGCACAACTCTATTAGAAAATAAAATTTATGTATATATGTAAATACTCTCCCCTAAATATCAGTTAGGATTGCAGAGTCCTTTCAGCATGAGGTTCGTATTTAGAATTTTCAAGAAGAATTATTTTCAAAGTTGACAGTAAAACTTCTTTGTTCTCTTCCATGTATGTTGAAAATCTTAATTACTTGCTTCAGTATGTATTATTTTTACTTCAACATTTCTAATTTGGTTCCTGGTATGATAACTATCTTTTGAGAAGCAATTATTCTATATTTCTCCTTATTACCTGCTCAGTTTTATTTATTCCTCTATACTGAATTTGCTTTGTAAATGAACCTCATCGCTGTAGGACTTTGTAGTTTTCCAAATAATTTMTCTTTATGAGAATACTGTGAGTCAGAAAGGTGCTAATACAGAGATTAAGGTAAAAAATGAGCACCAGRCTATCCAAGACACCTCAAGTAAAAGGGCAATGTGCACTTCCCAGTGAGAAGAAGTACATGAAAACCAGGAATCACCAGAAAACCAAGAACTTTCAGTAATATTAATACCCAAAATGTCTCAAGGTGGGTTTGAACTCCCAAAACTTCTAACACACACACATAAGAGACTCAGCAGACAAATTCCTCCCATTTTCCCCCACAATCTGCCTTTGCAATGGCCATCCTGTTCTTGAGGGACTCTTTCCCACGTTCTGATGAAGATCAAGSTTTAGTGGGCAGCACTAAGAGCTGCCAAAGCCAAGCCCTGGCAAGTTCCAAACCTCTGCTGAGAAGAACAGGGAACATGTCTCTAGAAAAGCCCCACAAGAACATGTTTYAACAAATTAAATAATTTCTTTCTCTGGCTTGGTCCTAAATGTATTTCTGCATAGAAAATGGCCATTCAGGTAAGGTTTCCAGAGTGGTTCAAGCTCAGGCTCACTCCCAAGCAGATGAAGGTGGATATTCATCAGGGGAATCCATGTGGGCCCAGCAAAGGGCRTTCCTGAGCACAGGCTGTGTCAGCTTGTTAGAGCCACAGCAGCTGCCTGCCAGGAGCTTTGGAGCTATCATGGGAGTGTGTAACAACTTCAGCTTTCATACTGAAGTGCCATGTCTTTATTTCAGTCCTTCTCCCAGCTTTTTTATTACTTTTCCAGGCTCTCCATTTCCCTATCCCGAATGAGATATACTGAGGAACATCCTCAGTTTTCCATCAAAGGAAGCAATTTGGATGCCAAAACCATTCASCCAGGTTCAGAGAAGCCTCAAAAGAAGATGCAGATCACACCTTTTCCATCTGACACTGGGCTATTTTGGCCTTCAGACTGAGGCACTCGACAGAAGAGCTGAAGACTGATGTTTCTCATCTTGTGTTTCTTTGGAATTTCTGGTCATGTTCCTGCTGCTATTAAGATATACTTTTATTGTGCCCTGTAAGACTGCAACTGCATGCTTTACAATACTGTTATATATTTTAATATTGTGATATTATCTGCTAGATATCATCCTTATTAGACACTAGACAGAGCATTTATCACACTTAAATGCTTCACAGTTCCCAACCCTGAGTGTATTTTTATTAATGTATACAGGTGATAAGAAATACAGAGTACAGCAGAAATTCAACTGAGAACCTACATTACCACCCATTTCAGAGTTCCTAATATTTGTATCCATTGTGAGAGGTGATTTGCCCTGAAATGAAATGTTTATCTTGGCTAGCCCTACCTCACAGCAGTGGCCCTTCTGAACACTCCTTGAAAATACTTACAGATATTATCTGGCTCTTATTCCTCCTTCCCCTGTTAGATTCTGAACAAAGATTTGTTCTTCCAATTCCGTGCTCGGCGTGGGCAGGCTGCTGGTGTGAGCAATTCCTGTCCTGGCTGTTGTACCCTGCCAGAGGCACCCTGGTGTTCTCCTAACCCGGCTTCAATCAGTGCTGAGGAGCTCCCTGAAACAGCCCAGCTCCCTCAGGAGGGGGGAGCAGCACAGAGAACAGGGATTTGAAACTTGTTTATGCTCAAGAGTCACAGAGAGAGAGTCAACAAACAATCCACTGAAGCCTCATATAATATTRTCCCTCTCTCTTCCTTTTAGGCAATAGACTGGAATTCCATCTTTGCACAGAACTTAAACATTCAATGACCCTGCTGCATGGAAAATGCCTTTCAAAGGCTCTCCTCAATGCTGTGAGGGCTGAAATATTACACTTATTGTGGAAATACATCTGTTTGCTAATGCTAGTGGGCTAGGAACACCCACACTTGCCAACTATGCCTAAGAAAAGAAGACTTTTTTCCACACAGAATTTCACAGTCAATAATATATTTGTAATTTTCAAATTTTACTCTCTTGGACCTGGTTTCTCTCTCCAGCTCCTTTGGACTGTAAATTTGGAGTACACATCTAGAATTTAAAAGGCACAGGATACACCWGGCACATCTCACTCATCTTCCCAAGTTCCTGCTTGTATGACACAGCCTTGGATTTTCCACAGCACCACAGGAATAAAACAGTACAACAAAAACACCAGAAAAATGAAATTCATTCCAGATCTATGAAAAAGCTCATTTTAACTTTATCATAATTCATTAACTGGAAACCAAAAGTTGATCAGGTGCAACACTAACCAGACTTCTCCTTGTAGCAACCACAGCACATCAGCAGACTTTAGCCTGATCCATGATGTCTTACATGCTCAAAACCAGTATTTTCCATAATCAAACTAAAGACTAAACTCAGCAAACAAACTCCCTGGGCCTGGMATTTCCCTCTGCTGTAAGCCTGCCTTAGGATAAAAAAGGGAAAAATTAACTTTGTGTTGAGGGGTGTCCACGTGGTGACTCAGTTTTAAATAAATWGCACTGTCACAGCAGCCTCAGCAGGGCAACCCCTCAGCAGGSACAGCACAGCTGGGGACAAAGGGACAGGCTGTGATCACACACCAAGCACACCCTGAAGGGTGAAATGGAGATGGAGCTGATTACATTGCCWATTCCCAAAACATTCAGCTGATTACATTGCCAATTCCCAAAACATTCRGCCATGCATCCCCAAAGTCCTTCMTACCRAGCTGCCRTGGRAYRAGGAAGAGCTCCCAGGACAGGAATAAGGGTTTAGATTTTTCCAGGGGAGGAAGAGCACTGCAGCAGCCTGGGCCAGGCAGCAACACTCCCAGGGATCAGGGGAAAGGGCTGCATGGSGAGCAAAGCTCCTGAGAAGTTCCTGAGCAGTCACCAAGGGTAGTGGGCATGGAACTGCAGAGAGCCCTCCCAGTCCCCCCGAATGTGCTAAAAAGCCCTTGGCATTCAAACAGATCATTCAGTGCTCCAGAGGGATGAAAAGAAAAAGCGAAGTCTTAATAAGGGGAAAACCTACCGGAAATTAATATGCAGTCACATCCCAAAGGCTGTTTATGTTTTTTTCCCCCATCCCCAAAAGACTCTGGATTCCCTGGACACACAGAAAGGTGCAGAGAAGGGCAGCAAGGACAAGGGAASGTGGGGAAGTTTCAGTGTTTTGCAAAACAATTACATGTGTACATGTGAACGTATGTCCAGAATTAACACAAATATCTCACTTCCTCACACAGAAGTGGCACATTGTGCCCCTGGATTTTAGGAATGTTAGAAAAAAATCCAAAAATCCATTAAATTAGCAAACCAAAAATCTGTCAAGTGCCTTTAAACACAGCCACACAGAAAATCCAGTGCTGAAAGACAACACAGCAGAGTCTGGGAGGCCTTTCTGGGGAATCATCACTCCATCTGTATCCTAGCCTCCCACAAGAGAGGAGGAAGCTGTGAGAGGGCAGGAAGCCTTTGGTGGAACACACAGCTGGCAGGGCTACAAATGCATCCAGTTCCCCAAGTGCCAATCCTCACAATCCTTATTGTTTCTCCTTAATTCATTTTGTGAGAGCTCAAGAAAGCCACTCACACAATTAAGGGCGGTTTCACATTTCCCATTCTGTTTTCATTTACCATTCATATGTTCACATATCTGTGCAGGCAGGGCTGCCCACTCCTTCCCCAAATAAAGAGGAAAAATGGGAGGTCTCAAGCAATTAGCTGAGGTACTCTGCCAGTGCTTAAATGAACCATCTGTTCCAAGGTATGCACGAGCAGCATGCCTGGAGCCACGAGGCAGCTCTGCAGTATCCAGCCCTGCTCTGGAAAGGTTCTGCCTGCAGATGTTTCAGAATTAAACCCAAAAAGGGCACCAGCATCAGCTTCATCTGCCACACACAGATGAGGCTCAGCCAGAGGCTCCTTTGGCTCGTGGGGATCTGGGGTTTAGCAGAGTGGGGATGGAAATGAACACACAGAACACCCAGAACAGGGCGGGGAAAGCCACTCCAGAAAGTTTCCTGAATGTATGGTSCAAAAGGAGATGAAAAATTAAAGGTCAAGACAGTGGAATTAACAATATTTCACCATGGCACAAAGGGATTTGGCCTTTGCCTCTCAACTACAGCTTTTATCTGGGATGGAAGGGGCAAGCCAAGGCAAGGAGACTGGGGCTTTGTCTCCCCAAAACCAGACCTAAAGCGTGGCCACCTCCAGCATCCAGTTCAGGAGTGTTTGATTCGTACATGGCTGACACGTGCATGCCAAGACTGAACATGATCATTAGAACTGTTTATTAGACAAAAGGCTACTAGGAGAATGATAATTAATCACTTGGCATTGATTGAAATTCTTGATGAAATGAAGCATGAGCTGTTGAAAAATAATTGAATGTAATCACAAAATCCATGAATCATTCATAGAAAGCACATTTATTAAACCAGAATTCATAAGTAAGATATTTTGTCTGGCTCTTGTTCTCCTCTTTGGATCCTGTCCTGTTGGATGAACAGGCAGCTGTTCCTCCAGCACAGCTCCACAGAGCAGACAACAGGAAAACGTCCCTTGCAAGAGCAGAACAGCACTTCTGATATCTGATTTATTAYCAAACTCAAGGAGCTTTTGTAAACCCAAAACCTAAAACCTGGTATTTGCCATGAGAATTCAGGAAAACCAAATTGGTTTTATACTAAAAAACATTGTAATCTTAGCAGCCTTCAAAAAGAGTGAGCAAAATTTTCATTCTATAAGCAAAAAATTTAGAATTAAATCAGGATATATCTGGCTACTCTTTCTCAATACCAATTTCTAAAGAAAAATAAATAACACAATGTCACAATTTCAAAAGTCTTGGCAGAGGTGTCGCTTTAGACACAGAAATTCAGTTGCTGGTGATTTTATTTAAATTTTAAATCTATCATTAACCAAACACAGAGCCAAGATGAATAAAGCTCCCAGCAGAAAAAAAATCACTGACCATATTATCATGGAACAGATATTTAAGAACTGGGATTGGGTTCAAAGGGAACCTCATTTTCTGAAGATTGCAATCAAATAATTTTATATAAATTCTGCATTTAAATTTCCTAAGTAACAATCAGTGCAACCATTATATGAATTAATTCCCCCTAACACTGATTGATATTCATGTAAATATGAACTTTGCCCTGAGAGAAGCTAAAATATTTATATAACAGGCAAAATTGTACCAGTTAATCCCAAATGTTAGATTATATAAAAATATATCTTTAATCTTGTAATTTTACATTTAGCAAACTAAAAAGTTCAATGTTTCAATAGAATTTCAAAGAGAATTTGTTTCCACTCACTGCCTAAAATTAAACAAAAATCCAAACTGCGAACAGACAAGGGGCTGATTTWTCTGTTAAACCACAAAAACCTGTATCAGAATGTCTGAAGTACACAAATAGTTCTGTTGCAGTGGATGATTTTTACCAGAAAAATCTTACTTGTCCTGCTTCTCACATTCCTTGAGAGCAGGAGCAGCGCACAAAGCCGGGAAAACAATTCCTCAAACAAACACTGAARGCACAACTGCGACCATGGGTGGGACTCGGGCTGGCAGTGACTGAAASCACCTTCATTTCTGACATTCCTCCTGCACGGAGAAGCACCTTSTCCATGGGACACAGGCACCCACAGGGAGGGAGACAGAGCCCTCAGCTGCTCCCACGCGTGGCCAGCCCAAGCAGGAAGGGTAAATCCCACAGCACAACCTCGGACATCCACAAACACCAATTGTCATCCACCAGAATGCAGAGAGCTGCCCTGGCACTGCTGCAAAACCCGTGTGCAAAAATCCCTGCTGTGACAGCTGTCACAAGGGTTTWTGATTGAGGGAAGAGACGAGATCCTTGACTGCATGATCAGAAGGCTTGATTTATTATTTTATGATATATATATACTACATTATCCTATACTACAAAGAAAAAGCAAGAGAGCTCTTCAGAAGCTTGCTAAGCTAAGGATAGAATAGAAAGAATGATAACAAGGCAGCTCTCTCCGAGTCTGTCTGAGAGAGTTCCGTCCTGGATTGGCCATCAACCACAAACATCCAAGTTGGGCCAATCCAGACAGACCTGTTGCATTCCACAGCAGCAGATAACCTATTGTTTATGTCTTGTTGCTGAACTTCTCAGCTTCAGCAGGAAAAATCCTAAAAGAAGATTTTTCACAAAAGATGTCTCCGACACCCTGTGAACAACAAAATGTGGTCATTCTGAGTGCCAGCTGAAGGAGTGGGAAGGAGGGAAAAGCACATCTGGACAAACTTGTGGAGCCCAGGATTCCCCAGGCAGCAGCATCCTCTCTGCCACGGGACACCTGCACTGCTCCAAGGCAGGGATGGGGCCCAGAGCACCCCCGGGACTGAGATAACTGCTCTGCTCTCACAGTCCCTGGCTGCTCTCTTCACAGGGCCATTCTCCTCTGCCAGAGCAAAAAGATCTAGACTTAAAAGGAGAAAGACTTTAAAAAGTCCCAAGCTTACACATTCCAAAGGAAAAAGCATTGGGCTGGTTTTAATTATTCCATTAAATACAAACCCCAGCACTGTAAATTCATTGCAAATTCAGCTAAACCCTAYAGAGTTAGCAGTAACCTACTAAAASAAACTTTTGGAGCAAAATCTGATTTTTGCATCATTATATTTCTGCTGCTGAGCTGCACACCCCCTCACATACCCTCTCTGATATGCACATAAASCCTTAAACAGACAAATATTACCATGACATTATTTGAATAGGATGCTCAGAATAGATCTAAATGAATTCTCAGTATGTGACAGCCAGAGAACGTAACAAGWGAACTGTAAATTTTTATTGACACAGGTTTTCCTACAACAATCAATGAAGTGGTGCAACTGAGCTCATTTCAGGGAGAGCTGAGGGGACACCCCTGCTTTTATGGCATCACCAAAAGAGCCATGATGGCAGCAGCTGCTGGGATTTGGGTGCTTTGCAGCCAYTCCTGTGAGCAGAGTGATGTGACACAGGGACTCTGCCCCCTGACAGAGCATCTCCAGCAGGACACGACGGGCACGGGCTCAGCCTGGGTGCTACAGATAAAGACAATACAAATGCAAGCTCCAGGAATAACCTCGTGGAGAATTCCATCAAACAGACTTTGTTTCCATGCATTATTTATCCACATCTACATTTCAGTGAAAATGGCCTCATTTGAGTTAATTGATGCTTTCCTAGAGGTATTTGTTAGAAATCASYACTGCACATCCCCTGGTTTATGTTRTATTTGTAGCTTTGTGTCATCACAGGTACCCAATAATTATARGTTCAGCTATTTAAGGCAAATAAATAGCAAATAAAGACTTCATTTACTTGTTTCAATCATCAAATAAATGTTGTGGGCGTTTTTTTGCAGAAGTCTGAGTAAAAAATGTACTGYTCTTTTGGTCCTTCCCCTGCTATTATTTCTGAACCAGTGCATTTATTTAAGATGGAGWGTTCCACAGTGTTAAAAAAACAAAATGAGATAGCTCAGAAATTAAAAATTTAACTTGTGAAAGATGCTGCTATAACTGGAATTCATAAGGATTTAATAAAAGTCTTCATAAAGTTCTTTTAGTATTACAACAGCAATTATTCCTTCTCTTCCTCACCTCATCAGTGATCTTCCCTCCCCTTGCACAGTGTGTTATTAAACAGAGCAGCCCAGTTTTGYAGGGAGAGGGCCCTGAGAGCCCCCTTGTCCAGGCTTAATGGACCCTGTGCCACCCCACTGCTTCACCCCTCCCAGGTTCCCTTCCTGCCCCCACATCCAAAGGTTAGTGTTTCTCCCCAGGTTTGGAGTTCATTCAAGGCAGACATGAAGGTGCAAAGGGATTTATTCCCATTTCTGGCCAATTGTACCTGATGCCCCTCAAGAAAAAAGCCTCAGCCATGTCCAGCATGGCTCAGTTGAGCCAATTTATTATCTCTGGTCATGTAGCAGGGGAAAGGAGGCAGCACTGATGATGCTTAAGGAATGATTCTTGCAAAATTAGAGTTCCTAAATGTCAAATTAAGGCCAGACAGAAGTAAAAATACAAATCCATACTTACAGCCTTTGAGAGCCCCATATGGGAATGAAGTGATGGACTCCCACACGCCCATGGCTGTGCTCTGATTTCACACCCTGCTGCCCTGGAGACTGCAGGGGCCTTCAGCTGCACTGGCAGGAGCCAGGAAATCTGGGGGCTGGGCTGGGGCTGCTTGGCTGCCCTTGAGGACACTGGAGGGAACAGGGGCACAGAGCACAGCCCCTTTGGGGGAGAGCCCTGGAATTGGGCACGGCCCTGGAATGGCACACAGAGCCCTGGAATGGGGCACACAGCCCTGGAATGGGCACACAGAGCAAGCCTGGAATTGGGGCACACAGAGCACAGCCCTGGAATCTGGGGCACACAGAGCCTGGAATGGGACACAAAGCCGCTGGAATGGGGCCACACAGGCCCTGGAATGGGGCACCCACAGGACAGCCCTGGAATGGGGCACCAGAGCCCTGGAATGGGGCACAGAGCCCTGGAATGGGGCACACAGAGCACGAGCCCTGAATGGGCACACAAGCCCGGAATGGGCACACAGAGCCCGTGGAATGGGGCACAACAGCCCCTGGAATGGGCACACAGCCCTGGAATGGGCACACAAGAGCACAAGCCCTGGAATGGGGCACACAGAGCCCTGGGAATGGGCACACAGAGCCTGGAATGGGCAACAGAGCACAGCCCTGGAATGGGCACACAGAGCTGCCTGGAATGGGCACACAGAGCCTGGAATGGGCACACAGAGCCCTGGAATGGGCACACAAGCCAGCTGGAATGGGGCACACAGAGCCTGGAATGGGGGACACAGCCCTGGAATGGGCACACAGCCCTGGAATGGGCACACAGGAGCACAGCCCTGGAAATGGGGCACACAACCAGCCTGGAAATGGGGCACACACACCGGAAGCAACGCTCGAATGGGGTCCGACACAGAGCTGTCCCTGGGGGGCGAGGCAGAGGAGGAGAAGCTCAGGAGGAGGAGGAGGAAGGAGAGGGATCTTTATTTTGCATTCATTTGCACCCAGCCCTTAGTGCAGGGCACAGGGCCTGGGTACATTGTGTGTGTGTGGTTTCACAGCAGGGTCACAGGGGGTTAATCCAATCTGAGATTTCATGGTTGAAGAGCACTCTGGCAGGAGATGGGCACAATGGCTCCTCATGGTCCTGCACGGGGCAAAATTCTCTGCATTTGTTTCCAGCCTGCCCTCCCTACAGCAAACCTGCTGCCTTTGCCTACCTTGCAGCTTTTGCCCTCCTCCCTTCTCTTCAGCTCCCAGAGCTGTGGAATTCTGGAACATTGCCTCCCAGTACAGCACCATCTTCTCCCTCATGCTCTAAAATGCAGCATTCCCAGTGCAGGAAGAAGTGCTGCTCTCCTGCTGCTGTTTCCAGCCCAACAATGGACATTGGGACATGAATGGATCTGCTGGAGCACCACACAACACCTCCTGAAAGCTTCTTGCATTTCCCTGTGAATAAGATGACAAACTCAAGTGTGTGCTCCCAGCCCCAGCCTGTCACAGGGAGGGTGGCTGCCACAACCCTCCCTGCTCCCCTGACATGGCAGGGCCAGGGTGGCACAAAGAAAAAGGAGCAGGAACGTTGGAGCTGCCACAAAAAGAACTTAAATAAAGGGTGAAAACAGCAAACAAGGAGAAGCTGTGCACAGTAGGCAGGACAGGATGCAAAGACCTGAAACACAAGAAACAATACATACACTTGGGGTGGAACATTCTAGAAMTACAGCCATATAGGAGAACAAGTAACCAATAGGAAAGAAAAACTTGGATAAATTATACATATACACACACACATATATATATATATGTCTTATATATATATAAAATAACACTAAAGGCTTGTTGGGGAACTCTCAGGCTCACCCTAAGTTAAACAAATGACTCCTAGGGCTTGAAACTAATGCCTGGGTCTTTTGGGGTAAAATGCAGCTGATTTTGAGTCCCAGCTGGGCCAGTTTCCACATTAGCAATCTGCTTTCTCTTCACACCACCCTGGACTGTTCTATACCTGTCACTTCTCATACAGAGCAAAGATTCAAAGCAGTTCAGTGYTTGTATCTCTGAAAGGGATGAGGTTCATGATAAACACCTGCACACAAGGCAGGGACAGGCTGTGCTGCTTTGCTTTTCAGGCTGTATCTAAGCCTTGCAGGGAGGTTTTCCTTTCCTGSTCTGAGACTGGAACACCACAGAGCACTGTCCCACTGCAAAATGCCATCCTGCTTTATCAGGACTTKTGTTCCCTTGCCCTTTGGAAGGTTGGAGCAGCTCTCAGCTGCTGGCAGGTGCTCTGCCCGAGCACAAGGCAGGATCCTGCCTGTGGTGGTGGGAATGGAGCTCAGGAAGGATCTTCTACCTCCCCTCCCACAGCTCCTGTGCTGCACAGCCACTCCAGGTGCTGAAGGAGCTGGATCCCTGCTCCCTGGGAATGCTGCTGCCTCCTGGGCAGGGCATCACCTCTGCGGGAAGGGAGGAATTCTGCCTCAAACCAGGACCCAGGGATGGAATAAAGGAATTGTACTGTTGCTGAAGATTCTCTGCATTCCCTTTAGCTCCAGTGAGGATTCAGTACCATCTTTAGGRACTCCTACAAACTGGGAAAGTATCTCAATTTACAGAGCTGATTCTGGTCATACTGAAACATTTATAAAGGGGGTGAGGAAACAAAGAAGTGGCCCCTGCATTCAGAAGTATTACAAACATTACTCTTCTGTAAACAGGGGCAAAAGCTTCCATGAGGCTCACCACATGAATATCCAGGGGGTTACTGCTTTCCCTCCTTTTTATTTTGAAGGACAGAAATGGAAAATAGTCTTCTAACAGTCCACAGAGTCCAAATCAGAAAAATAAGTTCAATACTATTCATACAGCTACATATTTGCCTCAAAAAGTGGAGAATGCATTCCTGATAATGGCAAATCAGAAATAGAAAATAAAAAGTCTAATTCTGAACTTGTTCTCTTTATAAATAAATTGCAAGAGGATAATGCATTTCTCCTATATTTTCTAGTGGAAGCGATGCTGCTCCCAGCAAAGCAATGAAAGCTGCAATATTAAACTTGCTGCTTACTCATCAATTTTCATGTGAGAGTCTCATTGGCAAGAGGCCCAGGCACAGAGAGGATGCTATTGTAATCACTATTCCTACCCCAAACAATGTTGACTATTTAATTATTAAAGTATTTCTTTCTAAGTAGTTATTTTCAACCACTAGGTCTGACAGAACTGAGAGAACTCCTCTGTGCACAGGTTTGCTCAAAAAAAGGTTGATCACTGAAAAATAACTTCAATTTTCATGTTTTAAGCTGGTTGTGTCCTTAAATACAAATTCAGTTCCTGTGCCAGCMAGAAGCTGATATGAAGCATTGAACTTGTTATCAGGCAATGAAAAAGCTGAAGTTCCACATCTCRTTCCCAATTTCAGTCATATTTTCTCTCACGTTGCATTTTTCATTCCCCAGTTAAGTGAGGCAAACAATATTGAGAGTATTCACAAAGGTTTGGAAAACTATTTCTGCCTATTGTGAAAATAGGCATTTGTTTTTGCCTGACAACCCTGTGTGGCTTGGTGATAGGCAGGAGAAAAGAGACTTAAATGCACAAGTATGTTATTAATAGACAAAAGAGTTTGCTTTCAGTGCTTTCTGTACCTGCCAGGTAATATTTAATCTGGGATCCATGCATGCAGTCAACATGGAAAGGGAGGTTTCCAAGCATCTAAAAATGCTTTACACTTGCTSACGTCCTGCTGCCTGGGTCAGTGCTGGCGGTGCTGCCCTGCTCCAGGTGACAGCCAAAGGCTCTCACTGCAGCCCTTCTCTAAACCTGAGCAGGACATGCAGACAGTGCCAGGAGCCTCCATAACAATACAGATCTATGGCAAGGAACTCAGGCTGCAGTGCCTCTGCAGTGTAAGAATCTTATTCCTTCAGTGCATTCAAGTATTAAATTAGTTCAGCCTCTGAAGGTAGTGGCCACTGTCTTTACAAGAAAATATGTCATTGCAGCAAACTCCACTGTTGCCAAAGAGCCTCATTTATCCTGATATTAATCTGGAATGGACTCCTCATTTCAGGCCTCCCTGGACTGAGCAATTCCAGTAACTAACTCAGCTCCTGAACCATTTTGGGTGTTTGGGGTGTTTCAGCAACAGCTGAGCAATGTCCAAAGCTCACAGCATTTTAACAACCCTCACTCAGCTGTGCTGCAGCAACAACCAGAGTATRAAATAAAAGCTCTAGGCACTCTTATTAGCACATATATTATAATTACTACATTTGCAAAGGGTTTAAGCTTATCTCAAGCTGTCAACTCGTGCCTTTTGTGTCGTTGTGCATTCTGCTGTGTGAGCCTGTGCAGTTGGGCAGTGCCAGGCACACAACATCAATCCTGAATAAACAGGAGGTCACAGCACTCACGTCCTCAGAGCTATTACAGAAATTGCAGGCTTCATCCCATCTCAAATCCCAGTGCTCACTTAAAAGCTCCAACCATATAATTAAATGTAGGGCAGCTTAAAAGTGGACAATTCTTTTCAGGCTTTGCACAGCGCTCCTCGGTGAAGCCTTCAGCAATTCTGYTCTTTTATCTCCCAGGGCTGACAGATGGTTGTCAAAACCAGGGGCTTGCTGGCAAAAAGTTTTAAGGCAGAGAAAAAGGTACAACAGTGTAGGAGGAGATACTTAAAAGAGAATAAATCTCTAGCTTGCTTTCTTCAAAGCTAGAATCCCTCCCCTGCCTCAGACACACTGAGGATGAGTTTAACCCAGGGTAACTCTTCTSTAGTCTAATGGCCTTACACCAATGAGTATTTTGACCCAAACTGCTTGAAGACATGCCTGGAAAAATAACCTTCTGTTTTGCTCACAGTCCTGCTGCACAGAGGGAAATCTTTCTTGTCACTCCCTGCAGCTCTCCTGTCTTCAGCTGAGTGCAGGAACTCTCCCCTGCTCCCTTCAGCCCAGCAGTCGCTCCTCAAAGGGCAGGCTGGCTGAGCCTGTCCTTTGCTCCCAYGGACTCCTCTCTCAGATGTGTTGCTGGGGGTGTTGGGAGGGCTGCCCTTGGCCTGGGGGTCCTGCCAGGGCTCCTCCTCTCCTCCCAGCCCAGAGGGACCAGCACAGGAATGAATTCCCTGCCTGGGGCAGGTGCGCTCACACAGGGCTCCTCCTCCACTGCCTGCCAGCAAAGCTCAGGGGCACACAGGGCACTCCGGGGATTTCCTGCAAGGAAAACTCTTCCTGGGACACGGAGGGGACAGGGGAACACCAAGGAGGAGAAGCAGCCTGCTCAGGAACGGACATGCTGGGGTGTGGCTTCCCAAAGCACAGCCCGGCTGGTTCCTCGCATTGCTCCTTTTCAACCCAGACCTGTTTGCATCTCAATGCAACTTGCCTTTTGTCCRCTTAGCACAACTAAATCAACTCTATACAWWAAATGRAATCATATTCATTTGCCATTCTTCRATATATGAATTTAAGTATGTTTAATACTTTTAGTYATTAAACTGTTCTTGAAATTGCTTTAGTGTGAACAGACTACACTCATTTAAATTCCCTTTTACAGTAACCTATACTCTTTTCTTATCTTTCAAAGGAAAAACCCCAATGTGTTCTTAGTGTTAAGTATTCAGATATTCATTATCAATYTATTCTAGGAGACATCTACACATCTTTTGCTGTGAAATCAAATAATAATTTAATTACTGAAGATTAAAGACTACCCAATCTAGCTGTAATTTTTTTTTAGTCAGTGTAAAAACCAGTGAGACACTGCACCATTAAATGAGAGAATCCAATCCATGGCAATAACTAAGAAACATCATTCAAACTGAAACAAAACAAAAACATTTAAGTGGACACCTAAATGTCTCATATTGAGACAAGTTTTCTATTTCAGATGTTTTATCATTATGTAGTAGGAAAAATGCATTTTCTACCCAGTTTAGCATTCAGCTAATTTTCAGGCCAAAGGAAAAAAAGACAAAACCAAACATACCCAAACCACAAAGGTCCTTTGTACTGGACAATTTTCATTTCCACAAGGAATTTCCATGTAACTCCAGTACTTAAGACATTTAGGAGCAACAGATTATCCAAGGTATGAGCTATAAACAAGAAAAGAATCCACATTTAGGCCCTTGTTTCTCACTCCCCTTTGCTCTCTCTCTTTTTGCAGTTTGTGGCTCTCCTTCCCCAGCACTTTCACTGCAGCCAAATCTGCTCTGGATCCCGTGCTACCACAGTGACTAACCCACATCACTTCTGTAGTACTAAAAGCAAATTCCATGTTTTCCACATATATGGGCATGATGCAAATCTCTCATGTCATCAGCAGGATGATTTACCCCAAGTTCACACCAACTGCAGCTTGATTTTTTGATTCTTGATACAAATGTCTCTTATTCATGCAAACAGATCAAATGTGAGGAAGACTCCATTGCCCACATCTGTGTCCAGGACTCCCCAGAGATGTGTGCAAACAAGGAATGAATCTGTGCAGCATTTATTTCGCTCTCAGAGTAGCCTGACAGTCTGGATCTGTCCGTCATAAACCAGCACAGCAGGCTCTCCATTGCCCAGAAYTCCTGGGAATCCTGCAGAGTCAAGTCCAGAGTCCAGTCCGATTGTTGGTGGCAGCAGGACAAACTCTCCTGCCAGTGCCAGGGGGAGCGCTGAGTAACAGAGAGAGGAACATCTTATCCTGCCACTGCAGCAGGTTTGCACAACTTTTATTACTTTAGAATTAGATTCCATCTCCCTGCTCTCCTCTTTTTTTTTTTTTTTTTTTTTTTTTTTTTTTTTTTTTTTGTTCCCATCAGTACCAAAACACAACTCAGAGTTTTCAGCCTCCTTGGGTACAGCACAGTTGCACAGCCTGTGCCACAAGTGGGACACCTGAGGTGACACCTCGTGCCTTCAGCCCCTGGGACCGAGATGAGATGTGGGATGCAGGGTTGGAGCAGTGATTTCTGCTGGCTCCAGAGGAAAAGAGCCAATTCCTGGCTCTCCACAAGTGAAGCAGCTCCATTCCCCACCTCCCAGCACCCCACAGACACAGCTGGCACTCTGCTGTCTGCACCCAGCCCTGGCAGTCCCTTCCTCAGTCACACATTCCATTGAACTAAATAAGCTCATGTTTTCTTGATTCCCAGCTGGGAGTGCTTTCTTCTTCCAGACACCCAGAGTTGTACATAACTCTGAGCAGCCCTTCCTGATAACAAACACACCCCAGCAATACTGCCATGAAGACATCCAGTGCACTGAGCTCCAGTCCTGCTCCTGACCACACTCCCACTGCTGGAGCTGGGGCAGCTCAGTCAGGCCCAAGGGGAACAGCCACTTATTGATGCTGTTACACAGCAAATCCTGAAACCTTGAGAGGAATACAGGTCAAAGGTAGGGCCTGTAAAGYGGGACCAGTGGGCTCTGTTCACCCCTCAGATGAACAGAGCTTTATCTGTCGGGATCTCTGCTTGTCAGAGTGACCCTGAGAAGAGTTCCAAAGTCTCTTTTCCCAGCCTGGTGCTTGAAGAAGCAGTCAGGGCTCTTCATTTCTCAGTCTCAAAGGTTGTTTATTGTTCCTTATCTATAAAATTCTTTCTCCTGCCCTGCCGAGGTCCATCCAGCAGGACAGTTCCAGCACTCTGCCTGCCCCCAGGGCTGTGTTATGTCTTTATACTAAAAACTATGTATACAATATTTACAATTACTTTCCAATACCTATCACCGTGTGTTAGACAGTGAGCTTCTACTCTAAACCAATCTGTAAGTGCCAACATCACAGCAGAAGATGGAGCGCAAGAAGAGAAGGAGAAAGGCTGGACAGGCCCAGTTCCCTCCATCTTGCCTCCTGAACGCCCCAATACTCAAAAACCCCAAAATCTACTTTTGCACCCCATGATAACTTCACTATCATTCTACTTAAACTGTCGTGGCTTGCAGATCTTCATCCAAGGTTGGTAACTTGCTCCACRGGTCATAATCAAAMCCACAGGGRCATCTTGGGCTCTGTGCCAGGGTCTCTGAGCCCCTGGCAGGGTCTGGGCTGCTCAGGACAGCCAGAGGGATGTSCTGGSTCCTGACATTTATCAGCAGGTACATTATCTGTACACTCAGCAAACACCCTGGGCAGGCCTTTCAGAAAGCAGCTCSTCCTTTAATAGAGCAATTAACCAAATTCAAACCATCACCCATCCCTTCCAAGTTATTTTTGCCACTGGAGACATAAATGATGAAAACTTCCCAGCGCTGTTTGCAAATACTGAGCTTGAATTTTCAAGTTAGGCACCAGTCCATGGAAACAAACCAGTGCAGAACAGAAATCCTTGTGATGTATCCAAACATCCTGCAGGCAGCAGGTGTCCTCTCAACTGGTGTAGCATCATTCACACACTTACAAGAAAAAACCTTCTCATGTAGTGGATATGGGCAACAATTTAAAAGAGTGGTTCTGTCACTGCTCACATGCTGTTCACCCTGCACTTAATAGCCACAGGCACCTGGGAGAGCTCAGAACACTCAGTATTTCGGAATATGAGTGAGCTGGAAGCTGGGTAAGCCAGAAGTAACAGCTGATATTAATCTTCATTCTGATTCCCAGGGAATTAATACTGAAGAATGTGTATTACTAAGATTTGCTAATTTGGGATTTCTTCTTTTCTTGGTCCTTCACTGTTCTTCAAATATTTTTGGAAAAAGACATATTCTTCCTGTCAGAATTTAACATCTTTGTTTCAGCACAGAGCTGAAATTATCACAAGGGCAGTAAATTAAAGTGTTAGATTTTTGAAAACCAGAAGGGAAAACCTGAATTTAGTAGCAAGAGACAAATGCCTTCTTGCCTCCCTCACCTTTATTTATTTCTTTAAGAGAGAGCAGAATCTCTGATAGTCTGTCTTTCCTGTTCTATTTACAGAACAGGGTTGGTGTCTCCAGACTCATTCCTTTGGCATTCTCCTTGGGACACACTGCAGCTGGCAGGATAGAAATCTCATTRGGAAAATATTTCATCTTATGGAAATGAAAAGTCAGATGCATAGAAGCACAAACATGAGCTGTATCTGTATTCCAGCAGCCAAGCAAACTTCAAGGAAACCTCTGAACCAGAGTAACAAAGGTAAATGAAAACTAGAAAATGGATTTTGGAACCAATATTTACTTTTTCAGAACTCTTGAGATTCTTTTTGAAGACAAAGCAGCATTTTTATTTAAATTAATAATTAACAYCTTGCATGGGACAACTCTGTTCCAAAATCTGGGGTGTGTGGTAGAGCCCAGTTATGTTTCCTCTGACTGCTGCTATCACTTAATCTCTTGGAATCTTCTTCAAAACACTGGGAATTGATGATCTCAGAAAACTGGTTTAGCATTAAGTGTCAACAGCAGAAAGATTAAATTATGATTAGGTAAACATAAACAAATCATAGACTCTGCAGCAGTGGCTGCTGTGCCTGCCTGCCAATTTGCAATCAATTTTTCAGTAATCTCCCTGGGCCTTTTTGCAATTTYCCTGACACACACCTGGCGTGGTCTGCAGCCCTGAGCCTGCTGGGCACTGCTTGTGTCACCTCCAACAAATTCCACGTGCTTTCCTGCTGACATCAACTCAAAGGGAATCCTGAGAGCACCCCCAGGTCCCACTGATCTGCACCAGGTGGCAAAGCCAGCAACAAAGCCAGGTGAAAAAGGACTGTGGTTTCTCCAGGAGGAAGGAATTATGCAAGCCCTTCCCATGGACTCCATTTCAGCAGGACATGAGGTATATTACAAATTATTTTCTGTGTTCATTCCTCAAAAAATAAGTGTTGGGAAGACAAAACAGGAAAGCCTTATAAATGTGATTGTCGGGCAAAAGATTTGAGAATATGGAAAACTATAAGCGAGATTGAAATGAAAGCAAGCTTTGAGATCCCTCAGTTACTGAACAACTGGAAAACAATGGTGAGGCTGGCTGAGGGTGATCCCCTTTGATGGAACAACACCCTCTGCTTGCAGACAGGCCCAAGGGTCAGAGCAGACCCTGCTGGCTTGGCAGAAGGGCCAAAGAGGAGTTTTTAGAGTTTAAAATGTAGCACAGTATGGTAATGTAATGATTCTTACAGGCTGTATGTAAATGCTATAGGATTTGTATCTTGTCCTAGATTGGTTAGTGAGAATCAGAATATTTAATGCAGAAGAAGATTTATTGTATTGTAACGGGAACCTTGCTCTCTTACCTTTTTTACTCCCTTATGTTCTCACCCTCTTACTCTCTCACCCTCTCACCCTCTCTCCCCCTCTCTCCTCTCAGCCCTGCTCTGAGCTGTGGCTGGCAGCTCCCAGCAGGGCCCTGCACCCAGGCCCTGTGCAATAAACCCCAAATCCCAGCAGGGCCCYGCACCCAGGCCCTGTGCAATAAACCCCAAATCCCAGCAGGGCCCTGCCCCCAGGCCCTGTGCAATAAACCCCAAATCCCAGCAGGGCCCTGCACCCAGGCCCTGTGCAATAAACCCCAAATCCCAGCAGGGCCCTGCACCCAGGCCCTTGGCAATAAACCCCAAATCCCAGCAGGGCTCTGCCCCCAGGCCCTTGGCAATAAACCCCAAATCCCAGCAGGGCCCTGCCCCCAGGCCCTGTGCAATGAACCCCAAGTTCCTGACCTGGCTGCAGAGATCTCTTGTCTCCTTCCGTCCCCACCGTCCCACCCCCTGACGCTCCTACAAATAAGGAATGAAATTTTGATGGTGCAAAACCCCACTGAATTTTTGCTATTCTGTATRTATGGTGCAAACAGAACAGTTGCCAGCTCCATTATTGATTTTATACCTCGCACAGGATCATGGAATGGTTTAGGGACCCTACTTCATGGGCACAGCAAAGGGAAAACTTCATGGAAGCCTCTCAGGAAAAGCAAAAGAGAAAACTACAGAAATTTAGTGACCCTAAACAACTGCACTGGAAGAAAGGATCCATTCTGAAAGGGCACAAAGCTGGGAGGATGATTTCCATGGAGTCTCAATTTAATCTATTTTCATTTTCTGTGGTCTACTTCCATTCCTCTTGCTTAAAGCCCCAGACATTTCAGTAGTTCCAAGGAAAAAAATTCTATAATTCTACTTTAAAGTTCTGGTAAAATTGTGTTTCAATCATCACAGGGAAGAACTTAATTTATTCCCAGGCCWAAAGGAGCACTGGGTGCACTCAGAGTGCATTAAAGTTCCATAAAATGGGCTCCATATTCAGCTCTGCAGGAGCCTATTGATCATTGCCAATAAATGACCATTAGCTGTGTCTCCAATTAATTCTTCAATGCAGCAAAACCAAGTGCTCTTGTCACCACAAGAGAAGAATTCTCCTGCACCCCTCCATCTAAAAAGCAAAGCACAAAAGACTGGCCACAAATTGTATTTGAAGAAGAAAGAAAATATCTGCTTCCAACAGAGAGGAATTTCTATTTTTGTTTAAAAGATTATCCACCACTTCTGTTGCAAGTATTAATACAGCCCAGTATGGCCAGTAATAAAATTATTCTTATAGAAGAGAATTTTTAAAAATATATTTAAAATAACCAGCTATATATAATCAAAGTGAAAATATACAAAATTAAGAATTTTTTTTCCAAACTATTAAATATGTTGAAAAAGAAAAGTCAAAGTTGAGATTCCATTGATCAGCCAACATTTCTGAGGTTTCTGCTTCAATAAGGTCTGTGGATGCCATCACCCTGAGAGTTTTAAGAAGCCACCAAAGTCCTGCTCAAATGACCATTAACCTTAGTCCAGCTGTGCCTCACCATGGCCCAGCTGGGCTCATGTCAGTCGCTGCTACAGATCAAAAACTTCATGGACCCTTCCCAGCACAAAACACAGCAGAGAAGTTCAATATAAAGATCAAATTAGGGAATTCACRCTATTGAATTATTGAACATTCCCCTTTAACACTGTGCAGTCACCCAGGACAGGGGGTGGATTGGAGAGCACAGACAACCACTACTGCTTTATTTCTGATATTRAAGAATCACTTTAAATACTCAGAAGAAAAGAAACACTGGAAATGGAACAACCTTCAGTATTYGGTGTTAAGTAATATTAAGTGACAAACTCTGTACTTATCATTCTTTTTTTCCTGCTCTAATACCAGTGTGACTGACATTTTTCCATTTCCACAGCGTCAAGTCTGTAATGCTTAAAATATCTTGTGAAATACAAYGCTCAGCTTTGTCAACTCCTGAGTTATCAGCATACAGGGAAAATAATGCCTGTGTCATCAGCAACCTTGTGTGTCACCCAAGGGTAAAACATCCTGCATTCTTCCTTTTCTCCACCTGCTTGATAAATTAAAAAACACAGGCACTGCTCATCAGTTTCCCAGAATTATTTCTCTCACCTCTATGGACTTGCTCAAGAGTGAGGCTCAGGTATTTGTGTGCTGCAAACCAACCTGCCCCAGCTGGATCCACTCAGACTCTCTTGCTGCTGGGGCACGTGGCAGGCACAGAGCAGCACCAGCTGTTTTTTCACAGCACAGTAAAAAAGGTTCCTCTGTGAGCTAGCAGATAATTCCACCTACTTTTCCCTGGGAAAAAAGAGTGAGAATGCCATCCCTGCCAAAGGCTGCTTTCCCAGGCCTAAGTGCTTTATGCTGCATTTTCCCTCACCTTTTGTCAGAGGATGCAGATGGGGACAACAGGAGGAGGGGAAAAATTAAAAAGAAARTTAAAAGAAAAATATAATTTTCCTCCCCAAAATTCTCATGTAACCTTCCTGCAGAGGGAGAGGCCTGTGGGAGGCTTGTGCAGCACTGGGTTCCACACCAGCAGCTCCTCCTGGAGCACAGCCCTGCAGTGCCAGGCAGCCTCCCCTGCAGCTCAAACCTGAACTGCCCTGGGGCAGGGGCACCCTGCACACTGGGAAGAGTTCCTGCCTAGGAAGGGTGATTCCATGGTGGAATGAACTCCCAGGGAGTTCCTCCACACGAGAACATCTTCTCATAGCCCTACCTATAATCCCCATATTGCTTCTAATCCTCAAACCTGAACTAATCTCTGSTATCCCCATATGCAAGTATGGTTTCRTCCAAAACWTTAGACYGTGRCTCTAAAAATGGAAGTTAAACCCTTCTCACCTGCCCAGGAGAGGTGAAACCAGSAAGAACTGCTCACTCTTGTATCTGAGTATAAAACCTCAGGCTCCTTACTTCSAAAGGATAATAGTAAGCCAATGGTTTTAGGAGCCACYCATCTTGGTGCAAGTCCAAGTGAAASTAATGAACCTCTCACAGTCCTAAACACATCCATACTCTTAACCCTAGTAACCCTCTCCACCCCCATCCTATTTCCACTTCTATCCAACAGCCTCAAGAACACCCCCAGCACAATTACAAACACAGTCAAAACCTCCTTCTCAATCACCTCCATSCCTGCAGGTGTCCCAGGAAGGGCTGGAGGTGCASTCAGGGCTCTGGGCTGGGGACARKGTGGGCATTGGGCACAGCTGGGACTCCCTGGGCTCCAAGGTTTTCTCTAATTTAAATGATTCTGTGATCCTGGAACACAGCCAGGAGCCTGAAGCCTGAAAATGTTTCTCTCACATGGAAACAGGATTTGGTCCTTAGAAGGGCTGAGTACACTGAGCTCCTGGAGACTTCAAATCACAAATAACTGAGGCCAGCCTTTCTCCTTCTTCTTCTTCTCCTTCTTCTCCTTCTTCTCCTTCTTCTCCTTCTTCTCCTTCTTCTCCTTCTCCTTCTTCTTTCTTCTCCTTCTTTCTTCTCCTTCTTCTTCTCCTTCTCCTTCTCCTGCTCCTTCTTCTCCTTCTCCTTCTCCTCCTTCTCCTTCTTCTTTGTCTTCTTGGCTTTTGTCTTCTTCCTCCTCTTCACCTTTTTTTTGTTTAGTTTGGTGATTTCCTGTCTTTGTTTCTTTTTTTTTTTTATTTAATGTACAGTGCTGCTTTAGGCCTGTTTTCCCTCATTTTCACACAGATTCTACTTCCCTGCACTACTATTCACTACAATTTGCCATCCAATGACAAAGAAACTGTCAAACCACCTGATACCAGTAGAAGTTCYCCTAAACCTGTTTTAAAACTTTCTTAAAGTGTGTGTAAAACATTTAAAAACTAAAAAGCCCAATAAYATTTTCTTCCTTTGAGTCTCCAATCCCCCATGAACATCCTCAACCTCTTCTCCTCCCGTGTACCTCAGGACATGTCCCCTGTTCAGAGCAGAAAATCACCCTAAACTGTGACCAAAATGATTCCCTTTTTTCCCTCACTCCCTTTCCACCAAGTGCAGCTGGAAGTGTGTCCTAAAGGTACAAATGCCTCAGGAAGAATAATTCCTTGTGCTGTTCACACATGTTGGGCACAGCTGCCTCCACTGAGGTTTATTTCTGCCTGACAAGGGAGGGTGGAAGCACATCCTCAGGACAAGCATCCTCTCAGAGGCTGCCTCTGAAGCCCTGAGTGCTGCATTGCCAGCCCTGTGTGCCACAGCCACCCTGGGGACACCAGGGACTGAGTGCCACCGAGATGAAAGGAGCTGCTGTGACAGTGCTCGTTTCAGCMCACCCAAAAATGCATTTTAAGAAGATTGGTAGGAAAAGGAGCACCCTTAAACACCATGGGAGAAATTAAATACTCCTCTCCCAGCAACATTAGGTAAATAATAATGAAAGCTTAATTACAAAGTAATTATTACTACTAAAATAAAAAAAAATAGAAAAGTACCATGTCTGTTTCAAAGGCCCAGGTGTTACAATTTTTCCTTGCTGAATTCAGACTGCTTTAAATTTTGTTAGCTGACAACCTAACACAGCTTTAATGCTTGCAGTGCATTGATAAAGATTKTTGCAACAGGTACAAAAAGRCCATCCTATCCAGACTCCAGGCATGCTCACATCAACAGAACTGGCCTTTATTCCAGAACAGCTTTTCACTGCTTAATCAGAAATCTGCAAAAATTTATGAACAAAACATTTCACAGGGCATCTGCATTTGGAAAGTGGTTTTTCCAGCTTTTACACAACAGATTCTTTTCCCTTTATTTCATTRGAACCAGAGTGGTTTGGGTTGRAAGGAGTTTACCATGAGATCATCTCATTCCAACCYTGCCACAGACTTCCACTAGACCAGCTTGCTCAGAGACCCATTCAGCCTTTGACAGCTCAGTTTCCCACTTTTTCTATAAAATATATATAATTTCACAACATAAATGTAAGTTATAAAGGGGTTTTTTTTAAAGACTGTGCACAGAACAAGGATCCCCCACATGGCACACTGCAATGCACACCTATTCTGTTTATTGCTTCCAGCCCAACCAAGGAGAGATTCTCTAAGAGGGGAGAAGGTGACAAATTGCCAGTGAAAGCCCAAGACAATCTTTTCAGGAATTCCTTAAACAAAACATAAATTTTTTTTTTCAAGTAGATGGAAAGATGTCAAWGTTCATAAAAGGTTTATCACAATGTCAGGTGAGAACAGGAAAACAGATTGTAGACAAAAGGAATCCAAAAGGAAACCTGAACTAAATCCCCTGTCCTGTGGCTCAGCAGCTGCCTGTCCTCACCAGGTGACATTTCAGYTCTGTTTGAGCTGTGAGAGGCAAGGGAGGAGGGAGGCACACATGAAATGGAACGGGAACTCCTCAGCCTGGCTTGCAGCTCTTGGCTGCACCCACTGAAGAGCCAAAAGCATCGGCCAAGATTGGGGGTGCAGGAGGCAGCTCCTCCCCTGTCTGCAGGAGCATCCCTGTGTTCCAGATTGCATGCAAGATGTTTTCCATTACCATCTGTATGGCAGATTACCTTTGTCAAGTGGGCAGTTTGCCTTATGTCTCTCTTTGAGTGACCACATTCACACCTCCCTCGGGAGGGGACCTCTGCTGATAACAGACTATTGAATGTCAGTGCACGACTGATAAGAACTATAACATCCCATTGTGAGATGTGAGCCCAGAGGGAGGAGCCAAGCATTGCTACCCAGATATAATCCAGAGGTTTTGAGACACCAGCACGGCTTCTCCACTGGATTTCCCAGAGGAACAGCAGCTGCCTCTTCTTCCACTGGATCTTTGGAGGAAGAACACATCCTTCTCTACAGATCCCCCTGCTCCAACAGAACCACCCCTGACACTCCAGGAGGGCTGCAGCCACATTTCCAATTGGACTGCCACCAACACCCTGACCCACAGGGTGTCAGGTTGGGTTCTGACTCTGTCAGTGTTGTTCTAGTGGACTGCATTGTTTATTTTATTCTTTTATTTTTTTCCCTTCCCTATTAAAGAACTGTTATTTCCTGCTCCCATATTTTTTGCCTGAGAGCCCCTTAATTTAAAATTTATAGCAATTCGGAGGGGTGGGAGGGTTTACATTCTCCATTTCAAGGGAGGCTCCTGCCTTCCTTAGCAGACTCCTGTCTTTCCAAACCAAGACACCCTGCAAGCACCAAGAGCTGGGAAAAACAAGGAAAATCTTTAGAGCCTCAGCCCTGCTGAGCCCCCAAAGCCTCCCAAAGCTTCTGTGGCCCAGCAGCTGTGCAGGAGGTTTATCCTATTGCAGTGAGTCTCAGGGGAGCACGTTTCATTKCAGTCCCTAAAGTTAACACCATTAGAAGATACATTTCCTTGATGATTAAAAATTAACCACAGAAGTATTTCAAAGCTTTTGAAATAACTCCGAACTAATGAAGGACTAATTGCTTCACTACATGTCTTCATATAATAATGTATAAAAAATTGGTGTCAACTGTCTYATGTCAACTCCTGCATCAGTTAATTACATGTTTGCCATCAGTCATCCACAGTCAAAATTAAAACAGGAGAATATTGTTATAATTAGTTTTCTGGTTTARAGCAAGAGACAACTGAAGGAAGTGTTAAAACTTGGTTTACCTTTTTTGTTGCTAAGGTGCCACAGTCATTAGCATTATTTTGGGAATCAGCTCCATGGGCAGTTGGCTGAAGGGAATTGAATCTCTGAGCCTTGATTCATCTTGAGAAAACTCTCACACTTTGCAAATGTAAGTTCACAAACTCCAATTTGTTCTCTTTTAGCTTTTGAAATATCATGAGCAACATCTAGTTATTTATCAGATTAAATACACTGAAATTTCTTGTGGCAAAAGGTTTARCACATGAAATGAGCAGGCAACCACTGCCTCTGTTATTGTGGAAGTAAAGACCAAGTAGGAGGAGAGGAGGAACCTTCATCCCCCCTGACTGATGGGGAAATCTGCATATCAAAAGTTTGAAATCAGATGTAGCAACTGCCCAAATTCCATTTGAGCCCTACATTGTGAGCAAATTCCATGGGAACAGCTCCACTGAATTCCCTGAGTTTCTTACACAAAAAATTAGGTTGATTTTAAAAGCTGCTTTGCTTTGTTGGATTTTGGTTATTTTTTTAAACCAAGTATTAATACATCACAGCATCTCTATCTCAGCAGCTTCCTGAATACAAATAACCAATTTCAAGGAAAAAAGCCCTGGTCTTTTAGAACTAGAGCTGCTGCTCTCTGGCTTCAAACTGAGGTTGCTGCTCCAGCAAGGCTGAAGTCAAACCCAGCTGACATTGAACAGGTAAAGGGAGAACAGCAGGAGCTGTTCCAGAGTCAAGGGATATGGCAAGGCAGCATCTTGGACTTGGAAACACTCCCTCCCAACCTTCCAGAGAATGAAATCCTTACAACAGAATAGGACAAAACATAAGGACAAAGGGGATAAACATCAGCAAGCAGACCCTGTCTCACATTTAATCCATCCCCACCTGAAATCCAGAAAAAGCAGTTTGATCACCACGAGCACAGGGAGAACGTGGTGGGGGCTGGTTCCCCTGCAGCACAGCCTGCCCATTCCAGCACTGCACGTTGGACCATTCCACCCCCACCTGCAGCACAGCAGCTGCTCAGAGGCCATTTCTTGTTGAAAATGAGTTTGGAACTTTCAGAAAGGATGGRAAAAAATCATCAGAGTGTGGGGCATGCCAGAATGAGGCCGGGGAAATCCCTGGTGTGACTGAGCACACGACAGCCTCAGACACTCATATCCCTCAGCCCACTGCTGGTCATTGTCTRACATGTTCCTGTTGAAGKAAGGCTTCAAAATCAGAAACATGATTAGAAAAGTTGTTTAAAGTGCTCCTCTCAGCCTTCCCTCATGTTTTAAAAAGCTTCTCTGAAGAGAAGGGTTTAAAAAATCATGAAGAAACTTTAAACACTAAACATTGTCTCTATTTAGAGTTACAAATTATTCATTTTACCTTCAGAACTGTACATTCACTGTGAAGGTACAGTACATAAATCAGTAAGAAATATGCTCTTACTCTGTGAGGTTGAAATTCAGTAATTTGAATCACTTTTAGGAAAATGTACCAGTTTTTGTTAGTAGGGCCCCAAAGAAAATGCCATTTTAAAATTTGTGTGTAAAGATCCATAGCCCTGGCTGGGATTTGTGCTTGCCATGGAGCACTGGGGGTGTTGATTCCCCAAGGGAGCAGGGGCAGTCCTGCTTTTGGTTCTGCTGTTGAGGATGGGACAGTCCAGGATGGAATTTCACACACAGTACATTGATGACAATTCTCTGTTGGAAGGATCTAAACRGAGGAAATTTCTTGGATAAAAACCTCTGATGGCTGATGTTGCAACAGTGAAGCCAAGGAGAGTTTTGACATCTTCATTTATGAACCTAAAGTCAGATGATTCTTCTTTTTCTCTCCCTTTTTTTGTATTTTTTTTTTCTTTTTTAGCATGCAAGTCATAGAAGTTGTGCCAACAAGAACTGCCAAAAAAGTGTGCTGAACCAGTACAGGCTCTACAGAGAGCCCTGGAAACTGCAGATACRTTAATCAAAATGGGTTTTATAAGCTGAGAATATATAATTGAGGGAGGGGAGAACAGAAAAAATGAATGTCTTTGCTCACTGCTTGACAAGTTAAGAACCTCATGCCACCACGGCCAAAAAGCCAGAGATGAATCAATCTTTATTTAAAAAAAAAAAAAAAAGACACCATTGCTATGTTTATAAAACTGAAGAGATGTTAATAGCTYATGCCATTGGGTTGCAAAGGGGAACACAAGAGATTTAAAAGCAAACAAAGAGAGCTGCAGTGTCACTGTGCCTGGGCAGCAGCAGCTCCAGGGTCTGTGCCATGCATCCTGTGCCACCCCCTGCTCCAGGGCTGCATGGGCAGCTGGCACAGCTCCCAGTGCCTCCCAGTGCCTCCCAGTGCCTCCCAGTGCCTCCCAGTGCCACTGCATCCCTGCTGCTGTGGGACAGCCAAATCAGGAGCAGAATGATCATCAAAGCTTGTGCTGTGGAGCCATTGCAATAAACCACATTAAACTGCACCCAGCACTTCCACCAGCAAAACTCCCTTGGATTGCAGGGCCTTACTCCATCTACTAGTTCTCAGAAACTTGAATTTAACTTGAATTTGATAACAGTCTCTGAATGAAGRAAGATAGAAACAAATACACACAGAGAGATTTATTAAACTGGAAACATCCCCAAATATAAAGCAGTTCACAGAAGTGGGAGAAAAAAAAAAAAAGAGAAAATACATAAATCATTTAATGTTATGTATAAGAACAGTGAGATGGAGTCATGTAAAAATAGATCTAAGATGGATCATTCAACTACCCAGCTTAAAAATCCTAATACTCAATAAACACAATAGTTGTCCCAGTTTGCCCTGCTTTTAATTGTTAAGTCCTTTCAAGCAAACATCACCAAACAGGCAATAGAATTKCCTGTGTATTTCTTCTGAGAACAGTTTCAAAGAGCTGTTTATTGCTAAGGAACAATTTGGTGACTAGAGATCAAAATATTCAATAAAATTAAAAATTATGATTAGGTAAAACACAAATATACACCATCTTAAAGGTCATATTTTGCCCAACAGAATAGCAGAAACCCCTTAAAAAACCAACCCTGCACTATATTTTGTATTTATTTACATACCTGACTGCATCTGCTGTCACAGTTTTGGGGGTTTTTTCCCCAAGAAACATCTRCTTCCTGATCTTTGGAATTATCATTTACAAGTAAAAGTCCTTGGTGTCAAGGCATAGAATGTCAAAAAACTGCTGCAAATATTAAATGCTGATTTTCATGTCCTCCTATCAAAACTAAAAATATCATCAGTAAATACAGAGTTTGAGATTCATCAGTCCAGTCCTGGTCCTGTCTGCAGAAGAGGAGTTACTGGCCAAATCCTCAYCCTCCTGACTTCATTCAGGATTTGGAGGTTGATTGCAGTGGGAACAGGGRGCCACAATTTCTTTACTCCAGTTTTACTGATAGTCTTTGCATACACAGGGTTTGGCCTGTATTCCAAATTTCCAACTGCTCCAGTGCTCAGGACAGTTCATTTAAGGTACATGAACACAGCACCAACATTCTTCCAACTTTTGGCTTGATCCTCTGCAGTAAGATGCTCAATTCCTTATGGGAAGAAGGTTTCTTTTGCATCACAATTTAGAGAGCTGCAGGGCCCTGCTGTGAGCTCAACCCTCTGTGTGCCCACAGTGGGGCCCTGGCACTTCCTGCAGCAGGAAAATAACCCCAAAATAACCAGCCCACAACTGCAGCTCTGCATCACCCCCTGTTCCAGTAATTCGCCCTCATCCTCCCCCTTAATAAATAAATAACAAACTGCAGAGAACCTGGATAGGAAATTACAAAGTGAACACTACACTACTTAAGGGACGTTTCTTCATGTACATTTAAGGTTACTGTGAGACCAGACACGGGTGGCACCAGGACAGTCCCAGTTTATTTGACTAACAAATTCTCCTTTTAACAGCAAGGCATATTTCCTTCCAGCAGAGACACATTTAAGAAAGTCTGGATGTGACATAGCTGTTGCCCTCAGGTGCAATTCCTTAACCTTTCTGAACTGCAGGATGTGAGGCTGGGATGGCTATTCTGCAATTAAAATAATTGTAAAATAGTGTGYGTGCACAAAGAAGTGGCTCAAGGTTACAAGGGCAAGCTAAGATTTTTCTAATTCTTAACCTTTAAGACCTAACTTTAAAATAACTTGTAAGGCTGCAAAGTAGTTTTTTAACCTTGATATTAGGAAGATAAAAGACTTTTCCTAATATGTGCTTAGAGTTGGCAGAATACCTATACYCAAGCTTATCTGCTGCAGCCCTGATTGGAGATGAGATGCTGTCCATTATTGGAACACTGCTGTATCCTGCAGATAAGTGTTGGCAAAGTGAGCAGATCCCAGCTCCAGSTCCCAGCTGGATTTTGAGATGAGGGCTCTGGAGCACAAAGCCCAGAAGGGGCTGGGCCATGTCCCTTTGACAAGTGTCAGATGGGGATTMAAGGCACCACCCCCGGCCAGCTGCTGCCTCGCCTCCAAGCTTTGGGTTTCCMGAACTTCTGCTTCTTCCAAGGGCTGGATAACCTCTGCAAGGAGTGAAAAGGAGATGCTTTAGGCTTGGCAAGAGGCAGCAGTAGTGAGGACAAGCTGCCTCTCCTGCTCTGTGCTGCTTTTGCCGCTGAACTCCTGCTCAGGCAGCACTGGGGGAATGGCAAAGGAGCTGCAGCTCCTGCTCCTGCACAGGCGGGAGGAGAGGGGCACCGTGCACATCCCACACAACTGAGTCAGCAACAGAGCCACACAGAGGGGCTGTGCTGTTTACTCCCTCCCAGGAAGGGCACAGAGCTCAGATTTGATTCTCAGGCTGGAGCAGCTGAGTGAGGTGAACATCCAAGAGCAGAGCTAAGGAGTGCCAGGGCTCTCCTCAGCCACACATTCCCAGCTCCCACCTCCCTCACTGGGGCTGTGCTGGGGCAAACAGCACACTCAGACATCCAGGATGGGAATGGTCCAGTAGAAAATAACCCATCAAAAACCAAAACCAGTCAGGCACCTCCCTGATTTGTACAACAGCTCTCCTTGCACTACCAGCAAGGGCAGAGGGCAGAGACAGTGAAAGAAGGAAGGGACAGCAGGGCCAGGGCTGCCAAAACTTCCATCAGGAGTTATTTGTCCCAGTGGATCTGGTAATCCTGTCTGGAACCATTATATTTCAACAATATTCCTTAAAGAACATAATTTTGATGGGTTTTTCTCATGATGAGCCAGGACCAAACTCCTGATTGTAAATTTGCTTTCACCTGTACTTTTAGACCTGGCATGGTTATATTCAACCCTAAATATCCCAGAACAGTCTYAAACCAAGCACACCATCTGAAACAAAATCTGGTTAGGAGACCTTTCCCACCTCTACCTGCTTAACATCAAGAAATGTAATTTTTTATATAATGTTTTGAGGTTATATATATATATAATAAACCATAGAGGACTTTTAGGAATTATCATCTCACCATCCTAGAGGTGTGGAAGTTAAACCAATTTCTTAATTCCCCTCTCAGACATAATTTTTGGAAGTACCCTCTGTTTTGGCAGTTCTAATCGTGCTTGGGGTGTCTGCTGGCAGCCCTTGAGCAGGTSCCTATGGGATCAGAGTGCTGGGATTTCCAGCAGTGCAAACAAACAGGGCCAGGGGCTGCTGTCCCTGCCCTCCCCAGGCAAACAGAGAAAAGGCTCAGGCACTGCTGGTTCCAGGCCCAGCCCCAGGGGGTGCAGGAGGTGAATCTGCCTTCAGCTGCCCCAGCCCCAGCTCTGAGCCTGGCTCTGGGGCCCTTCCCTGCTGCAGCTGCCAGAGCAGGCAGCTCAGAGAGGCTGTGGCTGTGCATGGCTCTGCTCTCAGTGTGGCTGTGGCTGTGCATGGCTCTGCTCTCAGCTCAGTGTGGCTGTGGCTGTGGCTGTGCCCTCAGTGTGCCTGTGCTCTCAGTGTGGCTGTGCCCTCAGTGTGCCTGTGCCCTCAGTGTGCCTGTGCTCTCAGCTCAGTGTGGCTGTGGCTGTGCATGGCTCTGCTCTCAGCTCAGAGTGGCTGTGGCTGTGGCTGTGCCCTCAGTGTGCCTGTGCTCTCAGTGTGGCTGTACCCTCAGCGTGGCTGTGCTCTTAGTGTGGCTGTGCTCTCAGCTCAGTGTGGCTGTGGCTGCGCCTGTGCTCTCAGTGTGGCTGTGGCTGTGCATGGCTCTGCTCTCAGCTCAGTGTGCCTGTGCCTGTGCTCTCAGCGTGCCTGTGCTCTCAGTGTGGCTGTGCTCTCAGTGTGGCTGTGCTCTCAGTGTGCCTGTGCTCTCAGTGTGGCTGTGCTCTCAGCGTGCCTGTGCTCTCAGTGTGGCTGTGGCTGTACTCTCAGTGTGCCTGTGCTCTCAGTGTGCCTGTGCTCTCAGTGTGCCTGTGCCTGTGCTCTCAGTGTGCCTGTGCTCTCAGTNGTGGCTGTGGCTGTGCATGGCTCTGCTCTCAGCTCAGAGTGGCTGTGGCTGTGGCTGTGCCCTCAGTGTGGCTGTGCTCTCAGTGTGGCTGTGCTCTCAGTGTGGCTGTGCTCTCAGTGTGGCTGTGCCTGTGCCTGTGCTCTCAGTGTAGCTGTGATCTCAGTGTGCCTGTGCTCTCAGTGTGGCTGTGGCTGCGCTCTCAGTGAGGCTGTGCTCTCAGTGTGGCTGTGGCTGTGGCTGTGCCCTCAGTGTGGCTGTGCTCTCAGTGTGGCTGTGCTCTCAGTGTGGCTGTGCCCTCAGTGTGGCTGTGCTCTCAGCTCAGTGTGGCTGTGGCTGCGCCTGTGCTCTCAGTGTGGCTGTGGCTGTGCATGGCTCTGCTCTCAGCTCAGTGTGGCTGTGGCTGTACTCTCAGTGTAGCTGTGCTCTCACTGTGGCTGTGGCTGTGCTCTCAGTGTGCCTGTGCCTGTGCTCTCAGTGTGGCTGTGCTCTCACTGTGCCTGTGCTCTCACTGTGCCTGTGCTCTCAGTGTGCCTGTGCCCTCAGTGTGCCTGTGCTCTCAGTGTGCCTGTGCTCTCAGTGTGCCTGTGCTCTCAGTGTGGCAGTGGCTGTGCTCTCAGTGTGGCTGTGCCCTCACTGTGGCTGTGCTCTCAGTGTGGCTGTGCTCTCAGTGTGGCAGTGGCTGTGCTCTCCCAATAGGACAGACAGCCGGGCCCCTCTGGTCTCAGTCCTCCTTGTAGGAGCGTCGGGGGTAGCACAGTCAGGACGGACGGAGACGAGAGATCTCTGCAGCCAGGTCAGGAACTTGGGGTTTATTGCCAAGGGCCTGGGTGCAGGGCCCTGCTGGGATTTGGGGTTCATTGCAAAGGGCCTGGGGGCAGGGCCCTGCTGGGATTTGGGGTTTATTGCCAAGGGCCTGGGTGCAGGGCCCTGCTGGGAGCTGCCAGCCACAGCTCAGAGCAGGACTGAGAGAAGAGAGGGGAGAGAGGATGAGAGGGTAAGAAGAGTAAAAGCATAAGAGAGTAAAAGCGGTAAGAGGGGTAAGAGAGCAAGGTTCCCGTTACAATACCATAAATCTTCTTCTGTGTTGAATATTCTGATTCTCACTAACCAATCTAGGACAAGATACAAATCCTATATAGCATTTCCATACAGCCTATAAGAATCACTACATTACCATACTGTGTTACATTTTAAACACTAAAAACTCCTCTTTGGGCCCCTTCTGCCAAGCTGCAGGGTCTGCTCTGACCCTTGGGCCTGTCTGCAAGCAGAGGG